>JAJOZX010003254.1:502500-525824 GCA_023014485.1 Bathynomus jamesi
TTTTTTATTTGTTATAAACAAAATAAATGTTCAAATTACATGCCATTCAGGTGTTGACACATGTTAATTCCATCACGTTAGCTTCATTGAACGTTACGTAGGACATTTAAAGTCAGTTGTTTACCAGACAAGACCACAAACTATTCAACAGTTAAAAAACAACATGTAACAAGAATGAAACAACATCGGTAAGGATGTTCCCTGTAATTAAATCTGGATGCAGTTAATATATACCTAATTTGTCATCCATAACTGCGGTGATGAAGGAAAAAACAAAAACAAAGCGAAAACACTAAACACTGAAAGAAATTCTGATTTTCCTATCCATACATACCCTCAAAACGGGTTCATCGACCCGACTCTCATGAACTAACTCAATTCCTGTTCTGAGTTGCTTATATAAGACTTTATAATAGTTGCATTAAACGTATATGTATATATATATACACAACGTAACCTTCGTTTCAGTTTAAAAACTCTCTTCAAACGAATTATATAACTCCGCAAAACGAGGAAAATCATTTTTGAAAATTTTCAAAAATAATAAATTAAAAAACGTATAGTAATAAGCAAAACAGGTTCTACGAGAAAAATAGTCAATATATACGTAATGAATGCATGGAGTCAATTAGGGGTATCTGGGATGTTGATGCTTTCTGTGCCCCGAGCTAAAACCCACCTCCTCAGGGATTGTATTTATTTCGTTTTATATTTTTAAAAGATCAAAAATTGGGTATATTATTCCTAAATTATAATTTTATAAAGTCCTTTCTTTCCCCCAACCCGTCCACCCTCAATCTGGGGTATGCGAAGCAACGCAAGAAAAATCAACTCTGGCCCCAAAATTACATCATACATATGTCCAGAAGAATTAATATAATTTTTGTGAACTAAAGAAATGATATATATATATATATATATATATATATATATATATATATATATATATATATATAGTCCTTCTATACCAAAGTGCTCGAAAGACCGCGAATAGTTTGGGAAAATGACAAGATTCTAACTCTTACGGGCTTATTACAGACTAACATCAATAACACATGATCACAACAGTAATTGTGAAGTAACTGTCCAAATCTTAGTATTTCGTGTCATCATCACAAGCATGCATGATGGCCTGCAGGCATGGGCTGAACAAGAGCCTGTAGGCGCTCTGTGGGGATTGCATGCCATTTTTGTCTGAACAATGTTCCAGAGTTGTTCAAATGAAATGGCATGATTCTCCTTGGAGACAGCATCCTTTAGTTGTTTCGATAAATGTTTAATGAAATTGGTAATAAATTTTGCAATAAATAATTCATTATCCTGAACTTTCCTTTCCGTTCTTATCTTCCCCGATAGTTTCTGTTTAACGTCGCAGTGTGGTTTTAGTCATTTTCTTACTGGAACAGAAATCCTCTTTCTGTTAGATGATTTTCGCTGGACAATGCTTGATGGATTAGAAATTTATACCAGATAGCCAACTTCTACTGCACCGTCACAGTCACTGCTATGCTTTGCAGTCTTGTTGACACAGTTAATAGTTCCATATTTCTTATTGTCACTTCTCTTTTTGGGGTTATGTCACGAATTTCTAAAAAGTTCAAATTCACTTTCGTTATGCCATAGTACAGGGTGTCCACAATGTCTTGTCATCCCAGTAAAATACTCACTGATTTTCATTTTTCTTTCAGACCAATTTATCACTTTGATGGCCTGCCAGTTCTTGGTTTATCTTTTACAATTCCTGTTGTGAACAGTTTCTTTTCTCACCTCAACAGAGTCCTTTTTGGAGGAGCTGCACGACTGAATCGGTCCTGGAAGTCTGCACGAATATTTTCAATGGTTCTGCCATTAAGTGGTCGCTCATGGACCCAGGTACTAGCTAATATGCCTTGTTCAATCGTATAGTTTCTGCTATCACACATTTCAAATTGGTCTGAAAGAGAAACGAAAATCAGTTAGTATTTTACCGGGATGACAAGACATTGTGGACACCCTGTACATTGTTCCTTCCTCACACCAACTTAGTTCTCCATAAGAAACTCAATCGTTTTTCTTATTAATTTTACTCAGAGGATTTCTGACACCATGTAACATTTCCTCCTAATCCACGTTTACTTCAAGCGGTAAAATTGCTCCTTTTTTCTAACCTGCATAACCTAATGACCTGTTTTAATGTAAACAAACTTAACTTAACCTAACCTAACTTACTCTAACAGTAGCCTAAACATTAGTTCGATCTAATTTCAGTACGTTGAATTTCATCCCAGTTTGCACGATTCAACTTACTTCCATGCAGTTCGACCTCATTCCAGTTCAAATCTTGGAATTCCGCGTTTCCATTGATAGATAGATAGATAGATAGATAGATAGATAGATAGACAGATAGGCTGACAAATTTTCTGCCTTCGCAAATAGAAATGCTTCCGAATAAAATGGAAGAAATGCAAAGAACGGATCGGGCAAACATATTTCGACGTCACTCCGATGATTCCTCGTCGGGCGGACCACACAAAAGATAAAGATCAGAACGACATCAATCAATTATGGCGGGGAAAAGAGGGTGGGAATGGGGGTGTTCGAACGATTCTGGCCCTCAAAATCACGCATTTCGCGGCAAAATTTGGAAGGAAAACGGGAAGCGAATTTGTCAATGTGATGCGCAAAGGGATCGATTTGCCGTAAAGGCTTAAACCGATCCATTAAGATGTAAAAAATGAATTTAGACTCTAATTTAAGGGCGAATAAGGGGTAATTTTGGAGTTTGAGGGTCGCTGTGGGTTAAGTGCGAGATATCATTTGTATTATTTTATTTTAACTCAATGATTTTTTATTTTTGATTTTGGAGGTTTTTAGAGAAGAGTGAAGTCGAATTTTAAATTGTAAATACGATTGGGAAAAGTTGGAAAAAAAAAAAATTCACATGAAAGTGATAATAGAAGAATATATACACGATAGATTTTACTTTAAATGATTAAAATTTTCAAAGAAAAATAACTTCTCATTCAAAGCCGCTAATAAGAATCCCGTTTGAGATTGTCAAAATAGGTAATTCTTATAATCAGTAACCCGAAATAGGTTTCACTTGGATCGAGAATAATAAAAGTGATACTTAAAAGCGGCATATTTTTTTTGCATGATATATATATATATATATAACTTTTATGCACAAAGGAGGGGCTGAAGGGTGAATGTCCGCAAAAACGCCACCCCACCATAGAGGAAGAAGAGCCAAAATCAAGGTCCAAGATTTTCGAGATGCCTGGATACTCTGCGTTTAAAAGATTGGAGGTCATAGACAGGGGGAAAGATGGAGTGAGGAAGATTGTTCCGGAGTTCACCGGTTGAGTAGATGAAAGACTGAAACTACCGATGAACCCTTACGTTAGAGAAATGGATAAAACAGGAATGAGACTGTGTCGAAAGTCTGGTAGTACGTGCTCTCCTTAAAGGAGGAGGCATGCAGTTAGAGAGTTCAGAAGATCAGTGTCCATTATAATAGCGATAGTTAAGAGAGGGTGAAGCAACATTGCGGTGAAGAGAGAGGGATTCAAGACAGTCAGTAAGAGGCGGGGAATTGATGAGGTGAAAAGCCTTTGATTTCCACCCGGTCAAGTAGAGCTATGTGGGTTGAGTCACCAGACACATGAGAAGCGTACGCCATACAGAGGCGGACAAGGCCCCCGTACAGAGAGAGCAATTGAGTGGGGTTGAAGAAACTGCGTAGCCGGTACAGCACACCTAATCTCTTAGAAGCTGTTTTAGAAAGGGAGTATATGTGATCTTTCCAGGAAAGATCACGAGAAGAGAAAACGCCAAGAATGTTAAGAGGAAGGATTGAGTTGTGTACTGTTGAAGGTAAAGGGATAGTCGTGTGGAAGATTGTCACGAGTAGACAGATGAAGGAACGGAATTTTTGAGGCATTGAAAGCCACAAGGTTTTCTCTGCCCCAGTCAGAGATAGGTAGAAAGATCAGAGGTCAGGTCCATCATAGCCGTCCCACGTCAAGCATGGAGTGACTGTTGGGAAGGACGTGTTGTGAAGCGGATAGAGAAGTGAAGAGTGGAATCATCGGCATAGGAGTGGATAGGACAGGATGTGCGACTTAATAGATCATAGATAAATAAAAGGTAAAGTGTGGGTGACAGGACAATGCCCTGAGTAACACCACTATTAATAGTTTTAGGAGAAGAACAGTGGCCATCTACAACTGCACTTATAGATCGGCCAGAAAGGAAATCAGAAATGAAGGCACAGATAGAAGGATAGAAACCGAAGAAGGGAAGTTTGGAAATTAAGGATTTGTGCCAGATTCTATCAAAAGGTTTTTTATATGTCTAGCGCAATAGCGAAGGTTTCACCGAAATCCCGAAAGGAGTAGGGTGCTGTACAATCTGCTCTTGGTCATTCAAGAAGAGAAGTTGTAAGCTAGTTCGCCAGAAATGTCAGTGAAATGAGAAGAAAGCCAAAAGGTGGTGGTGACCATTGAAATCTAAAATGGAGATTTGAACAAAAGGATAGTGGGAGAATGTATTTTATTTTCGAAATGAGGCAGTCAAAGAGCGTTGGATAGTCAGTAGAATTAGGAGAAAGGTAGACAGCGCAGATGTAGTTTGAGATTGACATGTAAGCCGTAGCCAGAGGATGTAGAATTCGGAAGATTCAAGTTCGGGAATACGAGATCAAGTTAGGTCATTGCGTACATATACGCAACATACACCTTTGGAGTGAAATTGAGTGTAGGGAAAGTAAGAGGGTACAGAAAAGGGGTTGCTGTCAGTCGTCCCAGACACCTGAGTATCAGTGAGGAAGAGAAGGTGAGGTTTGGAGGAGGAGAGGTAGTGTTCAACAGATTGGAAATTTGAGGAAAGGCCACGAATGTCGCACAAGTTTATGAAAAGTGACTCAGGTAGAGGCCCAGGATATCTCGAATGAGCAGTAGCAGAACGCACCAACCCCGCTGCCCGTGTCTGCGTTCCCGATATCGCCAGCGCGTATATACAGTATATATAAAAGAGTGTAACATATATATATATATATATATAATTTTTTCAGTCGTCGAGCAGTCGTTCCCAACCTCTTTGAGACGATAACCCACTAGAGCTAATTAGAATGACTAAAATTATATTTCATGTGTTTAATTGTGAAATTCATCCCAAATATATATATATATATATATATATATATATATATATATTATATATATATATCATATATTTTCGCCTGTCTGTTTGTTGGTTTGTCTGTCCTTTATGCAAGCGCAAACCGTTTGACCTAGAGCTACAAAATTTGGCACGGGTACCTCTTATGGGATGAAGAATGTTAATAAATTAAATAATTAAAATTACTGGGCCCGAAGGTCCGAGCACCGCAATTAAACTACAGAAAAGAACGCAGCCGTGAAAATTTTGAGCTTTATATTGTGTCAAGATTTCTGAATCTTAACATTTTCATGACTAATTATTTGGTCAATAAAATTATAGAAAAGAACACAGTCATGAAAATCTTGAGCTTCACATATAATTATTTTTTAGGACGACTTCAAACCGTTTGACCTAGAGCTACTAAATTTGGCACTGGAACCTCTTACGGGATGAAGAATGTCAACACAGAGTCGGTCAGCCTGTCTGTTTGTGCGAATAATTACAGGAAGTTAATGTGGCAATGTTTTTTTTGCAGTTTTTTAAAATCCCAACAACTTTACCATACCACCAAAGAAACAGGCAAGTCTGGGCAGAACTACATCAGCAGCCAGAAAAAATAAAGAAGCCCGGAAGCAGGAAAGCTCACAAAAAAGACGATCACGCCTTGAAGTTGACCGTGAACGACATGCAACAGCCAGAGCAAGAGAAAACCTCCAAGAAAGACAATCACGTCTTGAAGCTGTCCGAGAAAGTGTAGCAGCTACCAGAGCAAGAGAAACACTGCAAGAAAGACAATCACGTCTTGAAGCTGTCTGAGAAAGTGTAGCAGCTACCAGAGCAAGAGAAACACTGCAAGAAAGACAATCACGTCTTGAAGCTGTCCGAGAAAGTGTAGCAGCTACCAGAGCAAGAGAAACACCCCAAGAAAGACAATCACGCCTTGAAGCTGACCGTGAACGACATGCAACAGCAATGTGAAATTTATCCCACGCAACGCCGGGTACCTCAGCTAGTATATGTATATATATATATATATATATATATATATATATATATATATATATATATATATATAATCTTTTTAGGAAAGGGTAATTGATATGTAGTTTTAGTAAATGTCATTCTATTGCACTCCCGAACTGAACTCAGTAAATTCAGTCAAATAAACTCTAAGAGTTAAATTAACTTGATACAATGATTGATTTACTTTTATCTCCGTATTTTTAGTTCTTCAGCGCCGATGGCACATTTCTGATTTTAGTTTTTAAAAGACTCATGGACTTCAAGGGTAAATACTATATCAATATATACAATATCAAGAGTATAATGTTAATAATAATAATGTTAATAATAATAATAATAATAATAATAATAATATTATTATTATTGTTATTATTTCCGAAGACTAGAAGATAATATGTTTATTGTAACTCAAACTGGCGTCGAATAAGGTGCGAACCAATAGTACTTCAATTTACTACATTATTTGGGTAATTTTGGAAATAAGGAAATATTTTTGACTCTCCTTTTATTAAAAAAAAACTATATTAATCAAGCGATGTAGTAGACTAACTAATTCGAGTTCATTTCACGCTAATATATATATATATATATATATATATAAAATTCTCACCGAGGTTTTTTCCATATATAGTGCTTTTAACCTGAGGTAATAATGGGCAGAAAGAGTTCGGAGTTGCCCCACGACAGATAAATGACCGAAAGTCGGTCACAATAATGGGTTTTTCTCCGAGTGGACAGACGCAATTAAGTGAGAAGGCAGATAATTAAAAGTTGACCAAATGGGAAATAAATGATTACTGAAGACAAATTGAGAAAAATGCGACACCATATATATATATACAGTATATATATATATATATATATATATATATATATGTGTGTGTGAAACTGTAAGGTACCACAGAATTACATGTGCATAACACTGATTTAACTTGTAATTTAAAGTAAAATAAACATATATTTTATTTATTAAATATTTAATATAATTAAGATGTAAAGTGATTTTCTTAAGTTAAAATTATTTCATTTAAGGATGAACATAAAGAGGAAAAAATCGATATATATATATATATATATATATATTATATATATTATATATATTATATATATATATATATTATATATATATACACATATATATATATACATATATATTATATATATATATGTTATTATTATATTTGTACGCCATTTACAGAGAAAGACATTTATTAAACCAAATAATCTTTGACAGTCAAAATGGACTATAAACCATTCGAATGATCGATGTTTCAAAAAAAAAGAAAAAAAAAACCATTCCATTGCTTGCAACATCAATTAAGCTAAACTGATACAACAAAGCGAGAGGTGAAATACACACCACCTCCCTTCCCGCTAAATAAAAAATTTAAAAAAAAAATGAAAAAAATGATGTACTGTAGTACCCAGTTAACATTTTCTTTCGTTAACTTCGTAAATAAATTACGAGTTTATTCGGTTTTTAAGTTCATTATTCCCTATATTTCATCTTTTTTTTTTTTTTTTTTACGTCGATGGCAATGAGCCAAGATTAGCTCCATCCACAAATATCGCCAAGGAAAAGTCATCGAATAAATTGTCCCTTCAGGATAAATCTTCATTAGCCCTTTTACGCCCCTAGGCACCGACCTTCCCCCTTCCACCCACAAAGAGCTAAAGAGGCACTGGCACCGGAAACACCCCACCCCCTTTCACTATTCTTACTGCTCTCATTCGTCGTGAGGGGATGGTGCCCCCCCCATCCCTCCTTTAACAATTCAAAGGAAAAAATACCTATGACCAAAAGTCTTGACAAAACAACCATTAGCAACTAGATTAATGGTAAGCCACCATTAGATGGAGGTTGTAGCGCTTTCTGTCATTTTTCTTCCTTTCTACGTCTCTCGCTTCTCTCTCATTAGCGTCATCTCTCTCTCTCTGTATTTGTCCGTTTCTTTTTCTTTCCTTTCTGTCCTTCTCTGGATCTGTCTGATCGTATGTCCGTTTCGTGCGATTTCACGTGGTTATATACTTTTCTGCAAACTTCCTTTTCATGTGTGTGTGTGTGTGTGTGTGTGTGTGTGTGTGTGTACCTAGGAAATCGCGACGATCTTGAGGATACACACAGAGCCCGTCGCGACACGAACATTGCGGTGTCGTGATGGATTATATTTAGAAATATTATCTTTTATCATGAAAAAGGGGATATAATTAAGGTTACGCTAAGTTAGGTTAGGTTACGCTAGGTTAGGTAAGGTTAAATTAGGTTTGGTTAGAGTTATTAGGCTTTTAATGGGTGAGTGTCGCGATACAGAACTGAATATGTGAGAAAGTATAAAAATGTTGCGGTTCTGTAGGAAAGCCAAACTCTGTGTGTGTGTGTGTGTGTGTGTGTGTGTGTGTGTGTGTGTGTGTGTGTGTGCACACATGGGCATAGTAAACGGTACATGCTAAATTGCAACTTAAATTGATGAAATAAATTCAGGCAATATTTTATATCCTTCAATTTGTAAATAAACTTTTTGTACTTTATATATACAGTATATATATATATATATATATATATATATATATAATTCGAATACCGGTGCATACACATTGTTTTCTCTTAATTTCACTTTTAGATAAGAGAAGAGAAAACTTTTTCCCTGAGGATATTATCAAAAGTTTGTCCATTTCAAGATAAATAATCTGTCAGACTTTTGAAGCAGAGCGATTTTCCCTCAAATTTTCCCAGCAATAAGGGGAAAAACAATTGAATTTTTCCGTAGTGTCCCTCGGTCTCTGTCACGTCGATCACAGACCGCTCCTGTCCAGATGCTGTCACTTGACCCGTCTTCGGGGATTTTTTTCTGCGATTGTGCACGATAGATGGGATTTTTATATTGCAATTGGTGGTCTTTCCCAAACGCTGTGAATTTCTCATTATTTATCTATCTTTGTTTTTGTGTTTTGTCTCTCAGCTCTGTATATCCGCACAGCAACTGATGTATCATTATTACTTTGTGTACAGCTAATGTTTTTTGTGTGTTTTTGGCTTATTTCTGCGCACGAATATCTCGTGTAAACAACGCAACAAATTGGCATCAGTGCCAGGGAGGACAACCGACCAGAGGTGATTACACGGCACCGAAGTATTTCAACTTCTTAATAGGCGAGGGAAAGAGAGTGCCAAGAGATTCCTCTGGAGAGTTTGACCATTGGTGGACGGTGGTTACCTTGGAAAGGAAAACGTCGCTTGATCAGGCTTATTTTATGTACCGCTTCTCAATACGATGTTTGGGCTATTTTTTCGCGACTCTTTTTTATTTATATATACATTTTGGGCTACTTTCGCTTTTCGTACATTTACCTAATTTGGGGACCTGTCAAACGAATTTCTTTATTTCTTTATTTGTGTTGGAGAAAATTGCTTTTGTTTCGTAAGGACAATAAAGTTTCAGAGTTGGTTGTTTAATCTGCCGAGTCACTTCCATTATGGAACAGCCATGCATGACCAATTGATAAACCAGCCTCAATTTACTTTAGCTATTGTAGAAGGAAAACCTTCACATGTACTGACATCTGTATAATTTAATATATATTATATATATATATATATATATATATATATATATATATATATATATATACAGGGTGGGCCGTAAGTTTCCATACATAGGAAAAATAAACATTTTTTTATGGACAACCATTTTTATTTATATAATATGCTCTACATGGTTGCCATTGTTTTGAAAACACATTTCAATACGTGTTCCCCACTGTTGATGAACACGCATTAGCACAGTTGACGTTATGCTTGTAATGGCGTTGGTGATACGTTCCTTTAGATGATTTATGTCTCGTATCTTTTCCTGATACACCATGGCCTTCAAGTGCCCCCAAAGATAGAAATCAAGGGGGGTGAGATCTGGGGATCTGGGAGGCCACTCCACAGGACCACGCCGACCAATCCAAGCATCCGGAAACTGCTGATCCAAATACCGACGCACGTGAAGACCATAAGTTTAAATTTTCCTATGTATGGAAACTTTCGGCCCACCCTGTACAGTATATATATATATATATATATATATATATATATATAATTTTCAAAAATGACGCTCCATTTTGGTTAATTTATGTGTTAGAAAGTATTTGACTTGCAAGTGTCTACAATAATTTTCAAAAAGGACGCTCCATTTTGGTTAATTTATGTGTTAGAAAGTATTTGACTTGCAAGTCTCTACGATACACCATTATTTACACGGAACTTTGGAATTCTTTTTTCATGTAAGCCCATATTCAGTGTGACCCCATTCAAGTTATAAAAAAATCATTTGAAGAGGTTCTTTGAAATTTTACATAACATTGGTTGATGCTCTCCACGACCGATGTGATTTCCGAAGTTCAGTTCTAGAACTGTGTGAAGATTATTCCTGTACAACATTGTCCTTGAGGAATCCCCGTAGAAATCGCATTGGTTGAGATCAGGGGAGTTTAATAGCCAAGACCATCCACACCCGAAACGGGCAAATGCAATGTTGGCTTATCTATCCGAACTGCGTAATCTCAAGCTGACTTCCTGCTTTTTTGGGTGTGGAAAGCTTGGTCACCATACTTTTCTGATCTCAACCCATATGATTCTTTTTTCACTGGGATTCCTCAAGGACAGAAATAATCCTCACACAATACCAGAATTGAAGGTGGAAGTCACATCGGTCCTGGAGAGCATCAACCAGGGCTATGTAAAACTTCAAAGAACCTCTTCAAAGGATCCTTAAACTCGGTGGTGATCACACTGAACTTGGCTTTACATGAAAATAGAACTAAAAAATTATTAACATAAAAATTAAACAAATTGTTGCATACACTTTTGGAGACTATATATATATATATATATATATATATATATATAGGTACACGAGTAACTCAGCAAAATACATAGGACAATTATTTTTTATTATGCGGGCCAAGACGCAAATAACGCGATTTTGGAAGCTAAACAGCCAAAACTGAAGCAACCACGAGCAGATGCGAGCGGAGAGAAGTAGTCAACACTTAGCAGCTTACACAGCGTGATTAAGTGTTAATGATAATGATAAATTTTGTCATTATCATAACACTATCATAACATGGTAATGATAACGATAAACTTTGTCATTATCATAACACTGAACAATCAAGGTTGGAAGGCGTTTGCCGTGTAAGCTGCTAAGTGCTAACTATTCTCCAATCATGTTTGTTATATATTTTAACTTACATTATTATATTTGCATTTACACGTCTATGATGTATTTTTATTATTAAATATTATTTACAGATCAACGTACTGTAGTATAGTATTACTCGCATATTTTAGGCAAGCAAAAGTCGTATATTTTGGGAGTCTTCGGAACTTGACCTATTTTTTCAAAAAAAATTCAGCAACCGATAACGGGGACCAAGATATCGCGGGACTCTCTCCGAACGCAACCCTGCATTATCAGTTTATTGTAATATATATATATATATATTACTGAGTTTTATTTTCACTGCTCAGGACGCGAAAGTTGGGTAACTTACGTTCATTTTAATGCATAAAGCGTAATAGCAAAAACACTAATTACTATAAAATTCACTTTATGATCCTCCAGACTAACTAACCAACTAACAAACAAACTAAAATAAAGAAAATTTTCTACTGAAAGTGGTCCAACTACGAATAAATTTTCGTTCATTGAGGAAGTGGTCGTAGTTTTTGAGTTGTGAATCTGATTTGCATATTCGTCCTTCGGAACTGAAGCGCCGAATGGTGAGCACTTCTCACCCGACTCAGAAACAATGTTCACGCGTTCGCTCTTAATCCCATTTCCTGAACGCAGCTGGTGACATGGGAAAGATGAGAGACGGACTAGGGAAAGACGAGGAAGGCGAAGAAAAAGGAGATGGAAGTGGACGCGGTAAAGGATCTAGACAAGGAGAAAAGGCAAGGAAAATTACGTTGGGAAATTCTTAATTCCCCGATTTAGTTTCCGTACTAACAGCAAGGAGATTCGTGTGTCAGAGCCTAGAGAGACCTACAGTGGCGTTCATAAGTATTCGTACATAGAAATATTTCAGTTATATTCGTTCTTATCTTTTGTACCAATGCAAAGGATAGTTACGAAAAGTTTACCGTTCGTTTGGAAAAATTTAACAAATAAGAAATTTAGTTTAATTCCAACTTTATACTGTAAAACATCAAAGAATTTAATAAGGAAAATAAAAATGTTAAAGTGCAAAAGTTTTCGTACGGGTTGCTACATCATCAGGACGCGGAGGACGGTCACCTATCCACCGACTAAACAGACCCAACGTCACTTAGCTTCACCGAATTATGGAAAATGGTGAAACGACGTGGCCACAGTGTAGCTCACGACGGGAAATAAGGAAACTATATAGCAACCTCGATAAAGAATGACAAAATTACACGAAAATTTAATAAAATTATACAGAAAAGGGCATAAAATAGCCTTGGAGAAGAACGTTAAAAATTTATTGAAAATAAAACTAGTAAAAAACGTTGAGCCTCCCAACTCAAAAAAAAAGCAGAAAATGATGGAAAATGGCATAAAAAAGCAACTCCATTGGCAGAAAAGTCCATGAGAAATTGACAGAAACGGACACTGAAAATTACTGTGGAGAAAAGTCCATGCAAAAGAAATGGGAAATGAAAGAAAATGCCTCACGAAATGACTCAGAAAAGCAGTGGAAATGACAAAGAAAATTACATGGAAAAGACAAGAAGTAAAGAGGGAGCCAATTTTTTATTACACAAAAAGAAATTTGTTTTGAGTACCCCCCCCCCCCCCCAAAATTTCAAATCTATTTACTTAAAAGGATCACGTAAAGATAATCCCTCCCAACAGAAAAAGGAGGGACTATCTTTACTTGATCATTTTTTGGGAGGGATCATCTTTACTTGGTAAAGTTGGTAATACCGCTTTACCGCAATACCGCAATACCGCTTTAATTAAAGTCTTTGGATCAAGTAAAGTTAAGCACCCCCAACCTTTTTTAGTTAGCTTTATAAGGCTAACTAGCGAAAATATCACGACCTAACCTAACCAATCGTCAAGGGCGTACAGTTGACCTAACGATTGGTTAGGTTAAGTCGTGATATTTTCGTTAGTTAGCCTTATAAAGCTAACTAAAAAAGGTTGGGGGTGCTTATCTTTACTTGATCCATTGTAATAAATGAATTTTAATAAATTTTGTTTTCAAATAAATCATTTTTTAAAAAAGATTCTCTTAATTTTTATCCTTATGTCAGACTGCTTCACTTTACTTTACTTTCTGGGAGGGATTATCTTTACTTGGTCATTTTTGGGAGGGATTTGCTTTACTAGTGTGACCTGGGAGGGATTATCTTTACTTGATCCACTTAAAATTACATATTTTAGTTATACCAAGCAAAATAAAACGGTGTAATACAAAAATAACTTTTTTAAAAACCTTTTTACTGAAGATATAAATTTAAAAAAAAAAATGAAAAAATGAAAAAATAAGCAATCATATATTGCGGATTATTTTAATATAGGGGGGGAAAAAAATGCTTTTATTAATAGTTTTTATACCAAAAACTTCTTTCTTTTTTATAATTTAAAAACTTACGACTGTGAATGACTTCTACGAAATGTTAAGGTTTCGAGTAAACAAATTTCATAACATGACCTTACAAAAAAAATTCCGTTCATAAAGAGTTAATATTAGTTTTTTAATTTAAAAAAATGCATTTTTTTAAATTTTCTTCTAAATTTGAAGTTTTTAAAATTCAAATATAAAAATTTTCACCTAAAAAGTTATTTAATAAAATTGTAAGGCACAACAAAACTATAAATACCCAATTTGTCAAAATTAAGCATCCATAACTCCGAGTGGCGTAGAAAGAAGAATATTCGGTACGTTTCGTGAATGATCTCGGAGAGAGTGGTTGGAACCCGGTATGGATATAATAATAATTCACGTAGTTATTTCTAATACGCACAATTTGAACGTAATTAGTCAGAATTAAAAATAAAATTCGATATAAAAATAAACTTTCAAAAAACTGTATTAAACACGTAAAAATATATATCAATGTAATTAACTCGAAAATAAGCCTAATTTATGTTTAATTTCAAAAAAAATTTTGTTTGCAGTAAATAAATACTTTTCCAAAATTTAAAACATTTTTTTAACACAAAAAAAAAATACAACAAATTTTTTATCTCTAAAAATTATTAAATTCTGAATTATTCAAATACGAGTTTTTGTCTAAAACCAAAAAAGTTTTTACTCCCCTCCAAAATTCTATCTGTGTACACCGTTCTAAAATATATTTACTTTTTTAAGTATATATATATATATATATATATATATATATATATATATATATATATATATATATACAGGGTGGGCCGAAAGTCTGGATCCATAGGAAAATATTTATTTTAATACATAAATTACAACAAATGGTAAATACTTAAAATGAATATCAACTTTATAACTCGTAAATGCGTATCCGTGATACTGTACAGTGGTTCGTACTCCAGTATAAACAACAAATTATAACAAATGCTCAAATTGGCGGCCTCTGACATCGAGACACTTAGGGATGGAATTTATGATTTTTAATAATTCTTCGAATTGACGTTCTCGAGATGCGTGTTTCATTTGATAATCTTCTTGTTGACTTTACTGGACTATTCGTTAAAGTTTCACATACCATTGCAGAGGTATTTTCATCAGTTGCAGTTTTTGGACGACCAGAACGCCGTCGATCATGTACACTTCCTGTTTCTTTGAAACGTTTAAACAACTTGCCAACAGTCGCATGTGTTACTGGATGCTTATCAGGATGATTTCTATTGAATTCGGCAGCAACTTCTCTGTGTGTAGCGCCCTGTCTTGCGTACATGAGCACAAGTTCTACCCGGTCTTCTGTTGTTAGATTCGAAGCCATTTCTGGGCTGAAATAAAAAAAGTATTTGAGTATTTATACTGGAGTACGAACTACTGTACAGTATCACGGAGACGCATTTACGAGTTAAAGTTGATATTCATTTTAAGTATTTACCATTTGTTGTAATTTATGTATTAAAATAAATATTTTCCTATGGATCCAGACTTTCGGCCCACCCTGTATATATATATATATTTTTCACTAAAGTAACACTTCAAACTTTAAATGTGAATAATATGATGAAAATAACCACGAAGGAAACATTAAAACACGAAATAGTGTTCAAGCGGTTTCGTCTGATGTTCCTGACGATGTCATTAAACGAAAGCGTTTAAAAAAACTATTTCGTGTTTTAATTTTTCCTTCGTAGGCTATCTGCGTCATATATATATGCGCCTCGGTGGTGTAGTGATTAGCGTCGCTGACTACGAATCCATCAGCCCCGGGATCGAGACCCGGTGACGACAGGCGGCGCGCAGCAAAACCCAACTGTTCATCCTTCCACACATTAAAGAAATTGGTTGGTAGATAAATGAGTAACCCGGGTAGCCTAGTGGACGCTGGGCTGTTGGTGGGGCGTTGTTCGGATTTCACGTTAACTACAGGTCTAAGGTGGAGTGACAAGCTTGACCTTCGTCAGAATGAACAAATCAGGTGGAAACAAAACCGAGGTTAGCCAAGGTTTTATATATATACGTCTTGAGAAGCCGCGGGCACTACCACTGTGCAATGAAAAGATAAAAGCTACTACAGCCTGGCGTACATTTCAACACCCTAGAGAGGCTTTATGCGCAAACTCCCCTGCAATCAAGCCAGTGAAAGTATTTAATTCAAATCTGTCCGTTATAGTGCTGGATCCCATAGATGGAATCTCAAGCATGATCACTCACGATTTTGTATTATGCAAAATTTACCCATCCAAGACTCGATCCCAGGATATTTTGGAAGCCGCGGAACCCCAGTGTTATACTAGAGAGATTTGAATTAAATGCTGCCATTGACTCCAGTGCAGGAAGGGCTAGCACAAAGGAGTAACACAGCTCTGTTAGCGAAAGCATTGTGTTCCTTCGGGTGTTGAAATATGCTGGTGTTGTGTTAGCTTTTTATCTTGTCGTACCACAGTGTTGCCACCCGCTGCTTGTACTCAAGAGGCCCTGTGTTCGAATCCCACTGGGGTAAACTTTGCATTATGCAAAATTTTGCGTGATTATAAATAAATAAATAAATAAATAAATTATATATATATATATATATATATATATATATATACGAGCTTGACCTTCGTGAAATGAGGAATCAATCATCGTACGGAACATTTGAAAGGTTGAAAGGTATTTCCATGTTGCCAAATAAAACCTACTGTAACTTAACTTAAATTGACCTAAACTCAGTGTCATGTTAAGTACATCTGACACAGTTATTTAGCAACAAACTGAGTTATACAGACCAAGAACAGCTATCACCTACCAGAAGCATATATATATATATGTTACTCCACTAACTCTAATGCAGTACTGTAAGTTCAGACTGATTCCTTTAAATTATATAAACACTCTATACTGGGTTATATCATACACATATTTCACACACATACACACATATAAATGTAGGAACACTCTCCACACACACACACTTTATTTCACTGTTATTAGAAGTAGCGCCTCAAACTGATCTACAAGGGTAAAACCCTCTTTTCTTGGCATCTGAAAGGCTTTCCGAGCGTAGCGAACTGACGACGTGAATTCTGACTGTATAAAGTCGTTCAACAAAAGAAATGAGACGTGGCTCTATTCTTTAACTTCCTTCTATATATTTCAATTTCATCTTTTGTTTTGTCTCTTTCAGATGAATTTGGACTCGCGCCTCGAACCCCATTTTAGACGTTCCGGGGACTAATAACAGCCGAAGAGAGAAAGAAGAAGGAAAAAATGTATAAAAGGAGATTAAGATATTAAGTCAGTGCGGTTTGAAACATCACTTCTGGTCCCTATACATTCTTTTTTTTAATATTATTTTTAACTATTATTATCATCAACATTAATTGTTGGTGTAGATGCTCTCTCTCTCTCTCTCTCTCTCTCTCTCTCTCTCCTCTCTCTCTCTCTCTCTCTCTCTCTCTCTCTCTCTCTCTCTCTCTCTCTCATACAGTTTGTTTGAATTCTGGAAAGAGACAAGAGAGAGACAAAGGGTCGGCCAAAGCCATTTTCTCTCTAAGAAGAAAAGAAACATCAGCTACAAGAATTAAAATCAAATTAAGAAAACCAATTCTTGACATAAATCTTTCAAAAAATTAGTACATACTGTGTGTGTGGGTGTGTGTGTGTGTATATATATATATATATATTATATATATATATATTATAAAACACCATAATAAATATTTTGTATCCAGCTTTTAAATAAATGTTTCTACATTTTGCACACAATGTCCAAACGTCTAGTTTTAACTGTCATGGTCTGGTTAAGGTCGCTTCCTCAGAATGAGTGAATGAAAGAAATTATACTTCTTCATCACAGGAAACGAATTCTGTGATTGTATTTCCTGCTGAGGAAACACGTCACAACTATATATATATATATATATGATAAATGAAAACGTTTAGTCTTTGTCCAATTTATTTACTACCTTCAAAAGGACACTTACGATGTCGTGGCCACGTCGTCCACGCTTCCTGTAACATCAGCAAAGTTGAACCACGTGGGATTTGTCAGTAGTTGGATGAGTGACCGTCATCTGCGTTCAGATGATGTAGCGACCCGTGGTTCACATCTCACAAAGCTGTAGGTTCCCTCTGTCATATGACCTTTGCCATTAAAAAGGTTAAATACACAAACACACATATATATATATATGGAAAACAGACCTAATGTGCATAGAACAAGGAACTCCTTGGATAATTAAATCTACTATAGTCCGAATAATTAATGGTAAATGGCAAATACTAAAGTTTTCTCTTTTTCAGGATGGAAGCCCAACGTGGCCAACGGGGCACTAGCAAAGAGGCCCCAAACATATAGCTTCCCTCAACAGTTATCTGCTTAGCATATAGGACCAGCTTTGGGACAGGATCTAAGGTTTAAAGCTAACCTAGACAACTACATTCAGAACCTCAATATACGCAAGAAACTCGTTGCATTTACGTCGGATTGAATTCACATCATAAAAAAAGGGTAACTATAATATTTTTAAGCAAAATCCAAAACGTAAACCTCAACCGACAATTTTGACGGTCCACTTTCAAGGCACTTAACACGTCCCCTGAAATAACTTTTACAGAATTTGCGCTAAAAATACAATAGTTACCTTATTTCTTTGATATGAATTCAATCCAACGTAAATGCAACGAGTTTCTTGCTTATATCGAGGTTCTGAATGTAGTTGTCTAGGTTAACTTTAAACCCTAGACCCTGTCCCAAAGCTGGGTCATCTCTGTTTAGCAGATAGCTAGTGAAGGAAGCTATATTTTGGGGCTTCTTTGCTCTTGACCCGTTGCTCACGTTGGGCTTCCATCATGAAAAAGAAAAACTTTCGTATTTGCCATTTACCATTATGGACTTATTCGAACTACAGAGGATTTAATTATCGAAGAGTTCCGTTTTATGCACATTAGGCCTGTGTATTCCGTAAAGTGTATTTTATATATATATATTATAACAAAATGGGTTAGTTTACGCTACGAGCTACATCTAAGTTCGTGTTAGTCTAATTTTTTTTTTTTTTTTTTTTTTAATAATATAAATTTAACACTGGCATATCACACGCTGGCATGTCACAAGCTGGCATCAATCGTCAACAGACTCAAACCTTGACTATCACCCCCCCCAGAACTCCTGTCGCTAATTGTTTTATTATTTTAAACGACGTTAATATTTTTAAAATGCCTATCTAAACGGTTCTTAAACATATTAACGCTGGTAGAGTTCATGACGGACGCGGGAAGATTATTCCATTTATCAATTAATTTAAACGTAAAAAGGTTTTTAGCGATGTTAGTAATGAAACGTCTACCACATAATTTAAATCCGTTATTACGAGTATTGCTATTATCGAAAATGAACAATGTCAAAATTTACGTTATCGATTTTATTAACGATTTTGAAAACTTCAATAAACTCCCTCCTTAATCTCCTAGTCTCGAGTGAATGTAAGTCTAACTCTTTAATCCTATCTTCGTAAGACTTGTTGCGTAGTGACGCAATTAGTTTCGTGGCGCGTCGCTGAACCCTTTCCAACCTATTAATATCCTCACGCAAATACGGGCACCAAAACTGAACGGTATATTCTAAGTGAGGCCTGACTAAGGATTTGTAAAGGGGCAATATAATATTCTTCGATTTAAATTTGAAATTACGCGCTATGAAGCCTAACATCCTATTAGCTTTTGCGCAAGACTCCAGGCACTGGTTTCTAACTTTTAAATCCTTAGATACGCGTACACCTAAATCTACTTCTTCGTCAATGCAAAACTTTACATTTGTCCACGTTAAATTGCATCTGCCACTTATCCATGCGGTACACAATAATATACATATGGAACATACTTGAGGGCTCTGTCCCTAACCTCAGAAATGAAATAGAAACAAACTGGAATGAGAGAAGAGGCAGATTTTGTACGGTCCCAGCTGCGGTGGGACAAGGAGCCATGAAAACGAGGATGGAAAATACCCTCAGAATACGGGGCCCAAAGCTTTTCAATGTCCTTGCAAAAGAAGTGAGGAATCTCCAGCATACCAACCTGAATAACTTCAAGAACCAGCTGGACAGATTCTTGTGCAAAGTCCCTGACCAGCCATGCGTGGCTGGCTACGAGGGCAGGAGGCGATCAGAGAGCAATTCCCTCCTATACCGCCTATTTTAGTATCGTCCGCGAATTTTGACACGTTACTGGTCAAGCCTACATCTATGTCGTTAATGTAGATTACGAATAGCAATGGGCCTAACACTGAACCCTGAGGGACACCGCTACCTACATCCAACCACCCCGATTCCCTACCATTAACAACGACCCTCTGTTTCCTGGCACGAAGCCATTCCTCTAACCAGTTAGCTACCTGACCGCGTATACCGTGCGCTTTAACCTTCGCGATTAATCTTCTATGCGGAACTGTATCGAACGCTTTTTTAAAGTCAAAATAAATAATGTCAGCCGCTCTATGCCTATCGTATTCGCGCACTATTTCGTTATAAAACTCTAACAAATTAGTTAAACAAGATTTATGGCGTCGAAACCCGTGCTGACTACTATTAATCAAATCGCGACTTTCTAAGTGATCGACGATACGATCCCTAACTACGGATTCCAAAAGTTTACCGACAATTGACGTTAAGCTAATAGGCCTATAATTGCATTAGGTTACGCTACGTTAGATTAAGTGCAAGGTTAAATTCTTAGTTTTTTAGAGTGTCGATGTTTTGGTCTTGTCGACGAAATGGGTATAGGTCAGTAGTATAGCCGCAAAAGGGGAGAGTGCAAGAATGTTGCAAGTGATTACGTAATGTTGCAAAGGGGTGTGGGGGTGTTGCAAAAAAAAATTTAAAACAAAAATTAAAAAAAAAGAATAAAAAAAAAAGAAAAAAAAAAGAGTACTAGCCTTTGTTGCCAACCTAGGTTGCAAGGGGCATGCAACTTGGAGGCGGAGTTCTCCCCCAAGCTAGTCCCCCCAAAGGGCCAGAGAGAAAAGAGGAGAGAAAGGAGTAGGCGTTGTTTTATAGGCTCCTAATCAGCCAGTTGGCTGAGCCAAGGGGGGAGGGGGACACCTGAAGGAGAGAGAGACACCTGAAGGAGAGAGAAAAAGAGTAGTTGCCTTTGATTGAAAGGCACGCAACTTGGAGGCGGAGTTCTCCCCCGTTATTTTCGTTTTCCTAACCTAAGAGGCCTCTAAGGGGTTTTCCCAAAGGGCCAGAAAGAGAAGGACCAGGGTCCTTGCTCGGCTGGGAGCCGAGCTTGAATGACTCCGTCAGTCGTCTCTCGGTCTTTTATAAACCTCTATTCTGGCTGAGTTGCCAGATAGCGCAATGTATTCAGTTGCCAGATAGCAAAAACCATATATTAATCATCCATTTAAATAGTCTACCACAATATATATGACGGTAGTTAATCAAATTAAATTCTGTTTATTAAATAAATAATTTTACACACTTAATTTTTATTATAAATATTAAGTCACGAATAACGAAAATTTATGAAACAATTCATTTAAAACTTGAAATTAGCCAAAACACAATCCGAAGAAACAAAAACGTAGTTAGCCTATTCAGCCAACCATAGAAAACAGAATTATAGAAAACCAATTAGGTTTTTATGGATAACTAGTTTATCTTGACCTAAGTTTACTATAAATTATATATAGTCTTTTAAACATCTTGTGATATGTATATGTATATATATATATATATATATGTTACTCGTCCGGTCCCGTTATAGCGGATTGGTACACGTCATAGCTCCACCCAGCTACATCGGCAGCCAATCACTACGAACATCTGGTCTTTTGGGGCGGAGCTTGGCGATTGTGCATATAAAAGGGGCTATTTTTCAGTTGGAGTAACAGTAGCTATTTTCGCGTCAGTGAATAATCATTCTCTCCACCATGGATCTGTACGTCTCCGCAGACTTGTATGAAGAAAGTGACGCTGC
Source organism: Bathynomus jamesi (assembly GCA_023014485.1). Taxonomy (NCBI): domain Eukaryota; kingdom Metazoa; phylum Arthropoda; class Malacostraca; order Isopoda; family Cirolanidae; genus Bathynomus; species Bathynomus jamesi. The sequence continues at coordinate 524,245 of JAJOZX010003254.1, forward strand.
AGCATTAACGACAATTAGTATTTTTAACGCGATTGACCGTGATGAATTATTCCCAACGCAAACCGTAGAAGATATTTGCAGTGACGCTCCTTACAATCCGACGCAAGGGACTACCATATAAATGTAAGTGTCTATAAATCGATTTTATATATATTATATATATATATATATATATATGGAGTTGTAGTATCTCGTCAAATAGATACTAGCCAAAAATTTTTGTCAATCAATGTTATTTGGTTTTACCTCTTATCCCCATTATGCTAAAATCGAAATTTTTTTATGGCAATGAATGTTATTCCTCGAACCAAAGATATCTTCACATAATGGGGATCTGTCTGTATACTCTGTATATGTTTTAAAAGAGTGAACATTATTCCTTAAGGTCCGATGAGGATTTGACACGTGTTATACAATCTTTTGAAGAATCTCGGAATACGGGGGATATACTGAACAGTCAGCAATGTCACACATCCTCCACCATGGACTGTACGTCTCCCCGGAATTGTATGAAGAAAGTGATACTGCAGCATTAACCGCAATTAGTCTTTTCAATGCGATTGACCGTGGCGAATTATTCCCAACGCAAACCGTAGAAGATATTTCCAGTGACGCTCCTTACAACCCGACGCAGGGGACTACCATAGAAATGTAGTGTCTATAATTCGTTTTATATATATATGGAGAGTTGTAGTATCTCGTCAAATAGATACTCGCCAAAAATTGTTTGTCAATCAATGTTATTTGGTTATCCCCATTATGCTAAATCGAAATTTTTTATGGCAATCAATGTTATTCCTCGAACCAAAGATATCTTCACATAATGGGGATCTGTCTGTATACTCTGTATATGTTTTAAAGAATGAACATTATTCCTTTAAGGTCCGATGAGGATTTGACACGTGTTATACAATCTTTTGAAGTCTCCGAATAGGGAGGATATACTGATCAGTCAACAATGTCACACCGAAATAATGTAAGTGTTTTTCGATCTTTTTGGATAAGAAGACAATATATTTTCATAAATTTATTAAATGAAAGAAATCAGTACAATAAACAACTACAGAATATATCGTTACAAATATACGAACAAAAACATTAAATATACAACGAGTACGTACAATTGGAAAACGGATTTTTATCTGTCTGCATACCATTTCATCGTTTCGGCGAGTGTGACACGGGTCAAATAAATTTAAAAAATTTATAAATTCTTTATCACTTGCATATGCATGAGAAATGAGACGCAGTACATTCCGCAAACATTAGTAAAATATCCTTGCATGCGAAATGGGTTCCATAAACTTCGGGAATATGTAACTGAGCGAGAAATTTTACAATAATAGGGTCACTCCAGGGTTGAGTACCGAGTGAATCAAAATAGTACAGGCGCTGTCTATTTTTAAATAGACAGATCCAGTGAATCCCTTCATTACCGATGATGTCTGTGTTCACAATAAGACTACCGCATTATTCGCGTACTTGGCAAACTCAATGTTTCATTCTTCGCAAACACGCCGATAAATTTGGAACGTGTGGGACTCGCTCCATTACTTTCTGAAGTGTATTAGCATCCATTT
>JAJOZX010003255.1:0-507500 GCA_023014485.1 Bathynomus jamesi
CTAACTTAATGGATGCAGTTTTTAGTCTTCATGGAACCTGTTACTTCACTTCCCTAGACATGGTCCGAGGTTATTATCAAATGCCAATTGCCGAAGAGAGCCGAGAGAGCACTGCTTTTTCAACCACCAGAGGGCATTGGCAGTTTAAGCGACTGAGTTTTGGATTAAAGAATGCACCTGCTAGTTTCCAACGGATGGTACAAGAAGTGTTACATGGTTTCCCAAGAAGTAGAGTAATCATCTACATTGACGATATCCTAATAATGGGCGAGTCGTTCGAAGAACATCTTCAACTGGTAGATAAAGTCCTGTATACTCTGGAGAAGTCTGGCATAAAGGTCAAGCCCGTGAAATGTCAGTGGTTCCAACCTGAGGTTGCATTTTTGGGACACTTGGTTGGGAGAGAAGGTTTGCGGAAATCCCCTGAATATATGCAGAAAGTGCACGAGTTCCCAAAACCAGAAACTGTTCGACAGATGAGGGAATTTCTGGGTTTAGTGAATTTCCAGAGAAAGTTTGTACCAGATTGTTCAGTGATAACAAGTCCTTTGTCTCGTTTAACTGGAGGTAGATCAAGAGAAAGATTGAAATGGACACTGGAGATGGACAAGGCTTTTACGACAGTGAAAGAGGCCTTGGTTAAGGAAGTGCAACTGTCCTATCCAGATTACAGACCTGAAGCTGAAAAATTGGAACTGTATGTGGATGCTTCCGGGGTTGGTGCTGGTGCTTGTTTGGGACAACAACAGAATGGTGATTTTAAGGTGATTGCTTATGCATCAATGACCTTTTCCAAGGCCCAGAGAATGTACTCAGTTATAGAACGGGAGTTGGCAGCCCTAAGATGGGGTGTGAAGACATTTCGCCCATTTCTATATGGTGTGCCTTTTGTACTGTATACAGACCATCAACCATTAGAATACCTGAGCAACATGAAGATTGTTGATAGTAGATTGGCCCGAACTTATGAAGATCTCGCTGACTTTGAGTTTGAAATTCGATATCACCCTGGGACTGAGAATGGAGCTGCAGATGCATTGTCACGAATAACACCTGCTGGGAGTGACCAACTGGAGATGACAGAACACCTCACTAATCGCTTACCACCTGGACTGCGAGTACTCATGAAAGTTGATGGAGGTGGTGATTCGTTGTTTATTAGCCTAGTACAAGTGTTGCAGGATCATTATTACGAGCATGGGCCACCTTGGAATCCTCCACAACACCCATTGGAATTACGGAGAGAGCTGATGGATGAATTGATCACCTTTCCCAAGAGGTATCGCCTGTCAAATAATGCCCGCCGCATAAAAGACCTGAAGATGATGAGACAACCTGGAGTATTGGTAACTCCAGAAGTACTGTTAGCCGCAAGCCATTGTTATTCCTTGAGGGTTTGGGTTCACTATGGTGTAAAGCCAGTTGTGTACGTTATGGATGTAACTGTCCCTGATACCCCAGCAAGGAGGGTCCATTTGCAGTGTATATCTGGAGTACATTACAATCCACTGATAGCACACAAGTGGTTTGCTGAGCCAGAGTTGATGGTGGAACAGGTGGACACTATGGAGCAGGAAACTGGCCAGGAGGTAGTGGAAAAGTGATATAGAGCAGTGTGAAGGGAATTTGTTACTGCAGAATCCAGATCAGGAAGCCAGGGGTGAAAGGGTCACTTGTGGACACCAGGGAGGACCAGTTGCTTGGACTTGGGTACAGTTGGGTGCAGTCAATTACTGTGCTATGTTGGATTCAGGAGCAGAGATTAGCTTAGTATCCGAGTCAGTGGTCAAGAGTTTAAAAGCGAGAGAAGAGGAAGAAATATCAGTACAGCCTTGCCAGATAATCTTGACTGGGATTGGTGTGAAATTGGTACCCTGTCAAGGACTAGTAAAATTGACTATTCAGGGTAGAGATGAAAAGATCCAACTACCTTTTGCAGTAGCCCCAGAGAATAGTCTCCCGTACTGTTTCTTGTTAGGTTCAAACTATCTAATTATGGCTGACATTGAAATGAAGTTTGATGTAGCTGCATGGTCATATGGAGACCCAGAGTTAGTGGAATGTTTTGGGTAGAGGCGCTAGAGGAGGCAGCATACCTGGAGGAAGAGGTACCAGACATCGAAGCAGAGGAGCCAGAGTTGGGTTCAGTATTTGAGGAAGGCAAGAAGTGGATAGTGAACCGAGAGTTGCTTGACTCAGAATCAGTGATTCTAATGCAAAAACGGAACCGATTGTTGCGACAGGTGCATGGGCTATTGGCCCAGTCAAAGCCCCTACCAGAGGGCAAACCTGCCTTGAGGCCGTTTAAGCGGAACTGGCAGGAATTACAGTTAAGGAGTGGGGTGATAGTACATCAAAGTAGGACTGGGTATATTAGCTGTGTAGTACCTTCCACATTGCTCGTGGATATGGCCCTCAGTTTCCACATGGAAATGGCACATATTGGGCGTAATAAGTTGGTGGAAGCGTTGCGACTGTTTGTGTGGCACCCGGATTTGTATAAAGTAGCTAGTGACATCTGTATTACCTGTGAAACCTGTCAGTTGTATAAAGTAGCTAGTCAGCCTATCATCCCACCAACCTTGAAGATAAAAACTGAACATCCTTTTGAATTAGTGGCTGCTGATATTGTGGTTTTCCCACGCACCCAGCTAGGGTACCTTGGTTGTCTGGTGATGGTTGACCATTTTAGCAAGTGGGTTGTGGCTCGCCCATTAAGAACAAAAAGGTCATCTACCATTATCCAGTTGATGGAGCATGATATATTCCCCAACTTGTTAAGAATTCCTCGGAGGCTCCTGACAGACAATGGACCTGAATTCCGTTCGGAGGAGTTCCACGAGTTCCTTGATCGCTATGGGATTATGCATGTTTATACTAGTCCACTTAAGCCTGCTAGCAATGGTGCTGTTGAACGTGTAAATAGAACAATTGGAGAGTTCTTGAGAAGCTTGGGACAAACAGGAGTGGAATGGGATACGAATCTGGTAACAGCTGTGATTACCTATAACAATACCTTCCATGCTGAAATAAAGACCACCCCCGCTGACTGTCTCTTGGAACAACGTCACCAGAATATTGCTACTGTAGTTGTTCCCCCTCAATTGCGAGAAATATGGAAGGAGGGCCATCCACGGTTTGCACCCTTCCAGGTTGGCCAGAAAGTAGTTAAGAAGATCATTACCAGTGACCGGAGCACCTCACGGAAGTTCTCCCCCAAGTATACTGGTCCTTACAAGGTTAGTCAAGTACACAGTAACGGAGTATCCTATGAATTGACTACATCAACTGTTGAGGACCCCCACCCCCCCCCCCCCCCCCCCCCCCCCCGAGTTATAAAAGCTCATCATACCCATTTGAAGGCCTGGCATGAACCCCCAAAATATCTACAGAAGCATAGGAGAGAACAGGAATTGCAGAAAGTACCTGAGACGCCTGAGACCTGGATCCCGGACTTACCATCAAGTGCCGCACGTATACCCTTTCCCTGGCATAGGGGTGGCACCACTTTAGATGATGGCCCTGAATATTCCTTCGAGGGCTTTGGTACCCCTGAAGTGGAATCCCGGGTAGCTTTCATGGGGAACTCCAGTGATGGGACCAGTGCTTCGGATACAGATGAGGAACTCTCTTCTTCAGAGAAATATCACCGGTTGAATACACTCCTGAATGCGCGACAAAGTATTACCTGGAGAGACCCTTTGGTAGAGTATTGGGAGTATGCTGGGACCAGTAATTTTAGTGCTGAGACAACTGCTGGAATGGAAGGGTGTCCGCCAGTGGAGCTAAACTGTGGAGATGTGCCTCCAGTTACTCAGCATTCGGGGGAGACCGATTTTCAGACACCCATTGAGGAGATTCAGGCCGGGGCTTTTCCAGTGGGGGAGCAAGTTTTTCGAACTATATAGGAGTCAGAAGGTAATGATATACCTTCACTTGGTTATGAGAACTCTCCGATTTTGGTAGGGTCATTAGAATCAATTTTCACCAGTACTCCCATGAGTGAGTCTTGCCTCATGAGTCCCCAAACCATACCCCACTTTCAAGAAAATCAGTTGTGGGGTGCTGGTTCTGAAAATGAGTCTGGGGAAACTGAGGTCCAGGGTAATGTGACAGATTCGCATGAACATATGGACACACTGGAGGACGATGCTCCATTGGATGGATTAAAATTGGCCCAGCAATCATTGAGACTTGTACAACAGTCGCTAGACCTAGCTAATGATGCATTGAGTACTCTGGAGAATTCATTCCTTGTGTTCACCGATTCCATGCCCAGCTCACCTCAAGTCCCTCAATCTCAGTCTTGCCATGTTAGTTTTAGCTCTGTGCAGTCAGGATTCACCACATGTCAGGAGTAGTGATGTGAGTCGTTTTTTATTGTGTCGTTTTTTTGTTTTTTTTGTCGTTTTTTTGTTTAAAACGAAGATAGTCTGTTTTTTTTGTTTTTTTTTGTTTTTTATTGTTTTAAACTTATTCCATATTTTTCTTCCTTTAATCTAATAAGTATATTAGTATTACCTATAATTTACTATACTACCATGCTTATACGGTTATACCTAGTATATATAGTCATCTTTTAGAAAAACTGAATCACACAAAAAGTATATAATAGAAAGGAAAAACAAACCCTCATTTTTTATATGTATATGTTGGGGTAAATGTGATAAATTGGTAATTATGCATAATTACCGGTAAATATGCATAATTGAAAATATCATGACTTAACCTAACCAATTGTCAAGGGCGTACAGTTGACCTAACCGGGCATTCAATTGACCTAACCTGGCATTCAATTCAATTGACCTAACAGGGCATTCAAGGTTAGGTCAATTGAATGCCCGGTTAGGTCAACTGTACGCCCTTGACAATTGGTTAGGTTAAGTCATGATATTTTCAATTATGCATATTTACCGGTAATTATGCATAATTACCAATTTATCACATTTACCCAACATATATATATTTTTTAACTAGAACATAAAACATTCTTCCTCGTTTCAAACAATATACATAATTGTGATTGGCAAGAGTACCAGTATATATATTTCAGATAGAAAAAAAAAATATTCACCTTTTTTTGAACCTTTTTGTTAACCTAATGTTGTTTAACCTTCATTTCCATGGAAGAATCATCACTAGATTGGGTAGAGCATATATGCTAGTTTCAATATCACAGGTACTGGTATAATATACATAATAAAAAATACATAATACTGGTATAAAACAATATATATAATTGTGATTGGCAAGAATACCAGTGTGTGTGTATATATATATATATATTCCAAATAGAAAAATAAAAAAAATAAAAATATTCATCTCTTTCTTTAACCTTTGTGTTAACCTAATGCTGTTTAACTTTCATTATCTGATTCTATTTCCATTGAAGAATCATTATCACTAGATTGATTAGAGCATATAGTTTCAATATCACAGGTACTGGTACTTATTGCAGATTTGGATGTTGACGAAGCCAATGTAGCACCATGTTTTACTTCACTTTCTTGGAATTTTGCATTTTGGGATATAAATACTAGCTTTACTGCTCTGTCTGTATGGATATTACTGTATGTGCTAAATGATCTCGGAGGTAATGAAAGGGCGAAATAGAGGTGTATGAGTTTGTATAGGTATATATGTGAGTATGCATGCGTATGTATCTGGAATTCTGGATGTATGCATGTGTATGGGGTATATAATAGATATAAATATGTGTATATAAGTATTTATGTATATTGGTATATATGTATATGGGTGTATGTGTATGTATATATATGGATGGTCTCGGGGTTAAAAATATGTCATCGCGGGTCTAAAGGATAGTTAAGTGGGAGATTCAAAATCCGAGGCATGGATGGGAGTCCTGGAAAGGTTGGATAATGGGCAGTCAGCTCCCAGCCAGTGTTCTCGCAAGTTTAATGGATCTCAAGATACAAGACTTTCAGTGCAAGAAAGAGGCCAGTTTTTTTCTGTAAATAGGCTGAAAAGGACATTCTATACTGGTACCATATGGCCTATTTTATTATTTATGTATTTATTTTTATAATATATATCATTGCAAAAGTATACCTTATAATTAAATTGGCAATATCTATATTAATTATTAAAAAAAAAAAAAAAAAAAAAAAAAAAACAATAAAAAACAAAAAAAACGACAAAAAAAACAAAAAAAACAACATGGACATAAAAAAAACCGTTTTTTAACATCACTAGTCAGGAGATACTAAATGAGTATAGACAAAAGGTTCGTGCCTGGAGTAGCCATCATCGTCATTTCCAAGCTGGGACCAAGACTTCACGATCAGAGAAACTTAACTTACCCCAGTCAGGGCTCAACCGGCCATTCACACGCTCCTGTGGCAATCCGGCAGAATTACCAAATGTACAACCACAGACCCTTGAGTACAGAATCAGAGGCAACAGAGTAAACTGAAGTGAAGTATTGTGGGTAAATCTGTTATAAAATACACCCTAAGATAACTAGATTTGGGGTTTTCTTTCCTGTGAGAGGATACCCAATGTACTCGGCACTCGAAAGGGATGTAAGAATGGATTATTCACTGATTTCTGCTTTATTTTGGGTGTATAACCAGGGGAGGGGTAGTTAGCAAAGCTGGGCACTTGCGTTTTTTTTGCGGTACTGCGGTACTGCAGTACTACCGCACTACCAAACCGGTACCGCATAATGCAGTACCGCAAAGGATCGCTGAAAGTACAGCAGTACTGCTACCGCATTCAAATTTCCCACGGTACTTTCCGCGGTACCGACAAACACGGTAGTACCGCAGTACCGCAAAAAAAACCGCAAGTGCCCAGCTTTGGTAGTTAGTGAACCTTTTGTTCTGAAGGGGTCAATAATTAATTGCCCTAGGGGAGTAAGCAGCCTGGATAAACTTCTGAGGGAAAGATATGGGATGATGCATGCTACTGACTTGCTACTAATTGACATTCCAGTCATTTGAAAAAAGAAAAAAAAAGAACAAAGGGGGGTTAGAGTGAAGATTTGGCCCATTCTTTTCTTTCATTTGGTTTCCTTTGACCAGAATATGGTGGCACTTCTAGCCTTGATTTGGTTTCCTTTTCTTTTCCTACTGATACTCTGATTTAAAAAAAAAAAAAAAAAAAAAAACACTCCCAACTTGAATTCCCAGATGATTTGAGTGAATACACCTGGCTGGAGTGGTGGAGGAACAAAGGGGTTATTAGCCAGATTTCCAGATTTTCCCCATGGTATAGTGTGGGAAGAACACTACAGTCAAATTTATGGGTCCTGGTCTCTTGATCCAGTGTCAAGGGAAATAGAGACAGTGAAGTGAATCAAGCAAGAAAAAAAACAGTGAATGTGGTGACCCAAAAGGGGGTTGGAGGATTTCTGGGTGGAAACTGTAGGTTGTGCCAGAAGCAAGGAGGTGATACCAGTGAACAATGTGTAGATTAAGTGAAACAAAAGTGGTGCTAAAACTGTAATAATGAGATTTGGGCATTTGGCTAAGTTGACCTAGTTATGAAATGGTTTTTCCCTCTGTTATAATTGGCCAGTTTGAGTAAAGCAATTGTTATTAGATAAGTCTGTAATAATTTGTGGTACTAATGAGTTTTAATGTAAGTGTAGGTTAACTAACTGGGAGGGTCAGCATGGTTTTGATGCAATAACTTTTATAATGTATACTCCCATGTTTAGATTGTCAAGAGATGCATTATCCTGTTAGGGACCATGAAGGAGGAAAGAATTGTGAGAGGGGTTTTTTCTTAGGGGGAAGGAATGTGGGGGTTGTGAAGTTTCTCACAACCCCCCCTTGATTTTCAAATTCCCCTTTTTGGGGAGTTGTGGAGTTTTTCATAAAACAAAAACCTCACCCTAATTTTCAAGTCCTATCTGGTTCTTCTCACAAGTCTTTCTCTCCCGCAGGAGTTCAGTTAGGCTCATAAAAACCTAGTGTTAACCTCCAGATTATTTACAAAACTGAGGTGTCCTGTTGGAAGCCAAGGAAGTGTGGAAAGCCTATAAAGGTACGGGTCTTTCTAATCCTTGGCTAGAGTATAATAGATTTGTTCATAATCTTTATTCCCAGTTATTGTGGTGGTGTCATTTGTATTTCACCATCATTATCATGGTTAATTATTATTATTAAGAGTAGACATATATATAGGTTGTTGAAACTGTGACTGAGTATAGATAGGTTTGCCACCCTGTCATGTAACTAGCTAGAGAGCCAATTATCATTATTATAGGTCACCAGTCATATTATTCCAAAGTTAGGTTTTTGCCCATGCTTGTTTGGCACTGATTATAGGTTGATTAACTCATGTGAGATAGGTGTGCCATAATTGTCAATTTATAGTTATTATTTTTTATGTTGGTTATTTATTATTTATGTGCTTTGATTTCATGAGTAAATTATGTTTTCCAGTGATCAATTATGAAGTCATGATTCCGGTTAATGTTTGTGGTTAATTGCCTGTTATGTTGTTATTATTGTGATTAATGGTGCTTGGTGCATGTAACTAATAATCTTGTGTTGTCTAGGCAACCAGTTGGGATTCAACTCACATGGTCCGGATTCATCAGGCTTCGATTGTGGGTCCCATCCAGTGGGAGCTACGCAGTTCGTGTCAACCACTGTTGGCCACTGGATCTGCCCTGAAATCAGGCCTGTGACCCTAACCCTACTAACTAGCCAGCCAATAAAGGAATTGGAACTCAGGTCATAAAAGGGGGGGGGGGTCAAGTTTGGAGGGTAGCTAAGCTGGGACAAGGGTTAACATTCTGTGCAAGTCATTTCCGGTACTTGTCTCCCACTTGTTTTCTATCCTTTCTGCCAAATCTCACTAAGGGTTATTGGGGCTCCAGGTGTTTTGTCAAGTGCGATTCATTGCCAGTCCTTTTGTTATGTTTATACTGTCACACTGAATAGTTGTTTATTTCAGATATAATAAAGAGAAAAACACAAGTAGTTTACTTCTATTAGGTCTACCTTTGAATTCTAGCCAGCCCTTTCTTGGACCCTGAGCGGTTGGGTCTCTTACTCAGTGGAGAGTCAGATTGAGACACCTGCACTAGGGGAAGTCCTTTACAGTTAATGTGCGAGTCAGACCTGAATAATCTGGAAATAAACCACTGACCAGAGGCCTTCCTAGATACCAGAGGAGATTACATCTTTGCCCAGTCTCTTGACTATTCCGAACCCAGAAACGTGAAAAGGTGCTGGGTGGTTGGAAAAACAGATACTTGGGGACTACGGCCTACGCCGCCACCGTAGCAGTATCAAGAGATAAAATTTTAGGTTTATTAAGCACACCAACTTTAAAGCCAGGAACAATGCGTATTCAATATGTTTTCCCAGAAAATGAGTTGAAAAAACTCATGTAATTATGAATCAACTTGATGTAATATGTGTGTTCAATTTGTATTTTCACTGTTTATTTTCATCCATGTGAATATATCATTTGTAGTTCTCTATTTGAGTCTGCAGGTGTAAAAATGTCAAAATTTCACAATGTACATATTTTTTCAATAACACTGGCCAACAAAATGAAACTTTTTTTTCTCATCACAAACATGATCACACTTTTCTTAATGCATTTTTTGCGCTGATTCCGAATCTGGTTTTATTTTGTTTCTAGCACGTATAGTTATATAGATACACCGGTTTTGATATTTTTAAGTTTTTGATATTGCTATAAGAAAATTTATGGATGTATAGATCACACTTAGGAATGCTAAACAACAAATACATCATATACCTTATTCAATGTACTTATAAATAAAGAATACATACATTATTTTATTAAAAGCGCTGTGAGTGTGATTTCCTTTTATAAATTTGGCCTGGATTGTCACGATACAGCATCCAACAATGGTCCGCCATCATGCTTTCATTCCAATATCCTTGGTAGCGCTTCTCCATCATCTGAATATCTTGATGGAAGCGCTCTCCTTGCTCGTCACTCACTACACCAAGGTTTTCAGGAAAGAAATCTAAGTGGGAATGCAGGAAGTGAATTTTTAACGACATTCGACACTCCATTTCTTTGAAGGCATCAAGGAGGTTCTTGACTCCATCCTTATACGCAGGTGACTTGTTGCTTCCAAGAAAGTTTTCACATATCCATTTGAACGCCAGCCAAGCCTTCAATTCCACGGACTTAGGACTTTTTCAAATTCAGTGTCATTCAAAACCTCCCTTATTTGTGGCCCAACAAAAATTCCTTCCTTCAATTTTGCTGCAGTAACCTTTGGAAATTTCCTTGAAAGGTATTGGAACCCTTCAGAATTGACTTTACCCATTGCTTTAACAAAATTCTTCATTAAACCAAGTTTAATGTGAAGAGGTGGCAGATAGATCTTTTGGGGATCCACTAAAGGGACAGACTGGACATTGCTTATCCCTGGGACATATGTATACCTAAGTGGCCAGTCACTTTTGGTGTAATGTTCTATAGTGGCGCGACTGACCCACAGGCAAAGGAAACAACAAAATTTTGTGAATCCTGACTGCATACCCATAAGCATTCCTATAACTTTTAGATCTCCACAAACATTCCATTGATGATGTCGTATTTGATTGCCTTAAGTAGTATATCCATATTGTTATATGTCTCTTTTAGATGGACGGAATGGGCAATGGGGATGGATGGCATTATATTACCATTATGCAAAAGAACTGCTTTCAGGCTTCTCTGCGACGAATCAATAAAGAGGCGCCACTCAGATGCCACATACGTCTGAGATATGGCTGTAAATAGTCCATTGATGTCATGGCAATAACAGAGAGGACCATCTACTGAAAAGAATGCTGTTAATTCAAAATTCGCTTTCGGTAGTAACTAATACGAACATTGTTCTCAAGTAAATTGTTCTCCTTTAGTCTTGAGGTGAGAAGCTCTGATTTCTCTTTAGACAGCGATAAGTCTCTAACAAGATCATTCAACTGTCCTTGGGTTAACTTTTTAGGCTCTAAATGTCTACCTTCAAAAGTGTACTCTGGTTCTGTAGATGGTCCGGAAACGCCAGTTGCACCTTCATCACTTTCCATGTCATCTATGATAGAATCTAGCCTATCACTTGGGGGAATTGGAATGGGCAATGTTTCATCATGTTTTACTGGTCTACGTGCCGAATCCAAGTTTGGATATACAATCTGGTGTTTGTTCTCGGCAGAAAACCCCATTAAGTTCACACTACAAAAATAACAGTCTTCATGATGATCTCTCGGCTCCCTCCATATCATGGGTATGGCAAATGGCATTGAAGCTTTCTTTTTGTTAAGCCAATCACGTAATCCATTTGAACAGCCAGAACAGATTTGATGTGGCACCCATGGTTTATCTTGGTCACCTAGATGGGAACCAAAGTATAGCTTGTATATTTTCTTAATGTCAGTTGTAATACTTCGTCGCTGTGTTTTAGTTGTGAACTGGCCGCATACGAAACAGAACTTGTCAGGGTCATTCTTACATTGTCGAGGCATGTTGACTGACCTGAGCAAACTATAAATTAAAAAAAAATGCACACCAACTTGACACAACAAGTTCTTGGACTGGACTGATCTTTTGACACACAAAGCACGGCGTTGTTGCCTGAATCACAATGCTGCTAGACATAAAAGCTCACACCTGAAATACATAAGATGTATAATTAAGATAATTGAAATAAATAAGATGAATAAACTAAAAAAACACAATAAAATAAACACAATCAAATGTTGAAATATTAGTATTTTGCCTATTTAAAATGGTTAAATCTGTGTAGTTATATATATGCCTTCATCTTGAAAACTATACGTGCTAGAAAAAATCTGAATGCAGTTTTGGAATCAGCGTGAAAAATGCTATCCAGCCACCACAAATTTTACTCTGATGAGAAATCTTTGTTGACCAGTGTAATTTTTAAAATATCTTGCAACTTGATACCCATGTTTTTTATTGTTTGTATCTTTTAACAATTAATGGAAGTTTAATAAATTAAATTTGGGGGGGGGGGGGATTTCACTGCGCTGGGAGGGGGGGGGGGGGGGGGGAGTCAAAAATAAAAAAAGGGGGAAAATTTTCATTATTGTTTTGACCTTCACGTAAAAAGTGAAGTTTTTGCATTTAGATCTCCTCATGCTGATTCTAAAAATGTATAGTTTTATAGGTCTACGGTAAGATGTTTGGGAGTTATTGCCCATTAAAGTTAGGTGGTAAAGTGGGGCCCCCAAGATTTTGAGGGCCTATATCTCAAAAACTATGGGTCATAGAACTTTTTTATTTTGACCAGTGAAATCAGCACCCAGAAGAACCCCATATGTCAATTTTCATCAAAATCTGAGTCAGAGTGGTGACATGCATTGGGTGATCTCTCCTGGAATGTCCCAACTATGACACTACTACAGTGGTATCCAACTATACCTTTGGTAACCTTTGGTTACCTTCCAACCAAATTGTTCATTCTGACAAAGGTGAAACTTTTCACTCCACCTTAGACCTACAGTTTAATGTGGAATCCAAACCACACCCGACCAGCAGTCCAGTATTTTAACTACTAGGCCACCCAGGGTACCCATTTATCTACCAACCACTTTTTTTTTATTGTGTGGAAGGATGAACAGCTGGGTTTTGCTGCGCACTGGCTACCATCACTGGATCTTGATCCCAGGGTGGATGGATTCATAGTCAGCAACACTAACCACTACACCACCAAGGCACATAAACTATTATTAATTATTATTATTAATTAAGTGAATAAATATGAAAATTTAGCTGGTATATGAGGTCATTATTTACATGAACAGTAGTTGGGCTATTGCATACACCATGATCAGAGATGGACCTAGCATTTTACTGCCCCTAAGCAGGGAAATTGTTACCACAATGGCTTATATTTAGGCTTGGCAACTTTCTGTTCAAAGTATAATTCTGGGATATATATATATATATATGATGTGCCTCAGTGGTGTAGTGGTTAGCGTCGCTGACTATAAATCCATTGGCCCCGGGTTTGAGACCCCGACAGCAGCCAGCACGCAGCAAAACCCAGCTGTTCATCCTTTCACACAATAAAGAAAGTGGTTGGTAGATAAATGGGTACCCTAAGTGACCTAGTGGTTAATACGCTGGGCTGCTGATGGGGCATGGTTCGGATTCCACGTTAAACTGTAGGTCTAAAGTGGAGTGAAAAGCTTGACCTTCATCAGAATGAACAATTCAGGCAGAAGCTAACCAAAGATTTTATAATATATATATATATACATATATATATATATGATACTTTTCACGTGTCACTTTCGTGAAATAATTTTTCATATATATATATATATGAAAAGAAGGACTAACACAACAACAAACATTTTCATTTATTTTTTGTACTTCAGACATTTCAACAAATCTTTTGTCATCATCAGTGAATTATAAATCTTAAAACCTTAAAACAAAAATAAGAATAAAAAATTAAAATTAAATCAATACAAAAGAAAATTAAAATCATTAAAATTAAATTAAATTAAAATGACCTCAACTGGTAAATACACAATGATTAACATCATCCTCCATATTTGGCAGATACTGAGAGAAAACTGTATGGTCAGTTACATTGGAAGGTATGAAAGTAGGTTGGTTGGTTAGTTAGAAGAGCTGTAATTTGTAAGATGAACTATTGTTGTTAATGGAGGGTTTGTTTCTATAGATGTACAAAGATTCTAAAATTCCAAGTTCTGTAAGGTTATTGGTTCTTATTAGAATTTTAAACTGAATTTTGTGAAGGGGATGGTTGTTTTCATTACTATGGTTTCTAATTGCGGATTGTGGTGGGCTACTGAGGGGATGGTTGGTAAGGACTGATAAGCCCAAATGTTGAGAAAGGCCATACCTCCAGTTGGAGTTGAGTACTGCCGATATATGCAGCCTTACAGCTGTCACACATGTATTTATAAACAACATTAGGGCATACAGTTTTAGGGAATTTGTCTTTGAACTTTAAAAAATTTTATAATTTAGGTGGGACCAAATCTAAAATTTATTTGGGGATAACTAGACTTAAGCAGTTTGGACACTTCACTTTGAATATGTAATGATAAATAACCATAAAAAGGTAATTTAATATATCTGGTTTCTTTTTGTACTGTGGTTATGGGGAGTTTAGTATTAAAAATATCATTTAAAAATTTCTTCAAATGGTTGTCAAAAAGATTAGAAGAGTAGTAAGTATTAATAAAGTTAAAGTACTGTCTTAAAAATTTAAATTCTTCGTTTAATGAAAAGTAATCTGAACAAATTTGGTAACTTATTAATAATGTTAGTATAGCACTAATTATATATTTATAAAACAACATAACTTAAATAATTGGTTCCCAAATCAGTAAAAGTTTGTTTTCTAAATAGTGAGGTCTGGAACTTGTTATTAGCTCATTTAACTAGAACATCCAGGAAAGGTAAACCATTATTTGTTTCATTTTCACATGTGTACTTAATATGTTATTTTTAATTTAATTTAATTTTAATAATTTTAATTTTCTTTTGTATTGATTTAATTTTAATTATTTATTCTTATTTTTGTTTTTAGGTTTTAAGATTTATAATTCACTGATGATGATAAAAGATGTCAAAATGTCTGAAGTACAAAAAATAAATGAAAATGTTTGTTGTTGTGTTGGTCCTTTTCATCTGTAAGCTCCGTTTCCCTAAGAAGAAGTCAATAGCTTTGATATATATATATATATATATTAGTTGCCTCTATATATAAATTAATATATTAATTAAGCAGTTGCCATGGTAAATTAAAATAAAATAGATAACTAGAGATTAGAAAAGTCTGTAACAGTAGTGAGCCAAGTGACCAGCAGCCTGATAGATGAGTGAGTGATGAGTGACAAAAATTATGGAGCCCAGATGCCCAGAATCAAACTTATCATCTCAGTCAAGTTCCAAACTTCAATTGCCAGTGCCCAGTAAAAATGTTTTTTTTTGTAAGTTACATTTAGGAACATATAAAAACATTAATTTAATTATCGTGTAGGATACTAGTGTTTTATTTACAAGCAGGTTTTTTTTTAGAATTTGGGAGATTAGGCAAGTGTTCCAGGAGCCAGGAGAATACACACAATTCCACAAGATTGCCAGCAAATCTGGGAGGACTGGCAAGCCTACTTATAGTTGTGCCATTTGATATCACTAGTTTGCTATTAGAGGCTGTTTTTTTTTATTTTAAAACTTATTTGTGAAACCATTTAATTTGTTAGTGCTTATAAGTTATTTATTTATTTATTTTTTTCTTTGCCCTATTTATGTTGAAATATGAGAAAATTTGCCATCCTTCAAAATCTGCCATCCTAGGTGCCTACTCTGCCTATGACTATGATATATACCATATCTAGTCATGACAGTGTAGGTTAACAAGAAACATCTACTGCTGACAATACACAAAAAATGTTATTTAATAAGCCATCAATAACAGAGCCCATATTAGAATCTAATATAACCTAATTATCTGCTCATTTTTCACCAATTTATATAGTCCAGCAATGGCTACTTCATGGGTAAACTTTCTTTCAAATACTTAGCCAGTTTTAACCCTACACACTACACAGCATAGGGTCAATTTTATTACCGTTCAAAACAAGAAGTGCCAAGGTACGGTACCTGGTACCCCACCTTGGCCTATACTGTCTAGGGTTAACAAAATATCTGATCAAAACTTTCAGCAAAATCTGCAGGGTACACATTTAACCTACTAGCAAAATACCACACATAATTAGTAGCCAATGACACCATTTTCTGGAAGCCCAATCATAACTGATAAATCAAGTCTTAAAATATCTAATAGGTACTGTTCTTATAGTTACTTACTTTTCAATCCATTGTAAGAGACAATGCGTATGGAATGTGTGTCCACATGGAATAGTTGCAACATCTATAAATGAGGCAAATGAATCTGAGCAAATTACGCATCCTACCCTCATATCTTTAAGAAAATATCAGAACAAAAGTATTTAAATTTTGCAAATTGTTCTCCATTCATATAACTTCAGCTACAAAGAAATTCATCTGTTAAAATGTTTCTATTGATGTAAGAGCTTGCCATATTTTCAGTAACCTACAGTACAAAAGGCACTCAGCTGTACAAAAAAATAAAATAAAGAAAACAGATCAGCAAGGTATGCTATATAGTATTCATTTATTTTACTGTAAACTAAGTTAAACTGGTTTAAATCATTAAAATATTAAGTGTGTCTAACTGGTCAATCACCAAGCAATTATATATATATATATATATTTTTTAAGTTCGGGAAGAACCAATTCGCCTCTATTTAAAAGGGCATATCTCAGCGGAAAAACAAAGAAAAAGTGAGAGGAAAGACAGAGGAAAAAGAAAGGGTGGAGAGGACAGTCGAAGTGGAAAAAGACCAAGGATGACAAGGACTGCAGGGTCGAGCCCCATCATTCTTGGGTGCTAGGGCCAGGAGGGCACATGTGAAACCTCCAGGAACAAGCACATACAAACAAGCACAAAGAGCACTCAAGAGCATGAGCTTAGAACCCCCTTGCTGGGTTTTAAATATATATATATACCGTATATATATATATATGAAGAAGGAAACCATTCTTCAGGAACACAAATTTTTATTTCTTAACACCAATACAGTTTTAGCTCCTCATGAGCTCTTGTCAATTGGTAATGACTGTATAAACAGAGAAGGGAGTTTATACACACCTGAAAGTTAATTATCAGGGATTAACTGACTGAACCTTCCCATCCTCTTCTCAAAGGATAGTTAAATGACCCCTCCAACCCAGCTTTGACCTGATGGATGTACCTGTGCTGCCTGGAGATTTTTGGAGGGTAATGTTACAAAATTCTTAATTTTATTACATATAATTTTGTTAAGAGAGACTTGACCATCGGATAGATTAAAATTTTGTATAGAGCCTATAAGATTAGATTCAACAATTTTATGCTTAACATACCAGTAATTATTAGATTTGAAAATAAAGTTGCAATTTTTGAAATCTACTACATGGTTCTACTTATAGTCTCTCTAGCTAGGGGGGGATCAATTTTTATTTTTGGGGGATTATTTATTTTTTCTGGTTCTTAAAATATGCTATCACTTACGAACAGCTTAGAAATAGAAAAAAAATCATGTATTTTACTTGATAGCCCTGTACATGTGGTTTGAAAGTTTATTGAATATCATAATGTTTATTCTAAGAGTAAATTCCAGTTTATTTAAACAAATCTTGTTAAAAAACATGAAATATCATTGAAGAAGTTAGAAATAGACCTGTAATTCATTGATTCATTACAGAATATATTTGCTAGAAAATAATGGAAAATAATATATGTATATATTTTTACATCACCTAGCCAAAATGGAAAATCATGAATTCAGACATAGCATAATATAAATGCCTCTAATTACCACATTATTTAGCACATAAGTATACTTATAGCATTATCAAAATCTTTCATAGTCATTGTCATATTTGATGCAACTCTGTCTAGATAGATTTTCAAGTTAATTGCATAAGTCTCTATTGGAAGATTCTTGTAGTACTTTTTCAGTTTGAAGATATCTGACAACCTGGGAAGAGATGTCAATGTATCTCTTGCATACCTCACTTTGATGTATATTCTGTCATTTTTCTCTTTGAGTGACAACCTTGTATCATTCACAAAATCATCTACTTTACTAGCTTTGGTGAAAGGTATACCAAGTTTCTTCAGGGTGTCTAGATCTTTGTTCTTTCTCTTGTCAGCTGCTATGTTTGCTACCTCCTTGTCACTTAATACTTGCCTCTTAAGTTCTTGTTGCTTTCTGCTCCATTCTACCAACATGTTAGGAAGGGGACCATCTTGCTGTACTAGTTTTATATATACTTTGGCTATAGACTTGCCTTCAATCAAGTCAATGCTTCTTCCTTTTTACACGTGCATGGCTGGCCATAGGTAGCTGTTTTGCACCATGTTGACTGAGCTCATAGTTGATGCTGCTCACTGACTGTTCTGGATGCAAGTTGTTGATTGGTGCTTTCTGTAGTTTCTCCTGATCCATCGATGCTACCTGAAAAGGAATAAAATAGTACTGTATCATGAGGATACAAAAACAGCATCAATTCAACAACAATAGGACATTATAAAATTATGTATTGCACTTACCTGTCAAGGGGCTTCCACATCAGTCACCAACCTGGAATGTCTCCAAGTTGTTTCTGCCATCCAGCTGCTAATTTCTTCTTCATGATGCTGAGAACATTTGTGACTCTTGGTTTGTAGCAGTTAATGGCTTTCATGATTGAATTACAGATGTCTTCATTCCACAGAACCATTTTAAACCTATCAGGTGATATGAAGTTGAATGCAGGCTCATCAATGTTCAGATCAGATGGATCCATTTTGCATAAATCATCGTACAGCATTGGAAATGCAATCATGATCTTAGCATAATCTGTTGTGCTAGCCAATGTCAGACTGATGAATGGTTCAATCAAATGTATTCCAATTAGTGCACCAACTAGACAAAGGATGCAAATATATTCAAGGTTACTGAATGAGCGCAGGATGCATGCAAGTTGGTTAGTGATGTGTTCATACTTGTTGAGAAAATTAGAAACATCTTCATCCAAGTGGATGGTGATAGCGCACAAAAAAGTAAGCCTATTGAACCTCTCTTTTTGTAGGCGAAGAGCAGCATTCTTCTTTGGCATGATGTATTGATCAAAGTCACCTGCTTTGTTCAACTGTTTATGGTCATAATCGTGTTAAACCAATCTCACTAAACAGTCCATGAACTGTTCTGTGATTGAATCATGGGATGTAACACAACTGACAAGGAAGTTTGCAAATATCTTGTCTGGTCCAATAGTGTTATCAATCTCTTTAAACACTTCAACAATTTTGCAATTAAACATTAATGTAGGATGAACTTGACATAAGAGATGTTCAGGTGTGTGATTGGTGTCAAGCATGTCAGATACAATGCTTTCAACCCCAATGTTGTGGCTTGTTGCATCAGTTATCATAAAATCTATTTTCTCATACAGTCTTAGGATCAAAACCACTGACTACCGATAAAATGTTCAGGATAGTAACTCTCAGTGCTGCTAGATTTTCTCATGATTCTGATACTAGCTGCAGCATTGGGAAGGAACGATATTTTCCATTAATTGTGATACCTTGAACAGAAAATTACCCTGCACCCTGTTTTCTAGATCCATCATCATAATAAGTAATTGTGACTGACTCATCCAAATTCATGATCTCTTGTACTATTTCTGCCAGTACAAAGGCTTCAATAGCTTTTCCTATTTTTCGGCATGCTGATTGGGCTGGAGCTGTGTCTAAATCAATGTAATGCGCATTTTTGTCAAAGTACTTCCAGCTGCGATTGAACATGTAGTTTCCCACTTCAATAATAGCTGCTGTTGCTTGGTTGTATGATAAATGATATTTGGATACCAGTTTGTCAGCCACTCTGTAGAATGCTTCTTTTATTTTTGCCAGACTTTCACAGATATGCCTGTATTGATGAGGCAACTTGTCTCTATCCTCATTCAAGTTTGCATATGCAAATTTTCGTTTTTTTGATGTTGATGGTATATTTTCTTCAGGGATATATTCATCTTCAGTGCATGTGTCCTCATCTGTTATTGAGCCATCAAATTCTTGGTAAAGCTGTGATACAAACTGATTTTTCTTTGTCTCTTCTTGTTCCTTTAGGAGCATCTTGTCCATTGCAGCTTGCATCCTCATTTGCCTCTCAGCTGTTCTTTGCCATGCCATGTCCACTGAATTATCAAAACATTTTTCTTGGTCCTTACTGATCCTCCAGGAACTTCCACTCTATCTCAGTAACTTTAACACCATAGATCTTCTCTTGGCATCTTCGTGATTTCATATCTGTACAAGAGATATCAAACAAAGTGGCTGCAACATGGTTGTTGAATTCTGAAATTTCTGCTCGTTTTGCTTCAGTCATTCTCTGTGAGCGAACCTGACAGTGTTTTTTGAACTCTTCATACAATTGTTATCTGGTTGACAATGTTACTGATCGACTTTGTGTATAGGTTGCACCAGATCCAAAGGTTCAGCAAGTTGTAGGCAACTTTCCATGCAGCATCACTAACAGAAAGTTGATTCTTACAGCTCTGGCTGGCCTCAGCATGAACATCATCACTTGAATAACACCTTGCTGGAGTGGCAGTACACCTGCCTTAAACTGATGTTAATTCAATATATTCCACATCTCCACACCGGCGTGTGGAAGCAGAACATGACTCTCTCATTTTGATCCTGTTAATTACTGTAAGTATATTTTAAGATTTCTTTAGCTCCTGTAAATGAGAAAAAATTATTAAACAAGCATAAAAAAGTTACAACTAAAATAAAATAATCATGTAATATAATAATAATAATAATAATAATAATAATAATATTATATACCGTATATTATATAATATATATATATATATATATATATATATATATATATTATATATATATATGAAAAATTATTTCACGAAAGTGACACGTGAAAGTATTTATGATGAATAAAACCACGAAGGAAAAAAGAAACACAAAGGGGTGCTCAAGCGCTTTCGTCTAATGACATCCTCAGGAACACTGGAGTGAAAGGACAGATCAAGGCAATATATAGGTTACAAAAATAAACATACATACATACATATTCACATATATATACATATATATATATATATATATATATATATATATATATATATACATATATACATATATATAGTAAGCATAGAAAAAAATTGTGGGAGGAGCCAACATTTATATGGTCACAGAAGAATAAAGAAATAAAAATAAATATAAATATAAATTGAGAAAAAAATTAATTACAAAATAGTGCCTTAGTGATATATATGTCACAGCCTAAATAATCATAAAGAAATAAACAGGCAAATAAAAAAAAACCCATAAATATACATACATACCTATATATATATATATATACATATAT
This sequence comes from Bathynomus jamesi, assembly GCA_023014485.1. NCBI lineage: Eukaryota > Metazoa > Arthropoda > Malacostraca > Isopoda > Cirolanidae > Bathynomus > Bathynomus jamesi. The sequence goes on from JAJOZX010003255.1 coordinate 20,964, forward strand.
ATATATATATATATATATATATATAAAGACACTTTTAGCACTTTGGCCGACCTTCAATATAAATTCAAATGGCTTTTTTATGGAACAGGTCACAAAAGAATAAAGAATAAAGAAATAAAAATAAATATAAATATTGTAAGTGGAGTCTACCAATTCAAGCTCAAGAGGGAAGTTTTACAATCGATTTAATAGATGCTGCCAAATTGATATATATGTCACAAAAAAATAAAGAAATAAACCAAAAAAAAAAAAAAAAAAAAAAAAAAATAATTATTAAAAAAATAAAAAATAATAATAATAATTGAAAGATAAATTTTAAGAGAGGCACACCAATTTATAAGGGAAAAATTACCACATATGCATATTATAGTCACAAACGAATAAAAAAGTACAAGTAAATATAAATTGGAAAACAAAATGATGCCTAGATGATATATAAAGAACAATAAAAATATATACAACATATATACGGTATATATACGAAATATAAACGCAATATATACAGAATATATATATATATATATATATGCATAAGGGAAAAAAAATTACCAAATTTGTTTTTATAATTATTGTCTGAGAAAACGGTAGGTCGCAAAAGAATAAAGAAATAAAAATAAATATAAATTGAAAAAATTACAAATAATACACGTACACATGTATACCCACATAACCAAATATATATATACATATACACACATATATACAAACACACACACACACACACACATATATATATATATATATATATATATACAAGCTTGACCTTCACGAAATGAGAAATCATCCCGCAGAACCTTTGTGAGGTTGTAAGGTAAGGTAAGGTACATACACATATACATAATATATATATATATATATATATATTATTTAACTGCATACATACATACATACATACATATACACACATACATACATACATATACACACATATACATACAAACACATTTAACTGCAATGACCACACACATACTCACATACACATACATACATACACATACACGCATACAGCAAAAAATTGAAAAATAAAATTGTAAGGGAAACAACAGACAAAAACAAATTTTTTACCAAAGATTTAACAACCTGCACTTTTTGTTTAAATCCATTCTGAAGGAATTCAGAGCAACGGGATCAAGTTGAAACAGACCTTTACTCATGTTAAGGTTATTTGTAAGTTGAATTATAGCCGACTCAAGAATATTTCTATTAACAATGTTGCTAGAGTGAAACAAAACTGAAACATTATTCCAATCAATACAATGGGATAACTCTGACAAATGGACAAAAAGGGCACTGGACAACTGTCCCGTTCTAACGGAATATTGATGCTGTTTTACACGCGTTTGCAATCCTTTCCCGTCTGACCTATGTAAAAGGAATCACATTGCTTACACCCAATTTTATAGATAATGCCTAAATTATTGGTAGGGCTATTTTTTACTATGATGTTTTTCACAATATTGTTATATGAAAAAACTACACTGATATCCAAAAGTTTAAGTACATTAGCAATGCCTAAGAAGCCCGGGAAAAATGGAAGTACTAAAATATTCTTTGACAAGGTGCGAGTGTTATTATTCACACGATAGAAGGTTCGTTTAGCCTTATTAAGACAAGATTCCATGAACGCAGATGGGTAACACAACTCACTTCCAATACCGTTGATATTTTCCAATTCGGCATCGATGTATTCCGGACTGGCGATCCTAAGAGCGCGGAGAAACATTGAGGAAAATATGGCCTTTTTAATAGGGGTGTCATGTCCAGAGTAAAAGTGTACGTAGGACAAATTGTTTGTTTTTTTCCGATAGATACTAAACTTAAAACCCGGGCTATCCCTATGAACACGCACATCCAAAAACGGGATTGAGTTGTCTTGTTCCACTTCTAAAGTAAATTTAATGGAGGGGACTTGGTCATTTAACTGAAGGAGGAAGTCATCCAGGTCACGATTCATGGGCCAGATTTTTTTGTGACATATATATCAATTTGGCAGCATCTATTAAATCGATTGTAAAACTTCCCTCTTGAGCTTGAATTGGTAGACTCCACTTACAATATTTATATTATTTTTATTTCTTTATTCTTTTGTGACCTGTTCCATAAAAAAGCCATTTGAATTTATATTGAAGGTCGGCCAAAGTGCTAAAAGTGTCTTTATATATATATATATATATATATATATATATATATATGTATATATAAATATATATAGGTATGTATGTATATTTATGGGTTTTTTTTTATTTGCCTGTTTATTTCTTTATGATTATTTAGGCTGTGACATATATATCACTAAGGCACTATTTTGTAATTAATTTTTTTTCTCAATTTATATTTATATTTATTTTTATTTCTTTATTCTTCTGTGACCATATAAATGTTGGCTCCTCCCACAATTTTTTTCTATGCTTACTATATATATGTATATATGTATATATATATATATATATATATATATATATGTATATATATGTGAATATGTATGTATGTATTTTATTTTTGTAACCTATATATTGCCTTGATTTGTCCTTTCACTCCAGTGTTCCTGAGGATGTCATTAGACGAAAGCGCTTGAGCACCCCTTTGTGTTTCTTTTTTCCTTCGTGGTTTTATTCATCATATATATATATATATAATGATTATATGTAAATAATAATCATAAAATAATAATTAATCAATGGCAAATAATCAGTTTTTGTGGCTATTATTATTATTTAGCATCAGCAAACAATTCAGTTAACTAAATTTATGATGTGAATATTGATGTCATAATAATTTAATGGTATTTTTTTTAACAAAACCAGATAAAGTGGCTAATAATTTTCATTATTAATATCAGCAAAACTTCAGAGGGCATGTACAGGGGGGTTAATGACATCAGATATTTGTGAAACATGGTTCATTTTACTTCTTTTGTATGATAGCAACTTTTAAAGACCAGAAAACGGGGGGTCACCATTTCTGTTCCCCCCCCTACTCTAACATGACAGAATACCACACTTTATTCATTCCCCAACCTCACATCTCTCTTGTGTTCATAAATTCTCTTACTGAAGTCCCTTCCCATTTCTCCCACATATAAATTATCAGGACATTCTTTACATGGTAACATATATACACCCGTGTCTTTTTTGTCCTTAGGTTTGTTCCTTATTAACATGTCATTTATGCATTTATTATATTTGGGTGCCACATTAGTGCCTATTTATTCTCTGACAAGTTTTCTTAAGCCCTTTCAAGTTTTTATTATAGGGGAGGACAATACTTTTCTTGTAATTCTTGTTTACAGTTGACCTGCCAATATCAAAGGTTTTTCTGGCTGCCAAATGAGCATTAAAATGAACCATTTAGGATAATACAGATTTTTAAATATATTGTTGATTTTTTTTATCTCCTCATCAACAAGAGAAGGATGACAGATTCTATATGCTATTAGGAACATTGAAGATACAACTTATTTTTGAACAGGAGTGTTGTTGATCAACAGATCAACAGCAGTGTCCATTACAAAGTGAATAGTCACATAAAAGGAAACTACAGATCAAGCTCCAATGCCTGTTTATGTCCAGTTTGTGGGTAAAAGGTTCATGTCCTAATAAGAATATTATAAATCTTTCATCTTCCAATTTAAATCTGGATGAAATTCTTGTTTTAGGTTATGGCTTGTCTTTTTCAACCAAAACACGTGATGAATTTAACCTCAAACATTTAGTGTCAATAGTGAAAGCCAACAGTGACAGTGATATTAGTGCTGATTTTTTGAGTGGATGTTTGATAAGTTCCTTAAATTTGGGTAACTCCAGTGAAATAAGTGTACCAAAGAGATTTCAAGAAGCTCTTAAAAAACTAAAAACAAATCATGATACTGTCATAACAAAATCAGATAAAACTAACCAGATAGTAACAGGGTTCTCACTCAGATTTTGAAAGTAGGAGTCCAGGACTCCCTCTCCAGAAAAAGTAGGAGTCCCTACTTTTAAAGATTTTCTTTTTAACAATAATTTCTAAAGTAACTATATAAGGCCATGGATGTAAAGTAAACTTTTACCAATAATTCTAGTAACATGAAATAATGTATTAATTATGTTTTATTCACTTATTGTTTATTATTTGCAATAGTTATGATAAGCTAAAACTAGACCAACCAGGCCTCAGGAGTTGTGTTCATTTCACGTAAGTTGCTTACCTTATTTTCATTCTTTTCTTACCATATTTGCACACCTACTTTTAATATATTTGTGCCGTACTTTATAAAAATATTCTTTATATTAGGTTAGGTTAGGTTAGGTTAGCCATTCATCTCTGGGCTTATCATGTTAGCCTAGGCCCAGGGTCTAAGACTGTACTACTAAGAGGAGGTTAAATTTAATCACAAGTTCACTTCTACACCCTGTTGAATGTTGGTTTGAGATCCACTGGTAGGCCTATTGGTAGTGAAGTTAGCTAGTTCCCTTATGTAGGCTTGGGTGTTTACTTTGACATGCCTATTACACATAAGCATATAATCTATCAAACAAACTATTCCTGTTTCATCTTAACAGTGTCACACGTGTACGGGGGCCACTGCCCACTTGCGACTTTTAGGATGAATGCACTTTGGACAATCCAACGAAGGTGGTCCTTGTGGCCTTAGCCATAGAGCATCCAAGTAACAATAACCAGTTTCTACCAAGTTTTTTCTGAAGTGGTGAATGGAAACACTTGTTCTCAATAGGAGTTTTCGTTCACTCATATAATTTTTATTACACAAAAATATACAGAATGAGGCACTGGTAGTCAGAAACTTGCAGGGAATGAGGTTTGACCTCTTGCAACAACAGCTCAAGCAGGAATTTAAAGTGAGGAGGCTCGACCTCCTCATGCAAAAGCTATGGCAGGAATTTTTAACAGGTTAACTGGTGATGAAGATAGGAATTTAAAGGGAAGGAGGTTCGACCTCCTTGGTCTAAGTCTCAGGCAGGAATCTACAGGGGTAGAGGTTCAACCTCTTTTGACAATGGTTAAGCGGGAACTATATAGTCTTAATCAAATGAAGATACAGGCAGCAATTTAAAGTGGAGGCAGCTCATCCTCCTCAAGTAAGGGCTAAGGCAGGAATTTAAAAGGAGAAAGGTTCAACCTCTTTTGACAATGGCTCAGGCAGAAATTGAAAGGGAGAGAGGTTCGACCTCTTTCGACAATGGCTCAGGCAGGAATTGAAAGGGAGAGAGGTTCGCCCTCTTTTGACAATGGCTTTGGAAAGAATGATTTAATTTACAATACAAGAAATAAATAAGTCTAAATTTTGGGGGAGTGCAGTTGAAGGTTAAGCTCCCACTTTAACTGGAGAGCTAAAGAATTCTGACATTAAGCATAATTTAAGCATTCAATGAAATTTAGAAAGATAACAAATTTAACAAAAAATACTAATTTTTGTAAAGTATACATTTTTGGATGGCAACAATGTTGGGGTGCCAACACACACCAAGTACATTAAGTAATTAATTACATAATGTACAATTATTACCATTAATTATAATTTTAGTAAGATGTTAATTGACATATCTGATACTGAAGTAATTTAAATAGGTGATACAATTTATATAATGAAGGAGAGTTCTCCATTATTCTATAATTTAAATGGATTTACCAACAATGTTATATATTTTTAGTTAACAATGATTACACCAAATTATGTCAAATAATATTAGAAAAATGGTTTGAAAGTCTAAATAGCCAGCGATGAGGAAAGTGAAGGAAAAATACAGTGTACCATACTTTCCACTGGAAGTACATGGACATTTATGATAATGTAACACATAAGTAACATAGAATTTGAATGACAGTTAGGTAGAAATAGTAAGTACAAGTAATGAGAATGTGGATAACTATGTGACGTAAGCAGATAACAAACCAATGGCCTGGCAGGGAAACAATACAGTATGGTATATTATAATAATATAACATAACATCTTAACATTATAAATTGGTAGAAGCAAATTTTGAATTCAGATGCCTGCTTTTGGCAATGTCATCAGAATTCGAACACTCAATCAGCATTAACGAGTATCTTGCAAGAGGTTACATAACACTGCCCAGCACCAATTTTGCTGATTTAATTCTAACACCTGTTTTTAGGTAACTTTGGTGTGCTGATTTCAAAAATCACCTTAGTTTTTGCCTATCATGTCAGGTTTTCGAGCAATCAAATACAGAGATATCGCATTTTGGCAGGGTTATGCCCAATTTTTTTTCTTTTCAAAAAATAAGTTTTTACATACTCAGAATCAGTATGGAAAAGTAAACAATTGTGCAAGGAGTGAACTTTAATATACAATGGTAATATTGACACAAAGTGATTAAAAGTGTTTAAATAAGCAAAAATGAATCCATGATCATGACGTCACGCTCACACCTGGGGAAATCACAGATACCCAAGATTTTAATATGTTGTACATGACCTTTAGATTTAATGCACAGATTTGCGTATTCCACAGATAAAATTTTAACAGTAAATCAGCTGTTAACAGGTCTCAAAAATCATCAATTTTGATAAGTACCCTTCATGGATCACCCAAAATAGGCATATTGCATTGCACATTGCACGAAAACCTGATGTGATGGACAAAATCTAAGGTGATTTTTGAAATCAGCACATCAATATTATCCAGAAACAGGTCTCAGAATTAAATCACCAACAAAAATTTTTTTTTTTGTTGGGCAGTGTAATTAAAAGAAAAAGTAAAAAGAATACATGTGGATGTATTTACATGTACATAACTATGTATGTAATCATGATCATCAGGGGACATGTATGAATGCATAAAGTATTGTACACATCAGTTGTCATACAATAGGTTGTGTGCGTAATATAGACACGAGTAAACATGGACTGATAGGTTGATAGGGCATAAGTAAACAATAGGTAGATAAATAATTAATAAAATTAATAATGATAGCAGCCAAGAAAGGACATGGACATATGAATGAATATGGTCAAATACTATTTATACTGCATAACAAACAGGACACAACATATAAATAATGATGTATAGAGTGTAAAGTTTTTATTATTATGTTAAAGATAGTGATGGGACGATTAATCGGAATCGGAATCGAGAATCGGAAGAATCAAGTGTTTTTCAGGAATTGGCATCGGCATCGGAATCGTAAGAATTTGGTTACGACTTTCGATTCTTACAACGATTATTTGTCATTTAGTTTTACAAGTTGTTTTTCAGAGTTTAAAGAGAAAAAGAAATTGGCGAAAGGACACAAAGAACCCAATCCCAAAGCAAAAAAGGACTCTTTAGGTGAAAAGGTTAGAGATGCCATAAAAGTAGAAATGATTCGATACCAAGACTTAAAAATGATTAAAAATTAAGAAAGTCCATTACAGTGGTGGATGGCAAATAAAGATAGCTTTCCAAATATGGCTGTTCTTGCTAGGGAATATTTATGTGCACCACCTTCTTCTGTGGAGAGTGAAAGACTATTTAGTGTTGGAGGTACAATTTATTCTCCAAAAAGAAACAGAATGCATGCAGAAACAAGAGAAATGTTAATGTTTTTACATTATAATTTAAGGGTGATGACTTTTGATTATAAATAATTTATAACTTAGTTTTCATTATTCATTTGCTTTTATAGCCTTCTAAAATTGTTTTAAATAAGGTGGGAAATGTGTTTAAATAATGTAAGAATTGCATTATAAGCTTAGAAGGAATAAAGGATTACAAATTATAGTTCAATTGTAATTATTAAAGGAAAAATTTTAAAATGTTTCTTTAATAAGATTAAATCTAACAGATATATTTGTTTCTTATATTTACAACCTAATCAATTAGATTCTAAGGTGATATTACCATACTATTACTTTATATAGTTAGTCTTACAAATAAATAAAATAGGACTACATAGGTATAGTTTTCCGAAGAGAACCAAGTAAACTCTTATCTATAAAATACTGAGAATCGGAATCGGCATCGGCATCGGGACATTTTATTGGCATCGGAATCGGCATCGATTGAAATTTAGGTATCGTCCCATCACTGGTTAAAGAATTTACCATACATTGAATACTAAAGATATCTACATACTAAAGACACGATTCAGTATTCAAGGTATGGAAAATGTGAAGGGAATTAAGTTACTTTATGATGTCATAGTTTATCAAATTATTCAATACATTACTTCATAATTAATACACCATAGTTATTTAATTCATATGTACAGTATAAGTCATTATTGGGAGAAATTAGAGGAAATGAATTAGAGAGACACAGTAATGAAGGGTTTACAGCCATGGTACAATCTTGAATAAGTGAAACTATTAATTAAATATATATACTTATATGAGTATAAGGCAGATGCGCCTCTGTGGTGTAGTGGTTAGTGTCGCTGACTGCGAATCCATTGGCCCCAGGATCAAGACCCGGTGATGGCAGGCGGCGCATAGCAAAACCCAGCTGTTCATCCTTCCACACAATAAAGTGGTTGGTAGATAAATGGGTACCCTGGGCAGCAGGGTTGGCAAAAAAACCACTTTTTAAAAAAGCCCACCCCATGTGGGTTTTTCACCTAAAAAAACCCAAAAAACTGGGTAAAATTGGGTTTTTTCATATGTCCATATGGTAGTTCATATTAGACCTACCTATTCTTATCTTTATAATAATACTGTACTGTACCATACACTATTCATATAACATTTGTCTTGTTTTTAGCAAAAAGGTTGCCTTCCAGGCAATTAAGCATAAAAAGTTATTATTTTCTCAGATTGAGCTTCACAACAAAATTTGGAAAACATGGACCAATTTGAACTAAATTTGGTGTGGTAAATTATCCTATTTGTTAGGCTATACTTCCTATGGAAGACAGGCCCCTGTGTCTTCTGCTGGAAGTAGATGAATTACAGCTCCCAAAGGGAACTTAATTCAGCTAGTTATATCTATTTAATTCATATTACTGAATATTTTTTCTTTTATTTCACAGTTAAATAAAACAAACTGGCAACAGCATATTTATCTTTACTGCTAGCCTACAGAATTAGTCTGTTTGAAGTTATAACTGCATTAAATAATGCCAAAGACCTTTGGATCAGGAAGAAAATCAGGGCATGAATGGAGTGAAGTCAATATTATTGATGGGACTAGTAAAGTTAGATGCAAACATTGCAATAGTGAAATAAGTAATAAAATAGAGCGAATAAAAATGCATTTAATGTAGGCTGACCATATTTCCTTGAGACAAAAACAGGACATTGGGATGGCAAAAAAGGGACGGGGGTTATGTAATATTCTGTATTCATGAAAAAGTAAGTACATAAACATATTGAGCTTACAATTATTCTTCAGTGACAGAACCCATAAAAAACCCATAAAAAAAACGGTACTGTCCCGTTCAAAACAGTACGTATGGTCAGCCTAATTTAATGAAATGTTTGAAACACATGGAATCAAGAAACAAGACTGACAATACTGCCAGTACATCATCTTCATACTGCCATGACATAGACCTCTCAGATGATCCAGACTCATCCTCACCACCACTGACCAAAGCTGGGCACTTGCGGGTTTTTTTGCGGTACTGCGGTACTGCGGTACTACCGCACTACCAAACCGGTACCGCATAATGCAGTACTGCAAAGGATCGCTGAAAGTACAGCAGTACCGCTACCGCATTCAAATTTCCCGCAGTACTTTCTGCGGTACTGACAAACACGGTAGTACCGCAGTACCGCAAAAAAAAAACGCAAGTGCCCAGCTTTGCCACTGACACAATTGCAGATGAAAAAAAGAAAAATTCAAAAGAAAGTAAGCGATTTTGGCATGACAACAACAACTTTGCAGAAAAATGTCATTGATAACAAAATAGCCAAATTCTTTTATGCAAATAATATTCCATTTCTATGTGCAGAGTCTAAGTATTTTATTGAAATGATAGAGACTCTAAGACCAGGCTACACTCCACCTTCCCGTCAAAATTTGTCTGGTCCACTTTTAAATACAATTCATGAAGAAGTAGAAAATTCCTTGAAGATGCAGTTGACTGAAGAATCAGGATGTATAACACCCTGATTGGCTGATGTCTACACTCTATAACCTGCTACCTCACCCAAAGAGTTATACCTGTAGGTCTATTTGTTGACTCATGTTTGCTTGCTTTGCATGTAAAATCATTATAGGCACCTATATGACAATTTTTAAAAATAATTGCATATGCACTTCTTAAGTTTCATGAAAAAACCCACAAGTGGGTAAAATAGTGGGTTTTTTAAAGTGGTTTAAAAAAAAAAAAAAAAAAAAGTGGGTTTTTTCAGGCTGGGCCCACTAGTGCCAACCCTGCTGGGTAGTCTAGTGGTTAAAACGCTGGGCTGCTGGTGGGGCGTGGTTCGGATTCCACGTTAAACTGTAGGTCTAAGGTGGAGTGAAAAGTTTGACCTTTGTCAGAATGATCAATTCGGGCAGAAGCAAACCAAAGGTATACAGTAAATATTAGGGAATTGGGTACATTTGAGGAAGAATTAAGTAAATGAATATAGAAGGTTGTAAGTACAAACAAGGGTTCAAATCATGCCACATTCAATGTGCATGCATAATCTAATATAATTTTGGGATGAGGGTTAGATGCAAGACAACAATAATTAATTATAATAAATTCTATAACAAATGGAAAATGGAGATATGGGTAATACTGATGGAAATGTTAAATGATCTAAACTTGATTGTCTTGTTTGTACTTTACATACTTGTCCAACCTACTGCTCATTATAATGTAAATAAACAACAGCTGGCGCGGCCACACAGGACATGAGGAATCGCAAGAAATGAAAAGACTTGTATGTATAAATAAATAAATAAATAAATAAAGGATACCATAATTTTCAGAGCTAATATTTGTATTAATAAAATAATTTTGTGTTCACATTACTTTTGAAATCAGTACAGTTCAAATTAAAGCAAAGTTCAGTACAGTCCAAGAATCTCACAGGATTCAGATGTAACTAGTATAGTTACCAAATAAAGAATTTAGTGTTTATATATGTGTTGTTATTACCACTGCTCTAGATTTTAATCCTTACCTGATGGTGTAAACTGTAAAGTGTACATGATATCACTTGTGTAAAAATCTGTGCCATGCTACAAGAACAAGGACTAGATTTCAGGGCACACAAATTACAAATAAAATTAATTATAACATTTGTTTGTATTAAAGGTTATTAAGTATTTGACTTTAAAACACTAATGATAAGTAATAATAATTAGATACAAAAAATATACAGATATGTGATTATATTTGATGAAGCAATCACACTGTGTTCAGTTGTGTAGGCGACACAAACAAGCACCACACTGTGGTATGTGATCATGGAGTTATAATACTCCTGTTTCATTGTACAGTTCTGATATTTTCCATATTTCTATACTTGTCAATTAATAAATAATTTGTGCTGCCTTCTTGTGGGACTTAACGTTATGAAGAAAATAGTTAAAGAGCATCTTACTGTGTTTCCCAGTATTTGAAAATAATGCATCTGGCAGGATTTTACATGCATCCCAGAATCATTCCTGAATTATTTTAGCATCCTTTTGGGAAAAGTATGCGTACAAATACACCGGATTCTGCATTTCTGAGAACCCTGTAGTAATACTGAACAAACACAACTATAGTGAGAAACTAAATCAGTTGTTAAAGGAGGGAATACTTATGAAAAACTAACCAATAACCCATTAGAAAAAGTGAAACAATTCAATAAAGGCCTTACCAAGGTTCTAGGAAAATCTGAATTTGCCAAACAATTCAAAAGTATGAATTCATCTCTTCCCTATATGTATGACCTTCCAAAGACTCATAAAGGTTGTCCCCTTTGGCCTATCATCTCCGATGTAGGATCAGTTACATACAAATTGTCTAAATGGCTTGCCAAACACTTGTCTCTAGCTGTAGGTAGTATTTCTCCTGCTCACATAAAAAACAATCAAGAATTTTCTGATATGATAAATAATTTAGAATTACTTAATGGTCAGTTTGTCAGTTTTGATGTAAATTCTTCATTTACAAATGTCCCAGTAGACGAAACCATCAATTTTTTGAAAGAAATTCTTCTTAACCTAAACCTAACACCAGGGCTGTGGAGTCGGAGTCATGGAGTCAGTCAATTTTGAGTGGAGTCAGAGTCGGAAGTGCATAGTTGGATGGAGTCGGAGTCGGTGCAAATCCTTCAATTATAACCATAGCAGCCTAGGCCTAGGCCTAGCTCAATTTTATGAATAAAATAGATTTAACTTAATGTTTTAATATATAATATAATATATAAATAATATATATATATAAATAATATATAAATATAGTTGCTTATAATTAATAAGGATTATAATTAATTAATTAACATAATTAATAATAAGGAAATTTAAAAATTTTGTACTAGCAACCCTAAATCTTTTTCAGATTTTTAGATTTCAATTTGATAATTTTGATAAGCATCACTGAAAGAAGATTTAATGGAAGCGATCCTTTTTTTAAGAACAAATTCAGTTTAGGTTAGTACATTTTGTTACGGATGTTTATAATAATACAAAAACATCTTATTAATTTGCTAAACCAATAATAATCTTATTTTGTTTACGCTTCAATCAGTTTGTATTTTGGGATTTATTGTAATTTTTTAATAAAGAGAAAAGAAGCCATTAAGGCATAGTTATAGCCACTAAGTAACCTGATGAGTCATGTGGTGGTGATGAAATGCCTTGTTTATGAATCTCCATTGGCCTAATAAAGCTAATCGTAATCAATTTGGCCTTAACATTCCATCGGAGTCAGAGTCGTAATTATGCAAGTCAGATTTCTGGAGTCGGAGTGTTAACATTTTTGGAGTCGGAGTCAGCAAATTTTATCACCGACTCCACAGCCCTGCCTAACACTCAGGGCCACTGAGAGCTGGCACTGGGCCCAGGGTAAGATGCATGAACAGGCCCCCACTCCCTAAATCTCCCTACCAACCAAATTTTACTACTTTTTCAAACAAGTTTTTTAAGTGACTTAGGGTTAACTTCGGGTGAGAATGAGCAGCAATAACTGAAAAACATTTATTAGAACAAAATAGTTCTGTAATATGTTTATTAAAAATTAAAACACTGTTGATAAGAGAAAAACTTCAACATTCTTTAGTAGTGTTAATAAGTTTGAATAAAAAAAAACAATACCAAATCAGTTGTGAAGTTGTCCAACTCATTTAACAATGATTTGTAGGCTTTTCTGTTAGCAAATGTTTCAATTATATTGTGGGGGTTGTGAAGTTTCTCACAACTGCCCCCCCGGATTTTCAAATCTCCCTTTTGGGGTTGTGGAGTTTTTCACAAAAACCTCACCCTAATTTTCAAGTCCTACCTGGTTCTTCTCACAAGGTTTTCTCTCCCTACAGGAGTCTAGTTAGTAAGCCTGTTAATGGTAAAAACACTGCATGGTAGCATCCAGACTATCTGATCTTGGAAGCCTATTAAAAATTTTAAAGGTTATGAAACCTGAATAGAGGACTCAATAGACAGGCTGAGATTAATACAGACGTGTCCTGTTGGAAGCCAAGGGAGTTTGGAAAGCCTTCAAAGGTATGATGTTAAGTGCTCTAGCTTGTAATCCTTGGCCAGTGTACAATTGGAATAAAGACTTGTTCATAATCCTTATTCCTAGTTATTGTGGTGTTGTCATTTGTATTTCATCATCATTATTAGTATTAATTATTATTATTAAAAGTACACACATATATATATATATATATATACTGTAGTGAATACTCTTATTTTAGTTTCAAGATAAATGTTAATTTTACCGTCTTGAATTTCGGAATAGTATAAATTCATTTTAAATTAGTTACCCCATTATAATTCAATTGTGAACCATATTAATACTAATTTTATGTATACTATATTATTTTATTGTATGTAAACATAATTAATTATATATCACAATTGTCAGTTAATTATTTATATTCAAATATTTATTTTAATCTAATACCATGTCCATTTTACAAATAAACAATAGAAAACCAAGGGTTATATTTTCCACCTTTGGTACTGTCGCAGTTTCGCCTAACGGACTCAATACGGCTAGTGAGATAATCACTGGTTGGCACTTAACCAGCGGCAGTGCTTATGGCTACATCATCCAGGTTAACCTATACCGGATAGATGCGCTACGGTCCCAAGCCGTAGCTTGCCTAGGCCAACGACGACGACGTAAACCAACAATTGGTGACTCCGGAGTTGGATTCCCCCCTTTTACCCGAACGACTAGGATTAGACTGTAACGTCGTTCGTGCCCATCACCCCCTTCACCCGAGCGACTAGGACCAGACTGTAATGTCGCTCGTGCCCTCTGCCCCTCACCCCTGCCCGTGCGCTCTGTGCCTGCGCTCGTCTCAACCTCCACTCCTTCGTTGGTAACTTGTCGTCTTGCTTGTACGTCAGCAAGCCTAGGAGAAGATGCCTGACGACGCTGGTGCCATCTCCCACTTGAGCGTAAAGCTCCCCGTCTTCTGGCCGGGTGATCCATTTATTTGGTTCCACCAAGTGGAATCACAATTCAACTTGGGAAGGATCACCGCTAGCAGGACGAAATACGATCATGTTTTGTCCTCTCTACCAGCGAGCATCATCTCTGAAGTCCGTGACGTCATCGTGTCTACTTCCACGAGTGAGGACCCATACAACGATCTGAAGTCTGCCATCCTGTGCCGCACCACTGTCTCCGAGCGTGAGAAACTACATCAGTTAATCTCAAAAGAAGAACTTGGAGACCGTAAGCCCACTCAAATGCTGAGGGCTATGCAGTGCGCTCTAGGCGAACGCGCACAAACCTTCGATAAGGACATCTTTAGACAGTTGTCTTGCAGAAACTTCCTCCATCAGCTCAGCGTGTCTTGGCCACTATGGATCCTGCTACTCCAGTTGATAAACTAGCAGCAACTGCCGACAAAGTAGTGGAGATTGACACAGCTCCGGTCAACAACGTGAACACACAATCGGAACTGGAGTTGAAAGTGAAAGAGTTAAGTCAACGACTCAACCACGTTTGTTCTCTGCTACAAAATCAACGGCAAAGAAGCCATTCTCGGTCAAGATTTACGAAGAGGCATCGTTCGAGTTCCGGGAAGATCTGCTTCTACCACTCGAAATTTGGAAAGAAGGCTAGGAAGTGCATCTCCCTTGCAATTTTTCGTCGGAAAACCCCAGCAGCGAGTCCTAATGGCGTCTAGTACTCGCACTGCCAACCTGTTATTCATAAAGGACAGGAACTCTGGTGTCAATTTCTTGGTCGATACCGGAGCGTCAGTCAGTGTATTCCCTCAAAAATCTGGTCATACGCACTCGGAATCTCCGCCTCTATACGCTGCTAACGGTTCACGCATACCCACGTACGGTACTCAGTCGCGTGAACTAAACTTGGGCCTTCACCGATCCTTCAAGTGGATTTTCATCTGTGCTCAAGTGCAGCATCCCATAATCGGCGCTGACTTCCTCCAGCATTTCAAACTCCTGGTGGATCTTGACAAGCGACGCTTATGCGACCAGGCCACACTGCTTTCTGTTCTTGCCAAACAGGTTGCCCTTCCGGACGCCTCGAACTCTGCACTTTCCCTCGTTCCCCCTAATTCCATGTACCAGTGCCTTTTCCAACGATATCCAGGAATTCTTCAACCTATGCAGATGGGTGATACCATTAAGCACACCATTACCCATCACATTACAACAAAAGGTCCCCCTGTGTTTGCAAAACCCAGACGTCTTGCCCCGGACAAACTGAAAGCTGCCAAATCGGAATTCCAGCTTATGCTGGATCTTGGGATAATAAGACCTTCCAAAAGCAGTTGGTCCTCTCCCCTACACCTGGTCCAGAAGAAGTCAGGAGACTGGAGACCATGTGGGGATTACCGGTTTTTGAATTCGACAACCATCCCGGACCGATATCCGGTACCAAATGTCCAAGACTACTTCTCTTCTCCACGGCAAATCTATCTTCAGTAAAATAGATCTCGTTAAGGCTTTCCACCACATTCCCGTAGAGCCTTCGGATATTCCCAAGACTGCAGTTTGTACACCATTTGGGTTATTCGAATTTGTGAAGATGCCGTTCGGGCTACGGAATGCTGCGCAAACCTTTCAGAGGTTTATAGATGAGGTCACCAGAGGCTTAGACTTTGTTTATGCCTACATCGATGATTTGCTTGTGGCCAGCTCAACGGAAGAGGAACATAAGGAACATCTTTCACTCCTCTTTCAACGTTTAGAACAATACGGTGTTACTATTAATGCATCTAAGTGTGTGTTTGCACAGCCAACCTTGGAATTTCTTGGTCACACGATTTTGCAGCACGGAATTACCCCCTTCAGGACAAGTGTGAAGTGATAAAAAATTACCCTATGCCAAATAATCAGCGTGAGTTACGTCGGTTTCTAGGTTTGGTAAATTATTACCACAAGTTCATTAAAAACTGTGCCAGTGTTCTTGCTCCTCTACACGCTATGATCACACACAAACGCAAGGTAACGAAATTGGTATGGTGTAGTGATAGTTTACAGGCGTTCGACAATGCCAAAAATGCTATCAATAGTGCATTGTCTCTGTCATTTCCTATCAGTGATGCCCCCCTAACTCTGACGGTCGATGCATCAGATGTTGCGATCGGTGGAGTGTTGGAAAAAACCATTAACGGTCAACAAGCACCCATCGCGTTTTACTCGAAAAAGCTGCAGCCAGCCCAAACGCGTTATAGTGCTTTCGGACGTGAACTTCTTGCTATTTACTTAAACGTGAAGCATTTTCAACATTTCCTTGAAGGCCGAGAGTTTTGTGTTTTTACCGACCACAAACCTTTGATCACTGTCTTCAATAGAAACAGCTGTAACCACTCTCCCAGAGTCATCAGGCAACTCGATTATATCTCGCAATTACCACAGATATCCGCCACATCAAAGGTGTCTTGAACACTCCAGCGGATGCACTTTCAAGAATAGAGATTACTTCTGTTACCTTCAGCTCTACACTGTGGAATGCTATTCCACAGGATCAGATAAGGATACGGAACTACAAGACCTGCTCAGAGAAGACTCCACTCACTCACTTTCCCTCAAGAAAATGAGTATGCCAGGATTGTCTGTGCCCCTCTATTGCGACGTATCAACAGCTGCTATTCGCCCTTATGTCCCTCCATGTCACAGAAAGCAGTCTTCACGGATCTTCATAAGCCCTCCCATCCTGGTATCCGTGCTTCGCAACACCTGGTTACCTCTCGCTTTGTTTGGCCCTCGATGCGGAAGGATGTCAAACATTGGACCAAAACGTGCCTTGCCTGCCAGCGTGCCAAAGTCCAAAGGCACACCAGGTCCCCCTTTGACGCATTTCCGCCCCCATCCCAGCGATTTGAGGTAATTCATGTAGACATTGTTGGCCCTCTTCCAGTGATTCAAGGCCAACGTTATCTGCTCACCTGTCTCGACCGCTTTTCCAGATGGCCTGAAGCCATCCCACTTCCTGATATCCAAGCGGACACTGTTGCAAGAGCCTTTCTTCATGGATGGGTATCAAGATTTGGATTGCCGACAAAAGTCATCACTGACCAAGGTCGCCAATTTGAGTCTTCGCTTTGGAAGAAGTTTACCAGCTTGTTGGGTACAGTACATGCGCATACCTGTGCGTATCATCCGCAAGCTAACGGCCTCGTCGAACGCTTCCATCGCCAGCTGAAGTCATCCCTTATGTGTCACGAAGACTCCCATTGGATGGATAAGCTTCCACTCGTGTTGCTTGGTATTCGCTCTGCATTTAAGAGTGATCTGAAGACTACAGCGGCTGAACTAGTCTATGGAACAACACTGCGGCTACCAGGTGGCTACTTCACTGCAGGGGATAAGTCATGTGATCCTACGGAATTCGCTCAAACACTTTCCTCTCACATGCAGTCCCTTCAGCCTGTTCCCCCTCGATTGACTAGCCAACAGAACATCTTTGTTTCCCCAGCCCTCCAGTCTTGCACCCACGTTTTCGTTCGTGTACCTGTCCCAAAACGGCCTCTCCAATGTCCATATGACGGACCCTATGAAGTTCTCCGACGTACGCGCAAATCATTTCTCATCCAGCGCGGTTCCAAGGTCGACAAGGTTTCTATCGATCGTCTTAAGCCTGCGTTTTTGGAATCAACCTTAAGCGAGGTACATGTAGCTACCAAAAAGGTCAGCGGAAATCTGTGTCGTTCGGAACTCTTTGAACTTCCTCTCTGGTGGGGGAGTGTGTAGTGAATACTCTTATTTTAGTTTCAAGATAAATGTTAATTTTACCGTCTTGAATTTCGGAATAGTATAAATTCATTTTAAATTAGTTACCCCATTATAATTCAATTGTGAACCACATTAATACTAATTTTATGTATACTATATTATTTTATTGTATGTAAACATAATTAATTATATATCACAATTGTCAGTTAATTATTTATATTCAAATATTTATTTTAATCTAATACCATGTCCATTTTACAAATAAATAATAGAAAACCAAGGTTATATTTTCCACCTTTGGTACTGTCGCAGTTTCGCCTAACGGACTCAATACGGCTAGTGAGATAATCACTGGTTGGCACTTAACTAGCGGCAGTGCTTATGGCTACATCATCCAGGTTAACCTATACCGGATAGATGCGCTACGGTCCCAAGCCGTAGCTTGCCTAGGCCAACGACGACGACGTGTAAACCAACAATACCATATATATATTATATATATATATATATATATATTATATATATATATATATAGGTTGTTGAAACTGACTGAATATAGATAGGTGTAATAAATCCAGCCAGGTTAGAAGTACACACATATATATATATATATATACACCGTATATATATATATATATATTATACCCCGCAAGGGGGTTCTAAGCTCGTGCTCTTGAGTGCTCTTTGTGCTCGTTTGTACGTGCTTGTTCCTGGAGGTTTCACGTGCGCCCTCCCGGCCCTAGCACCCAAGGATGATGGGGCTCGACCTTGCAGTCCTTGTCATCCTTGGTCTTTTTCCACTTCGACTGTCCCCTCCACCCTTTCTTTTTCCTCTGTCTTTCCTCTCACTTTTTCTTTGTTTTTCCGCTGAGATATGCCCTTTAAATAGAGGTGAATCGGTTCTTCCTGAACTAAAAAAAAAAAAAAAAAAAAATATATATATATATATATAGGTTGTTGAAACTGACTGAATATAGATAGGCGTAATAAATCCAGCCAGGTTAGAATCAGACATCACACCTTTACTTATTGACTGGTTTGCAGTGCATGTGGGAGCCCTGGAGTTTCCTTTAGCTAAATCCAGTCATCTGTGACCCTGTCATGTAACTAGCTAGTGAACTGATTATCATTATTATAGGTCACCAGTCACATTATTCCAGAGTTAGGTTTTCACCCATACTTGTTTGGCACTGATTATACAGTAGGTTGATTAACTCATGTGAGATAGGTTTGCCACAGGGTTGTGGAGTCAGTCCAAAATTTTCCGACTCCGACTCCACACATTGTCAAAAATTCAACTCCGACTCCGACTCCACACATTGTAAAAAATCTAAAAATCCAACTCCGACTCCTCACATTTTAAATATACGACTCCGACTCCTCTAGTGTTTCACTCTATAATTATCATAATAATAAGACATTTCATCACCACCACACTAAGTGTGAAATTTTATATTTTATATTTAAATAAATATTAATTGTATATTCTGAAAATGTAAAAAAAAAATATTAAAAAAACTTAATCAGGGGCTATCAATGAATAAGGTTTATTGACCAAAAAAACTAAATAACCTAAATGTTAGTATTTAGGATTTAGAAATTAAGGGTGACACAGGACAGAAATTGGAGTGGGAGTCGGAAGTTTTTTACCGACTCCGACTCCGCCCTGAAACGTGCGACTCCACAACCCTGGTTTGCCATAATTGTCAATGTTTGTAGTTAGTATTTTTTATGTTGGTTATTTATTATTTATGTGCTTTGATTTCATGAGTAAATTATGGTTTTCCAGTGATCAATTATGAAGTCGTGATTCCAGTTAATGTTTGTTGATTAATTGCCTGTTGTTGTTATTATTGTGATTAATGGTGCCTGGTGCATGTAACTAATAATCTTGTGTTGTCTAGGCAACCAGTTGGGATTCAACTCATGTGGTCCAGATTCATCAGGCTTGGATTGTGGATCCAATACAGTGGGAGCTATGCAGTCCATTGAGGTTGTGTCAACCAATGTTGGCCATTGGGATCTGCCCTGGAATCAGGCCAGTGACCCTAAACCTACTAACTAGCCAGTGTCTAAGTGTATAAAGAAATTGAAACTCCCATGTCTTAAGCTACCTAAGCGCTAAAATTAAAATTCATTAATATTCTGGCAATAGTATCTCTGTTATTAATTGAGCTAGAACATTCATTTTTGGCTAAATTAGAATTCTAAGTATGCTAATGAAGATGTTGAGTTTTTGGAATAGATTTCAATATTATATATATATATATATATATATATATACACAGGGTGTACTTAAAGTCAGGATCTATTTTTGTGAAGCACTTGGAAATTATATGGAATTCAATCATAAAATGATAAAGTGGTAACATTTATTAAATAATTAAGAGTAGGATTCGACGTGACACCCATCAGTATCCCTGCACAGCTCAAATCGTTCCGCAGCATTTCTAAACACATTCTGGAGCATCTGCGGGGTTATGTTATCTGCAGCAGTTCGTATACGTAAGTTTTCAAGACTCGTAATCTTCGTCTGATAGACGTGCAATTTGATAAAGCCCCATGCAAAGAAATCTAAAAGGGTTAAATCTGGTGATCTCGCTGGCCAAGGTCTGCTTCCGCATCCGATCCAGCAATTTGGAAAACGTCCATTTAGATAATCCTGAACAATTTTGGCATAGTGACAAGGAGCACCATCATGTTGATAGACGACGGTACTAACAATCCTATCCCCATCGTCTATCAACATGATGGTGCTCCTTGTCACTATGCCAAAATTGTTCAGGATTATCTAAATGGACGTTTTCCAAATCGCTGGATCGGAAGCAGAAGAAAAAGACCATGGCCAGCGAGATCACCAGATTTAACCCCTTTAGATTTCTCTGCATGGGGCTTTATCAAATCGCACATCTATCAGATGAAGATTACGAGTCTTGAAAACTTACGTACACGTATACAAACTGCTGCAGATAGCATAACCCCGCAAATGCTCCAGAATGTGTTTAGAAATGCTCCGGAACAATTTGAGCTATGCAGGGCTACTGATGGGCATCACGTTGAATCCTACTCTTAATTATTTAATAAATGTTACCACTTTATCATTTTATGATTGAATTCCATATAATTTCCAAGTGCTTCACAGAAATAGATCCTGACTTTAAGTACACCCTGTGTATATATATATATAATATATATATATATATATATATATATAGTCCCCGACTTACGATGAGATGGTATGGTTAACACCCCAAGTTGGTGGGAACTCCACTATTGGGAAGGATTCCTGAGCTCCCAAACCCCTCAGTAGGGCCTGGGAGGTTTCAGTAATCCCCATTGGGCCAGAGCTTTCTTAGAAAGCCAAGCCTTCAGAGTTACTAAAAATGTTTTTTCTCTTTTTAATTGATTATAACATATTTGAAATTCTCTCAATATAGAGAATGTTAAAAAAACATTGAGGCAATCATATGCCTGAGTATAACAGCTGAAATTCTCTCAGCATAGAGAATCAGAAGCTTGAGGCAATCATATGCCCATATCAAGAGACGGGAAAGCATCTCACTTCTCCTTGATGGTGTGGTAGGTGATCCAGTCTTGTTTTTACCATTGTTGTTTTGTATTGCTTAACCATTAGCTATAAGAACCATGTCTCACATATTTGGATCACTTAAAATTATCATGTAAATATCATAATCATTTCTGAATGCCTGATTTCCTTTATAAAGACCGTGTTGAAAAACCTAACTTCAGTTATCAATATGCATCACAATGGATTTTGAGCTTTCTCAGGCTGTGAACTAAATTGTACCTTTAACTGCCTTATGAGCAACATATTAATGCAAATACATATCCCAAAATTTTAGACCATTAATTATCATTGTCAGTTTTGCTCCCTTTTCTGGCATCATTGCACTCATGGATTCCTGAGTCCACTGATGACAGTGCTAGGGGGATAATCTCTAAATGTTGTTGGGTTTTTTTCTTTATCAGGGATTTGTTTTTGGCTGGGACATTTGTTTATTGAAGTGAATTTGGACAAAGCTTTTTCTTCCCCAATGCCTGCACAAATGCTGAAGCCAGTGTTCACATAGTTTTTTTTGTTATAAACATTGCTTTTGTTTGTACTGATTGAGCCAAGAATACCTTTAATGATTGTGAGATGAAGTGGAGTTTAAAATGACACATCTGGGACTTATCAGGTTTATACAATTTGGGTAACACTCATTGACCTTGCCCTAGTAACTAATATTCTTTGTTTTTTTTGCATTAGTTATGTAAGTTATTTTTTTCTGTAAGTCTTGTCTCCTTTGTGTGGTAATGGGCTGGTGATGGCCAATAATTTAATTGTTTTATTTTATGTTGACATTTTTGTGTGTGGTATGGGACTAATGATGTTTGTTTCTTTTGTTTTGTGGTAATAATTTTTTTCCAAGTGCTTAGTTGGTTCTGAATACACATTGGTGTATGATCAATAAAATTATTCAGATTTTCTTTAGTTACCTGAAAAAACTTGCCTGCTAATGCAGTTAACCTTGTAAGGGTCATTCCATGTCAAGTCAGCCACCTAAAACACTCACCCCTTTCAATTTTGCTCATACTTGGCACAATAGCAGATATACATGCCAAACTTAAATTCCCAAATTATTAGAGCTGACTGACCTTTGGTTACTGAGATACAAGGTCACAAAGTTGTGACATTTTGAACTTTTTTGCGTTAAATGACTATTTTCAAAACGGTGTAACTAAAAACTATTAAAGCTAGAGCATTGATTTTGGTCTCATTTTAAAGCTCTTTAGTAGCCCCTTGTTTACTGTCTCTTGTTAAATATCTCTACTATGAAAAATAAAAACATCCCTTCAAAAGTTGACCTTTGACCTTGAATAAAAAAAAAATACCTTCTCCTAAAAAATTCAATTTTTTTACATTAATACCTTGAGTCATGTACAACAAAATCCCAAGAAGCTGTAAGTGGCTGATAACTAGTTCAATGTATAAAAAATAATGAATTCAAGCAACATTTTGAAAAAAGTCATTTTATACAAAAATTGTCAAAAAGTCATGACTTTGTGACCTTGTATGTCAGTAACCATTTTTGTCTAAGGTCAGCCATCTATTCGCCTTCTTCTTAGTCACCTTTCCCCAACTTATATCTTCCTATCGTCTATATGAAAAAACACTAGTGGCTGTGAAGACCAAGAAGCTGCAACTCAAGTTCCTGCAAGAGTGTTTAGTGGAGCAAGTGTGCCCGAAGTCCTTGATACCGTTTACCTTCAGGAAGGACCATACACCGTTTCCGAATTTTGCCAGGGAAATTTTGAAGGAACATATTCCATGTGTTAAAAGAGAAATTGACCATACGTATTTCAAACTAAGAAATTGTCTACGTCCTTAAATCGCATGTGTCATGTGAACTACTTGTGGCGCTGTTTGAAACTGCAGATTATAAATGCGACGTGGAGACTAGACGCACTGAACAACGACTTAACAGAAAGCTATCCTATTTATGTGATGAAAGTGCTTGGTCAAAGTGTGCGGTGGAAGGTTCCGTTTTAAATTTATCGACATATGTCTTGTCCAAATCCGAAAAGGAAGTTCTTAATTTAGGGCTGTCGTTTGCCTTAAACCCGATAAAAACATTGTTTTAGATTTTGTGTCTTCCGTAGTTAATTCCAGGGTGGATATTCCGTGTTTAAATGGTTTGATTCTGAGCAAGTTTCTGGAACATTTCAACTCATTGGACTCTATTCCCAAAAGATTCCGGTTAGCTTTAGACAAGCTCAGGAAGAATGAAGCAATATTTGTCACTAAAGCGGACAAAAGTAACACTGTGGTTATTTTGGACAAGTGTGATTATAAACAAAAAATGGAAGCGTTACTTAGTGATGAATTCACCTACACCAAAGTGAGATCGTCCCCCCTAAAGCGTCTTTCTGCCGAATTCAACAAAACCATCAGGAACTTATTAAAAGATGTCCCGGCGATTGATCCTAAAAGATTTCTACAGATTAACCCCAAACTCCCCCACATTTACGGCCTACCCAAAACCCATAAGATTAATATACCACTCCGTCCCATTATTTCACACAGGGGTTCCTTTAGTTACAGGTTATCTAAATTTCTTGCAGATAAATTATCCCCATTAGTTGGTAAATTTTCAGGCTCGCACATCACTAATTCCTGTGACTTTATTAACAAAGTTATGTCCTTAGATTTAAAACGGGGAAGAATGATCAGTTTTGATGTTGAGTCCTTGTTTACGAAAGTTCCCATTGATGAGGTACTTAGTTTTTTAGATAGAAAATTGCCAACATGTAACGTAGAACTAGGCATGCCCACATCTGTATTTTTAGAACTGATAAAACTCTGTGTCACCAATAATGCCTTCTCCTTCGGTGAAGAATTTTATTTGCAACGTTTTGGTATGGGAATGGGGTCCCCTTTATCCCCAATACTGAGTACATGAAATTGGTCGTTTAGTTGCAAGTTCAAGCTTTCTTTTCACAACTCCTACTTTCCTCAACTTTCTCTTTGTGTAACCAGCGCTATCAAAGAGTTTACATGGTTTTACTGGGGTCTCATCAGGTGTGGCCAATGAAGCATTGAATTTACTAAGCTCATACTGCATTTCAACTACATCTCCAATGGTTTCTAGCTCAGATGGGGCACTTGAGGTGGATGGTGATTTTTCAAGTGGTTCACATTCAGGCACTGGGGGGGTGGATGATTTGCTAGTATATTTTGACAAGTTGCACATGCTTTATGACTATTTGTTAGTTTCATTCAGGATTTTGATCAATCAAATTTTTAGTCAATGCACGAATGCCTTTTTTCACTTTTCCTGTGTGTTTTTTAAATAGGTCACAACAGAACCTGCCCATATTCAAACTGTGAAATCCATGTTTAGCTAAAAAGAAAAAAAAAACACATGCAGCTTAAAAGCCAGGGTTGGGTTCAATTACACAAAATGGAAACAATTACAATTTTTTTTTTTTTTTTTTTTCTTCAAATTAATTATAGTTAATATTGCACTTCTCAATTTCAAGATTAATTGCAATTACAATTAATTGTCTGAATCAATTACAATTACACAAATATAACTATCTATTCAATATATCTAAATATATATCTATATCTAAGTATATAACTAAATAAACTATCAAAGGTTTATTTTCATTGGATCATGTATGACTGCCAGATCTAGGGGTATAATTTTTAACAATTGACATTAATTGATCAATTACATCAATTATATATAGCTCAAAAATCAATTACAATTACCTTTATTTTTATTTTATTTTGAATCAATTACAATTAATAAAAATTAGGATCAATTAATTAAAAATACAATTATAATTATTCATTGTATCCAACCCTGTTAAAAACTATTTTTGCTTAGATGGCACAAATAAAATTTGGGACCTACTGATCTTGTTTCAGAGGTCTATAACAAGAAAAAATGGTTTGATTTACAGACTGGAATAAATACAGATGCCAAAAAAATCCTTGCTCCAAGGTTTAAATAAGCTTATTTTCACATGGGTACATGCTGTTGTACACAATGAATAAATTCACAAAGTTAAGTAATTCTATTAAAACTCCTCTAACTCTTAAAACTGAACTTATTCTCTAGGGTAGTACCTATAGCCTAGTAAAAGGTACTTATATACGTACATAGCTTTACCTTTAAACAGGATAGCAGGTTCGAAGTTCTTCACACTTTTGAATGTCCATATAAATTAATTAATTATGTAATTTAAATTAACTATATTACATAATTCTCCAAAATATACAAAAAAACAAAATATTATAATAGGGCCAGATACTTATTTGACCAAATAACTGGGTTAGGTTAGGTTAGATAATTACAGATTTTTTTAAAAATTAGCATACATTATATATATCTCAGTAAGAAAAATCTAATGGTATTTTTCTCAACACTCTAGCTCAAACAGTTCCAAAGATACGGTGGAAAAAGGTACTTGGTCAAAATGGAGGTGGGTATGGTCCACTCAAATGGCTGTAGCATCTATACTAACTTAATCAACACTAAAAATCTTATTTTAGGTTAAGGTAGACATGTGTACCCAAAATTGGGTGAAAGGAGAAAAAAGTTGATTGTGACATCAAATAACCTACACAAGGTCAAAGGTAAAAAATAAGATCAACTTTTTTTTTTGACCACTGAGGTAAAATATGAATAGAAACAAAGTTGTAGATCTGCTTAGAAGCTTTAAAATAGTGTTTAAAAGGTCTCTGTAAGTGCAATAGGAGCCGAGATATTTCATGTTGAAATATGGTATGACCTTGGAAATTTACCTTTTTCTACAAAATTCGAAGGGCCATATCTCCGGAACCATATGACCTAGAGTGTTGAAACAATCGTCATTCTGTTTTCCTCACAGAGATCTATAAGTATGCCAATTTTCAAAAACATTGGTGATGTTCATGTTTTTTTCGCCGGTGAACTGACATGGAATGACCCATCTTTCATATTCTCTTCTCAGCTTGTTCCTGCAAGGTTCATAGTGCAAATTTACTCAATTTTAAAGACAGTTATTTAAGCAAGCTCCATAGGTTTTGACTAACAATATTTAAATTTCAACACTTGTTTGAAATATATGCCTTTTTGTGAAATACATTTGAATCAGATACTAATGTACAAGATAATTGGACTGTTACAAGTCTGTCAATTATGTTCATCTTATCAGTAGTAGCACTTGATAATTCCATAATCCTCTAAAACTGCTGATGCAACTGCTGCTCCAGCTCTGTCACTTACTTGATACCTGGTAAAAGACATTTATTTTATATCAAGTTAATATTCTAACAAGTTGTTCATTGGACAGCAGTGTCCAAGATTTGGACTCTAACTATTAGCAACGTTACATGGATTATAAATCACTTTTTCAAAGTTATTGTTAACAGAACAACAAGTGTTCAAAGCATACTCATATTTTAAACTATACAGTACCCTATACCTGTCACACTGCCAAGCAAGGTTTGGTAGACAAACTCTCATAGTATATTAGGGTCAGTTTAACCCATTAGTGCTGAAAGTTGATCTACTGGGTTGATTTTGCTGAAAATTCAAACGGAGGCTAATAAAAGGGATGTAAATGACTACACAGAGTTTTATTTTCAAATCTTTATTAGTTACCAAGATATAAGGTGTCCATTTTAACGGACACTAGGCACTAGGCGGATAGGAACTAAATAGTTGTCGTTTATGCTTAGAAGATGTTACAATTCTCTTTTCATAAAAATGATTACACTGAAATCACCAAATGCATTTGCTGATATTTATGCACACAAAAATATATTTATATAATACCGTACATATAGTACATACATACACAAAATGCAGTGGCTATTTATTAGTATGATATTGAAATTAGCTTCAATTAGTAATCAGTATCATTTTGTGCTACTGGACATAATATTCTTTGAAGCATTTTGGGTGAAGCCCTATGTCGCACTTTTCACACAAAGTGCATTTTCCAGCGCAATGCTTGCATCTTCTTTCTCTTTTGATGTATACTATCCAGTGTCCAATGTTATCATAGCGACCTATATTTGCCAAATATGTGGACAGTCTTTTACCTTGAAGCTTTGGAGTACCGTGTGTCTTCATTAGAGAAAGGGTTACATTTTCAATAAATTGAAAGAGAGTGATTGTGTGTCCAGCTTTGTTCATCAAAATGCATGCATTATTTACAGAAACAGATATCATGTAGACAAAGGTGGGCACCCAGGCCTCAAAAAGGACCGACGGTCCCAGTCCCAGTCCTTGCCTCAAACTGGACCGACGGTCCCAGTCCCGGTCCTTTCTGAAGATAGGACCTAGGAACGACTCGGCCCTCGGTCCTTATATATAATATAAGTGAAAAATTTGATTAAAATGAAAAATGAAATTAAAGACACCGGAAATCTTTAATTTTATTAACGTAAATTATAATTAATACAATACATAAATGATGAAAAAAAGTTAAGTTAAATGCTTGAGTTTCCCTTCAAGAAGACTAGCATTTCAAAATGGCTGTCACTGAGCCCTGACCTTTTCGGCTTGAGCACTGGTCGAACTGGTTCTGGACGTGAGGGTGGCGCCTGGAGACATGTCGCTTGAGGTTGTTTTGGCTCTTGTTGCTTGTTGAGAGGATGTTCTTGTTCGGCAGGCACAGCAAGCACTTGTACTCCAGGTTCTGCTCACCCTTGGGGCCCAGGTATTCAAAGTATTTGTCCAGATACAGCCAGGGATTGCCGGGTTCAGTTCTTCTGCTAGGAGCTCCAGTTGCTTGACTTGAAGTTGAAGCACTAACATCAGTAGATTCTTCGTCTCCTCCAGGTGTTGAAACAAGTTTCAGTTCAGTCTGTCTCTTTCTGAGTCTTCTGGAGGAAACAATCCATCTTCTTTAGAACTTCAAATAATCACTAAACACACTAAAATCACTAAAAAAGACCATCCGGAATTGCTTAAAAATGGACCGTCGCTCCTCATTTCAGTCCTCACTGAGAAAAGGACCGACTTTCCCGCTCACGGTCCTTAAAAAGGACAGAGTTCCTGGAATTCGGTCCTTTTGGAACTCGGTCCTGCCCACCTTTGCATGTAGGAGAATATCAGCCGCCACCACTTCCTCTGTCTAATCCGAATTTGGTATGTGCCAACATTTTGATCCATCTGATCAACAAATCCCATGTACTTATTATAATTTTGAAGAGATTCAGGCTGTGGCACTTTAACATATTTCTTCTCCATTCTATCCCATCTTTCTGTTGAACTTATTTTCTCTGTTTCAAATTCGACACCAGAATGACATCATTATTATCCTTCCACTTTATAATAATCAAGTTATCTGATACTCTGTAATCAGAGAAGCCTCGTACAGCCTTCTTCATTTCAGATTTTGATTTCAGTGGACACTTCTCTGTTTTGTTTTCTCTGCAAGTTCCCGATGCACAAATACCTTGTGTATATAGCTCATCAATGAGGTTAAGACCAGTAAAGTAATTGTCAAAGAACACTTTATAACCAGCATCATTAGGCACACGAGCTTGAGACACAAGCTGTAACACAACATTGCCACCAATGCCAATCTTTTTGTCAGTTGTTGATGTTTGATTTGAATTCTTTCCCATGTAGATATCAAAAGAATGCAAGTATCTATTCTTTGAACACAGGGCATACATTTTGAAGCCAAATCTGATGGGCTTACCTTTGATAAATTGTTTTGCATAATGTTTACCGTAATATGGTATCATGCTCTCATCTACAGATAGATGTTCTTCCAAACCACTGTGCTGAAGAAACTTTTCTTGCAAATGATCAAACAATGGCCTGAGCTTATAGGCTCGATCATCAGTTTGGTTTGTAGTGTCAGCCAAATGAATGTTCCTAAGTATTGCTTCAAATCTATCCCTCCTCATATGTTTGGATAGTACTTTCGGTACATTGTCCTCAGATGACCAATAATTTCTTTTATTTGAGAGAGGGCAGTGCGCATAGAGCAATAAACCTGCCATAAACATAAATAATTCAGACTCTGATAAATTTAGATTACGATGGGCAAAGAACAAGTTTTTGATTGTTCAGATATTTCTTTCGGTTGACAATCAGTTGTGAGGGATAAATTGCAGGTTTAATTTTTCTTCATTTTCTAATCATTATCTTTTTTTGAGGGTTCTCTTTTAATAAATCAGGTGTGCTTTCATCGTATGTATCTAATACATTTTGATCATTTGAATATTGAGTATGAAAAATTTCCGCATTGGCTTTCAAGAGTCCTTTCTTCAAACGGATTGAATTGCCAGTGGCTTCATCATCTGAATGGTCACTGTCACCATCTGACAATTCATCAGTACTGGGAAGTCCCATGTAAACATTACCACCTGTATCTAGATCCTCTAGAATAGCCAAAGCTTCAGCAGTTGTCAGTCTGAAAGAAAAAATGCAAATGTCACAAAAGGTAAAAAACTAGCAAATAACTAATAAATAAATAATAAACAAAAGAGTAATTAACTAATAAACAAAATATCAATTTAGTTTCCCCAAATTTAACACAGAAAATGTTTCTTGTAGAATTCATTGAAAATGGACACTTGAAGGTGAAACATAACAGCACTCTACTGCTGAGTGTCCGTTATAACTGACACTGAACAAGCTATTTAGAGAATATAACAGACATATTCGATATTATGTGGTTTCATCATCTAGAGCAACTTATGAACTTACTGTCAGTATATAGCTATCTACTGAAACTACATTATAGAACTAACAAAATATTCACTTTTACTAACCGTGAAAATACTCCAATTCGGGCCAGCCATCTTGATGTTATGATGCTAGTGAAAATGTTGCCAGATGATGGTTGTTTTTTGTTAAATGTAATCACAAAACAATAATTATTGTATTATAATGAAATATTCTAAAAAATAAATGCACACAAAGTAATACACATTTTTCAGTGTCCGTTTAAACGGACACCAGGCACTAATAGGTTAAATTGGGTAGAAAAATGGTTAGAAGAGAGAGAACAGAAGGTAATTCTAAATGGTCATGAATCTGGGTGGTATAAAGTGAAAAGTGGGGTACCACAGCGATCAGTTTTGGGTTCATTACTCTTTATTTTATATCTTAATGATTTAGAGAAAGGAGTAGGTTACAAAATTTCTAAATTTGCAGATGATACAAAAGTAGTTGCTCCAGTTACAAATATAGAAAATTCTTATAAACTGCAAAAGGATCTTGATAGATTAGTTGCTTCAGCTAGTAAATGAAAAAACCTAAAACCATGTATTTGATGAAAACTCAGTAAAACTGTAAAAGACAAAACTGTACCTCTAAACAACTTCAACACTGAATTTATGAATCTTTCGAGAGCTTTTAATGGCAGATGGAATTCAATGTTAAAAAATGCAGTCATGCATTTTGGTAGAAATAATGAAAACTTGTTATGAGATGCACGGGAACTGGTTGGAGGATGTTAGAAAGGAAAATGGATCTTGGCATTGGTAAAAAAACAATCCTAAGAAGTTTTTCAGTCACTTCAATTTGAAAAGTAGAGTGAAAAAGAAAATTGGCCCCCTCCATATAGGGTAGATGATAAAACTATAGATGATGATCTTGAAATAACAACAACTAAACAAATACTTCTCATCAGTATTCACAAATGAAAATTTAAATAATATTCCTGATCTTATACTACCAGGACAAGATAGAGAAATAAATGAATTAAGGGTAACAAAACTAGATATCCTAAAAGCAATAGATAAATTAAAAATGGAAAAATCTCCAGGGCCAGATGAAATGTATCCAATAGTCATAAAAGCTGCCAAAAAGAATATAGCATAGGCACCAGGGCTGTGGAGTCAGAAGCAATTTTGGGTGGAGTCGGAGTCAGTAAAAATGTACCGACTCCGACCTCAATATAAAATCTTAAGAAAATACTATTTTAAGTATAAATAATAAATATAAATCAAATATATTTATACTTAATTAATTATCAGTATTAACCCTTACTTTTTTTCAGGAAATATTTTTATAATTGTGATACTGATAACTTGATAAGTTTAATTTCAAATTATTGATAAAATTATTTGTTCTAAACTTCAATGCACAATGGCAAAGAGACTTCCAATGAAATCAACTGTGTTTGAACACTTTACAATCACTAAAGATGGAAAACATTTCGTGTGTCAGTGTATGATACATAATGATGAAGAAAAATACTGCGATGCCAAAATCAGTGCATATTCTGGCACTGATAAAAATGCACCTACCAGAGCATCAAATTTAAAAAGACACTTACAGCATCTTCATCCTGAAGTTTTTAAGGCTGTCAATGAGAAAGATGACAGAAGTAAGAAAACCATCCCAAGTACTTTGAAGCAAACAAAAGATCAGAAAACTACTCAGGCAGCAGTTACAAGATACTTTGTTAGTGACAAAGTTACTGTAACAATGACAGCAGATACATTCGAGAAGCACATCATTGAACTGGTGTCAAGGAATGGTGTACCTCTATCATTATTCTCACAACCAGGCTTTGTTGGTCTGAATGGAGAAATGGCCCGCAAACTTGGCGTTTCTCTGGAAAGAGACAGCATTAGAAAGATGGTGATTGAAGAAGCCAACAATAAAAAGGAAGAACTTCAAAGAACTCTCAAAGGACGCTTTGTGTTTCTCAAAATAGATGCCTGCACGCGCCATAGAGTGAATTATTTTGCCATTAATGTACGATTTGTTGATGAAAACAATAAAATGGT
Source organism: Bathynomus jamesi (assembly GCA_023014485.1). Taxonomy (NCBI): domain Eukaryota; kingdom Metazoa; phylum Arthropoda; class Malacostraca; order Isopoda; family Cirolanidae; genus Bathynomus; species Bathynomus jamesi. The sequence continues at coordinate 53,472 of JAJOZX010003255.1, forward strand.
GACTTGGACATTGGCAGTAAAGGACACAGAAGCTCATCACACCAGCAAGTATCTTCAGAAGTTAGTGGAAAAAGTTCTATAAGATTTTGAAATTAAAAGAGAGTAGGTTCTATGCATCGTAACTGACAATGCTTCAAACATGCTGAGCACAATCAAACGAATGAATACAGATAATGAGGTCGACCTACAGTTTGAAAAACACCTCAGTGATGTAGAAATGTTGGCAAGTGAAGATGACAATCCTGAAACTGAATCTCAAGGAGGAGCAGAAATAGAACCAAACACTGATCTTTTAGATGATCTTGTTGAAGCTGCCTCTAAGCTCTCTTGAATCCATCACATGCGCCGTGTTGTGCACACACAGCAGCTGGCAATAAGAGATAGTCTGCAAGAAGGACACGCAGCTACTCTGATCAGCAAGGTGAGGAAGGTAGTTACTGCAGCCAGAACACCTAAAATAGACGCAATTCTGAAGAGACATGCAGGAAAGGGAGCAATTATAGATCAAGCCACACGCTGGAGTAGCACCTACCTGATGATCCAGTGTTTGCTTGATCTGAAACCCTTTCTTGTAGACATGGCCAATCCACAAGAAACACTAAGCGAAGGACAATGGATGCAGGTGACAGAATTAGAAGGTTTGCTTCATCATCCATATACTGTGACTAAAAAGTTACAAGCCGAGGACTTAACTCCTGGTACATTCTTGAAGGAGTGGAAGAATCTAATGTTTCGCCTGTCCCAAACTGGAGGGTTGATTGCTGATGGCATTGCTACTTCAATGAAGCAAAGGGAGGCACTTTTACTAGAAAACAAGATCTTATTGGCTGCTGTTTATGTAGACCCGATGCACTGAATTCTGTTGGATGATGAGCAACTGACTAAAGGAAAAGCTGCACTTTGTGAGGTAGCAATTCGGATGAATGGGCTACATGAACATCAGGAAGTAGTAGTAGTTAGCACTGCCCTATCATCAGCCTCATCAACTGATGATGAATTAGATTTTGAGAAATATTTGGATCAAAAGGAATGTGCAAAGCATCGCTGCTTAGAAGAGGCACCCACCAAACCTGTGGAGAATAGATTAACTAAATTTTTAAGCAAAATTTTTCAAATGCACTAAATGAAGTTGAAAAATTTGACCATTCATCAAAACTGACAGTGCAAGAAGTCATCCCCTTATTTCCCGAGGTTGTAAGAGATGTTGCCCTGGTTGTTACTCATCTACCACCAACCCAAGTCAGTGTTGAGCTGTTGTTTTCTGCACTGCGAATAATTAGAATCAGATTTGAGGGCATCCATGAAGAAGGATCTGACAGAGGCGATTCTTTTTCTGAGGACAAATTCTTTTAAATTTTAGATTTTTTATATAGTAGTGTATTTTTTGTTTATCTTTTATAGTAATGTATTTTTTTGTTTAGAAGTTTTGTTCAAATAGATATGTTTATGTTCTCTTAGTCTTAAATTTGTAATTTCTGTTCTTGTTAATATTATACCCAATATTGAATATTCATTATTGTAATATCACTAAATATGTTTCTGTAATTTTATTAATAAAGGAAAAAAAAGCCATGAAGGCATAGCTACAACCATTAGACTTATACTTGAATATAGGTTATGAGTTTAAAAAGTAGCCTGATGATTCATGTGGTGGTGATGAAATGCCTTGTGTTACCATTTACCAATTTAGCAGATTTACCATTAATATATATTGACCTTTTATGAAGGAGTCGGAGTCAGGAGTCAGACATTTGAAAAATAGTCGGAGTCAGAGGTTTTGTGTACTGACTCCACAGCCCTGATAGGCACTAGAAATTATTTTGAATAAATCATTGATATGTACTGAAATTCCAGAGGATTGGAAGAAAGCAAATGTGGCTCCAATCTTTAAAAAAGGAAATAGAAACTTGGCAAAAAACTACAGACCCATCAGCCTCACCTCCATTATTTGCAAATTACTCGAAAGTATCATTAGAGGTAAAGTTACTGAGTTCCTTGAAGAGTGCAACCTTATAAATGATAGCCAGCATGGCTTTCGAAATGGAAGGTCCTGCCTAACCAACTTGATTGAATTTTATGATGGAGTCCTATTGCATTTGGACAATAAAGAGCAAGTAGATATAGTATACTTAGATTTTGCAAAGGTATTTGATACTGTTCCTCATGCAAGATTGTTGGTAAAAGTTAAAGCCCATGGTATAAAAGGTCATACAGCTGACTGGATAGAAGAATGGCTGAGAAACAGAAAACAGAGTTCATCTAAATGGAAATAAGTCTACTTGGAGACCCGTATTGAGCGGAGTCCCACAGGGGTCTGTGCTGGGACCTCTGCTTTTTGTTGTCTATATAAATGATCTAGAGAAGGGCCTATCATGTAAAACCTCAAAATTTGCTGATCATACAAAATTAGGCCATAATGTTAAGTCAGTTGCAGGAGTGATGACAATACAAAAAGACAGAGTAACAGCCTGGGCAGATAAGTGGGAGATGAAATTTAATGTTAAGTGCAAGGTTATGCATATTGGACCAAAAAATCCAGAATTTGAATACAATATGAATGGAATTTGGATTAAAAATGATGATAAAGAGAAAGACTTGGGTGTCACTGTGACTAATGAACTTAAACCCTCAAATCACTGTATGGTAATCAGAAATAAAGCAAATGCTAGACTCAATCTCATGCACACACACATTGAATACAAATCACCCATATTATAAAGCAACTATACATTTCATATGTGAGACCCCTCCTTGAATACTGTATTCAATTTAATAGTCCCTATTTGATACAAGATATTGAAAAACTGGAAAAAGTACAGAAATGAGCAACAAGAATGATCCCATCTCTAAGACAATTGATATATATAAGGAAAGACTGGCATATCTAAACATGTTCTCATTAAAGGTGGTGGTGGTTAAGGGGTGATATGATAGAGGTGTATAAAATGATAAAAGGGTTGGATAAGATAGATTTTGAGTCTCTTTTCACATTAAAGATCACAATAACCAGACTAGAGGTCATAGTATGAAATTATTTAAGCCAAGATGCAGAACAAATTTAAGAAAACATAGTTTTACAAACAGAGTAATTAAGTTTTAGAATAGTCTGACAGAAGAAGTGGTGACTTAGATACACTTGATTCTTTCAAAAGAAGGTTGGATAGTTTGACGTCTGCAAGGGACATCTGGTGATAGTGTTTAAGCTCATTTTTATTGCATGAATGGTACTAGTTTATTTCATATATATTATGTGCATTTAGGTGATAGATCCCACAGCTCAATACAAGTGTTGTGGGATTTGGGAGGCAGCATCTTGGGTTAGGGGAAACTCTGTCCTTACACACCCATTTAAAGAGATTCCTCTGCCAAGCAGTGCCCCCCATAGTACTGTGAGGTATTGAAAAACTCATGATCTTCACTTGCCCCACAAACACCTTTAAATGGGAGACCCAAAATGGGTGCACACACATTTCTACATTACTGTACAGTCTTTACAGCTACACCTACACTTTTCCTCCTAAGTACAGTGGAACCTCGCTTAACGAGCATAATTCGTTCCCGAATTGTGCTCGTTATGCAAAATGCTCGTTAAGCAAGGCAATTTTTTCCATAGGAATCAATGTAAAATATGATAATGCGTTCCATGCTTAAAAAATACTTAAAATAATATTTATAATGATATTTAAAGGCGTTTTTTAAATTATTATTGCATGAAATGAAAAGATTATTAATAAAAATTAACCCAAAAGAGAATGTAAATAATTAGTAAACGGTGAAATTTATAAATAACTTACGAAGAGAGAAGGTGCTCCTGACGCACGCAAAGGAAATGAAGAGACAGGGGAGGAGGAGAGGGTTATTGAGGGGAAGGAGGAGAATCGTCTTCGTTCAATGCAATAACATTCTCGACGAGCTCACAGTCACTAGCTTTAAATTTTTTAGAGGCACTTTCACTTTCTTTTGGATCCTTTTTCACGAGGAAACTGTCGAGAGACATTTGTTTTTGTCTACGCTTTAAATTTTGACGAAATATTTTGCTCGTTAAGCAAAGTGTCGCTCGTTATGCAAGGTAATTTTCCCCCATTCTTTTGGCTCGTTATACGAATTTCTCGTTATACGAGGCACTCGTTAAGCGAGGTTCCACTGTATATATATTGTAATGTATATGGTTGTAAATTGTGACTTGGTCTGCAATTGATATGGACCATGACTTATTTTTGGTTGGCAAGGTACTGGTATTGATGGGTACTGTAATGAAATTGACTGGATTCTTTGGATCTGATATATTTGCATGTCAGTTATAAATAGATATAGAGTGTAACATATTTGTGGATAGTAGTCTATTATGACTTTGATCCTCTGGATCCAGAGATTCTATCTTTAGTTTTAAATTGATAGCTACCATAAATTATTTAGTTTTGTAAAAATTGGTTGTTGCCAATGTACAGGCAGTTTTTACATAGTGGAGCCACCTCTATGGGCCGAAGTAGCCCCTGGTGTGCCCACTATAAAAATTTCTTATGTTCTTATTATAGTTTGTAGTGATCTAAAATTTTCTAAGCAGTGTTTAGAGGCTAGAAATAAAGCAAATAAAATGTTAGGTATTATTAAGAGGAATGTTAGTTACAAGAGTAAGGAAGTGATCTGTAAATTATATATATAATTCTTATGTTAGGCCTCACTTAGAATACTGCATTCAAGCCTGGTCCCCTCACCTTAGACATGATATTGATATGCTTGAAGAGGTGCAATGTAGGGCAACCAAGCTTATCCCTAACCTAAGAAGATTGGAATACAAGGATAGATTAAAGGAATTAGGTATGTTTAGTTTTGAGAGACGTTTTATGAGGGGAGATATGATACAGATGTTCAAAATGTTTTCAGGTTTGGACAATTTAGATGTACACAACTTTTTCTCACTAGATACTGATGGGATAACTCATGGGCATAATGAGAAAATTAGAAAACAGTCTTGTAGACTTGATCTTTGAAAATACTTCTTCAGTCATAGAGTAGTAGATTTTTGGAATGACTTGCCATATGATGTGGTGAACAGTAGTTCATTATAGTTAATTTTAAGAAAAATTTAGATAGGTTAAGATTCGGTAGAATACGTCTACCAAACTCGATATTGATATTTATGCAGCGAGATGGAGCAAAAAAAAAAAAAAAAAAATAAGAATACTTTATTCTATACTAATTTTGGCAGAAATTCCTATTTAGCAAGATATTTATTTTCAAAATTATTAAATTTTGGTGCCATTATTCACTAGTCAAACCATCTCGTCCCATGATGTATGTAGTCATGTTATTATCATTAGCCAATCAGCAGCTGCCCCATTGTCACGTGATACTCCCGCGCAGGTCCAGCAGCTGAAATTTGAATTCAACAGTCATTTTAGAATGGCTGTCTATGGTGAAAGCTCCCAGTCCAAGTGGGACATCATCTAGGCCTAGGTTAGGTTAGGGGTACTACTCTCTCCAGGGGTCCTGAATTCAGGATCACCTAAAATCAGGGTCCCCAGCCTTTGTTAGCCTTATAAGGCTAACTAATGAAAATATCACAACTTAACCTAACCAATCATTAGGTCAACTGTATGCCCTTGACAACTTGTTAGGTTAAGTTGTGTTATTTTTGTTAGGTAGTTTTAATGATAATATCATGACTTAACCTAACCAATTGTCTCCATAATGGTGCATTTGCGCCAAAAATTAAGGTCAGATTCAATTGAAACAGCATGAAATACACCAGAAAAATCTATTTTCATCACTAATTTGGGTAGATATGTTCTACCAAATCTTTACCTTTAGACACTTTCATGAGTGAGAGATAGTTTGTAGATTGTATATAGTGTATATTCTCTGTTTCACTTATATAGGCTACTATGGTGGTAGTAAATAGTTGTATATTAATTAGCTGACTTGAGTTGGACATTTTGCAAGATTTTATTATTATTAAAAAATGTAGCTCATGATTTGGATTACCTTGATAGGCCCGAGTGGCTTCATATTTTCCAAATGTAATGTAATGTTAGGTCAACTGTATGTCCTTGACAATTGGTTACTGTAGGTTAATTAAACAAGACATCTTTATTGCAGATCATTCACAATCCATAGCCACTTAACATACAAGTACAATCTTATGTATACATTGAACTAAATACAAAAATAAGGCCAACATAGCCACTTAACCTAGCATACTGTTTGATTAATTATCTGGCAGTTTTATGTATATTGTTATTACATGAGACATCTTATAACCCTTATTATAACATAGCCACTTACTATAATATTTATTATAACAACTTAATATGTATACAGTATATAATCTTTGCTACATTACAAAAATAAGGTATTGTAAACCAGCAGTTGTCTGAACCGAGACTGCCATATAGGTGAGAGGCACACAATATGGTATCTGAAGACAGGACATTGTACAATAACACATTAGAGCTGTTTTGGACCCTAGTAATAAAATTATAAATATTCCTCTGGATTAAAATTTGGCTGGTAGGTAGGTTATACATAAAACTGGCACTGCACCATTTTGGTTCCCTACATAGCATATGAAAATATTATTATAAGCAACAGAGTTTATTCATAACAGTTTTTGTATAGTTCTACCACAGATGGGACGTATACAATGCAGTACAGTAAGTTCTAAAAAAATAAATTTTATCTGATTCTGAACACATACCAAATTTCCTTGCTAACATGTTACCCTGTACATAGCTACAGCTTTTTATGATGCCTCTCAATTTATCAAGTTCATCTCGCAGCTCATAAGTAATTACATGACCTAAGTATTTACATGTCTCTCTGACAGTATAGTCTGACCATTCATTCCAAAAGACCCACATGATACATGTTTCAGTAGATTACACCTAAAAATCAAAATAAAACTCTTTGCCCCCATTATAGGTGATGTCATTTTCTATACCATATTGTTCACATATCTCTACTAGTACTCTCAGCAACATGGGGAGAGGGTGACAGAAGAACAAGGTCATCAGCATACATTAAATGATTAATTTTCCTTTCCAATGACACAGCCAGTATGTGCAGTTTTTAGTTCATTGGTAAGGTCATCCATGTGTATATACAGAAAAGATAGGGTGATAATATACCTCCTTGCCTAACACTATTAGTCACCTTAAAACCTGATGATACAGTGCTTTTCCATCTTACAGACATGGTCTGCTCTGTATACCAGAATGCAAGTATCCTAAGTATATATTAAGTATAATTAGACCCCAGCAATATAGAAATCCACACACAAAATATTGAGGCTTTGGAGACATCAAATCGTGGGTTCTAAGGCCTGGAAATCGTGCTGTGTATTGCGAACAATACTTCACCAGATACTTGTTTACCAGAGCATTTTTTAACCTAGTGAGTGGGCGACATGAATGTCAGCCAGTAAATGAAATTTTAGGGTACTGAGTGACAAGGAATTTTCAAAATTTGTAAAAATAGAATTGTCTTGGGAGCATTGTCTTGGCAGCCATATAAATATGGTAGGGCCTACATGTAATACATGCACATAGCCTATGCCACAATTAGAACTGTTTATCCTAAATGTAAATATGAAATTTACATTGAATATTTGGGGCCAGTTCCGTACTGCCCCCCACACAAAATATGATTTTATTGAACATTAAGTAGATTTTTTAATTCTAAGACACTTTCCTTCTATAGCATTTCCGTCGCAAATGCTTCGTTTTTGAGATATAAACATTTTTTTGGTGTGTATCTAGTGTGTGTTTGTACGTTCGTTTGTGTGTTCGTTCGTACGTTCGTTTGTGTGTTCGTACGTTCGCTTGTGTGTTCGTTTGTGTGACTGTTACATGTCTGCCCAATCACTGCGTTCCATCCATTTTGAATTTGAATTACTTTGCTACCGGAGTGGCTTCGTGTGACACGTGCTTGTTTGATTATTACCGCTATATTGTCGCTTTCTACGAAAATTTAGAAAAAAGTGTCGAGTTTCTGCATGCTCACAGTGTTCTACCAACAGTAGTGAAGTGTCCACATTGTAAAATGGAGTGCACATATCGTTAAGACCAGAAACTGTGGCATTGTAGAAAAAGTTACGTTGTGCTTAAAATGAAGAAAAGACGGTACTGTGATTATTCTGTCTTAGATTTTAAAGGTAATTCCTGTTTTTCTTTTAGGTTAGGATAGGTTAGGTTTAGTTGTTACAATAGGTTAGTTAGGTTGTTAGGTTAGGTCAGGATAGGTTAGGTTAAGTCAATTTTGAAGGTGAAATTTGTTTTTTCTATGGTTTTTGAACGAATCTGACCTTCAAAACCATCGGAAATGACTCGTTTTCTGTGACTTCCCCCACATTGCCAGCTGGGGGGGGGGGGGGGGGGGGGATCTCAAAAACGAGTCATTTCCGATGGTTTTGAAGGTCAGATTTGTTCAAAACACATCAAAAACCATAGGAAAAACATAAATTTCACCTCAAAAGGGAGATGGGTGTAATACTGTACATTTACCATGTTAAAATCTGGCCTTCATTTTATGTGGAAATGAACCAAAATATGTTAAAACTTTGAAGTCTCATAACTTTTGATTGGTTCATTTCCGCATAAAATGAAGGCCAGATTTGAACAAAGCACATCATACACTACTAAGAAAATGTATTTTGGCATCAAAATTGGGTGGAAACCCTAATGTAAATATTTACCTTATTTTGATACAGTCTATTAAAAATTCAAAAGGGTCCAAATTATTGATTGTAGCATGACAGTACCACAAAAATTCGCAAATATGCATATCGATGTTATACATAATTATCAGAATATGATCCATAGAAATATTACAATTATAAAACCAAGAGTTCTTTGAAAGAGTACGGTAACGCTCACATCATGAGGATTTGAACCACCTAACCTAACCTAACGATCTTCTCTATATCTAATTGTCATCTCCTCTCCACATACTCTACATGATGGTGTATTTCTTAATAATACTTTCTCGATCAAATAATTCACCATTCTTTCTCTGGGTCATTCTCTGTCAGATCAACCAAAAAAAATTGAAATTAACACCCTCATCTCTCATATTTTGCCGAAATTTGGTTTATAGGGAGTTTGTGAGCCCTGAATCCATTTCTGAAATTATAAGGTCAATCCGACCAACGGTTCAAGAGATATGACCTCGGGCAATTTGAGGTCACTCGCGAGGTTACTAACATTTGGCGAGCCATAACTTGGGTAATAATTGTCATAATTATATAAAAGTATATATATTTAGAATCAGAAAATGACAAGGAATCCAAATATGCAAGTTTTAGAACTCTAGGTTGAAAAATAAAAAGGTTACACTATAACCAAAATTTGAGGTCACGATTTGACCTCTCGGGTATCAAATGAGAATATTTTTTTTAAATGTAAAAAATGAAGGCATAGGCATTGGCTGTTAGAATCAGCAAAAAAAAGTTTGTTTATGTTAGTATTTTATTTTTCATGTAACTAACATATAAGTGAATATTCATAAGTTGTGCATCAATTCTACCTATTTTTTCACACTTAAGCTCATAATTTGACCTATAGAAATTAAAATTACATTTTTTATAGATATAAAAAACAAAGTCAGAGTTCTTGACTAATAGAAACAATCATAAAAAGTTTGTTTATGTTGGTACTTTTCATGTAACTAACTTATAAGTGAACACCATATTTATAAATTGCTTGTCATTTCAAGGAATTTTTATATTTTAGCTATCAATTTGACCTCAAGCTCCAAGAATTTAATAAAAATTGTATTTCACTGCTAATCTACACTGGCAATAATAGTTATAATAGTGAAAGGGGAAGACTAAGCTCACATGTAGCCTAAACAAACCTGTTTCATACAAGGATCTTATGGATTACAGTGTCTGCAGTACAGAAAGAGAGACTTGCATGATGCAACTTTGCAATGATTGCCCAAGAGAAGAGGGTGTCCTGGATTTTCTTGAGTTACTTGACAGTGTGAAATCAGCTCCAAATGAAATATCTTACAAGCAATGGGTGACTGTTGACCGTTGTACAATGGTTGATAAGGTGGAGCCACTTCATGAATACTTATCATCCCTAAGCATGAAAATATCCCGCATGGTTCGTCATCACTTTGTTGCTCAGCAACAATCACAGTACTTCAAGCAGTTGAAAGAAACACTACCACCTCAGAGCGAGGTAGTTATAGTAGGTGATTTCTCTGAGAATTATTCTTTCATTGTCCAGGATGCTGCCCAAGGGTTTCACTGGGACAATTCACAGTGTACAGTTCACCCTTTTGTCATCTATTATAGATCATCTGCAGACCAGGAACTTAGCCATTTTAGTGTCTGTTTCTTATCTGCATCACTAAAACACAACACTATAATGGTTTACTCATTCATATTGAAGCTTATGACATATGTTAAATTCAGATGCCCACAATTGAAGAAGGTGCACTATTTCTCAGATGGATGTGCTGGCCAATATAAGAACAGATACAACTTCACAAATCTCTGTTACCATGAAGAGGATTTTGGTCTGTCTTGTGAATGGCACTTCTTTGCTACATCCCATGGCAAAAATGCATGTGATGGGATTGGAGGAACAGTGAAAAGAGCTACTGCTCGTGCCAGTTTGCAGAGAACTACAGAGAGGCAAATTCTTACACCAGAACACATGTTTCAGTTTTGTGAAGAAAACTTGAGCAAGAAGATAAATTTTTTCTTTGTAACTACAGCTGATTTGAAAGATGCAGAAGAACGGTTGGAACATCGATTCAAGGATAGTAGGGCTATTCCTGGAACTCAGAAATATCATAGATTTGTTCCCCTAAACAAGGAAGAACTGATGGTGTATCCCATTTCAAGTGGCATTGGAGAAAAGAAAAGAATAAGGAAAAGTCATTTTACTAATGAACCTGCAATGCTTGGTAACCTAAAATGTGTCAAACCAGGAGAGTATGTTGGCTGCATTTATGACATGCAAGTTTGGTATGGAATTGTGGAGGAATATTGTCAAGAGTTTGATGATTTCACTGTGAACTTTCTACATCCCTCTGGGTCATCAGGATCAAGTGCATATTATTATCCATCAAACAAGGATTCATGTGCAGTGCCAGGACATCATATATTAACTGTAATGAGTTGTCCTACCCTAAGAGGAGGCAGCAGAATTCAATACATTTTTCCATAAAAAGAAATTGATGAGAGCATCGAGCATGCAAAAATTATATTAGGCTAGCACATGAATCGTCTAAGTAGGTCTTCCCCTTTCACTATTATAACTATTATTGCCAGTGTAGATTAGCAGTGAAATACAATTTTACATTTTTTGCCTTTGTTTTTATATCTATAAAAAAATGTAATTTTAATTTCTATAAGTCAAATTATGAGCTTAAGTGTGAAAAAATAGGTAGAATTGACGCACAACTTATGAATATGGTGTTCACTTATATGTTACATGAAAAATACTAACATAAACAAACTTTTTTTTGCTGATTCTAATAGCCAATGCCTATGCCTTCATTTTTTACATTTAAAAAAAAAATTCTCATTTGATACCCCCCGAGGTCAAATCGTGACCTCAAATTTTGGTTACAGTGTAACTTTTTTATTTTTCAACCTAGAGTTCTAAAACTTGCATATTTAGATTCCTTGTCGTTTTCTGATTCTAAATATATATACTTTTATATAATTGTGACCATTATTACCCAAGTTATGGGTCGCCAAATGTTAGTGACCTCGCAAGTGACCTCAAATTTCCCGAGGTCATATCTCTTGAACCGTTGGTCGGATTGACCTTATAATTTCAGAAATGGATTCAGGGCCCACAAACTCCCTATAAACCAAATTTCAGCAAAATCTGAGAGATGAGGGTGTTAGGCACTGGTTGATCTGACAGAGAATGACCCCTCTATCTTCAATTATGCCAAAAAGTCTTCTGAAATTCATCCTAAAAAATAAAAAAATTTAATAAAGCACCCAACTAAACAAAAAACACCAATTTTTTTAATAAAAAAATATGGGGGGCAATACGGAATTGTAGCCGAATATTTATATATACATAATGCTAGTGTTATTTCAGACCACACAGCAGATGGTAGCGTGATTAGGGAACATCCAGATCCATAGTATCCTTAATCCAGGGGTGTGCTGGGACTGGTTCAATCTAGTTCACCTGAACCAGTTGTTAAATTTTGACTAGATCACTGAACCATTTGTTTGTTTTTAACAAGTATTTAAGTCAATAGAAATTTATTTATATCTAAATTTTTTTCATTTTTTTAGGATTTTATAGAAAAATATAGGTAGTATCACAAGCAGTGTTAGTATAAAGAATATGTTAAATAATTTCTGCCAAAATGTTACAAAATGCTGTTTGGAAAAGCTAAAATGCGTTGGCTTCCAGGGCTCCACCCCGCACCCAGCTGGGGTGAGCTACGGCTCGGCCCAGACACCCACTAGTTTAATAACTCGCACCGTTGGCGCTCGCCGATTTATACCCTAAACTGTATCAGAACCGGTTGTTAAGAATTTGGCAGCACACCCCTGCCTCAATACCCTACCCAACTTCTCCATCTGCCTTTGTCGCCCAGTGGGAAAAGCTTAAAAAACGCTCTGTTGTTTACAGCAGCTCATCCTGACGAAAGTGTGTGTTTCACGACTTCCTCTAGTCGCCAAACTCTACAAACCACAAAAGGTAAGGTTGTAATATTGATAGGTCATATGAGTTTAGGTTAGGTTAGGTGAACTTTAAATAGCTGTAACTTTTTTATTATTTATTTATTTGCGACAAATTTGGATTCTGTATTTAGAAAGAGGAAACAAAACTGTACTAAACACAAAAAAAATTAAAAATGGAATCCGCAATCTTTGATGGGAGAACACACGTTTAGAGTTTCAGTTTTTCCCCTAAATTCCAATCAAAACACAACTCTCATTTTTGAGTTGGAACGCGGCACGGAGCGAGTAATATTTCTTGTGAGGAATTTGTTTTTGACATACGGTATCCTTCAACTGAGGGCCTATACTTTCGTGATGAACGAGTAGTTTTGTGCAAAGATATTAAAAGAATACTTGAAAGGCCATTCAAGATATTATTATTACTTAATTAATTAATTAATTAATATATATATATATATCGTAAAGAACGACGCTTGTATAGGAGATATTCCGCGCAAGACGAGACAGAGAGAACGAAACAAATGAAAAAATGAGGTAACCACCTGGGAATCGAACCCGGGATCTTCCGATTGCCGGTCAGACGCGATACCATTACACCATGGACCTCACTCTTCCAAATGCCGTTCTCTCTGTCTCGTCTTGCGCGGAATATCTCCTATACAAGCGTCGTTCTTTACGTTATTTATACTGCGTGTTCTTTGCAGTTGAATGTGTGTGTGTATATATATATATATATATATATATATATATATATATATATATATATATATATATATATACAGGGCGTCCCAAAAAAATGTATACACACTTTAACAGCTGATAGCTCAATTGATGTTTCTTTCTTTCCAAGTTAAACCCATTAGAATTAATAATGGCAGTCAGACTAAGCTTTGAACAAAGGAAATTCATTCTAAAATGCTACTGGAAGTGTGAAAACGCAGTTGAAGTGCAAAGACAGTTTAGGAGGGAGTTTCAAACAGATCCACCAACGCGACTTACCATCACTCGAATTAGAGATAAGTTTGAAGCCGATGGAACTGTTCAGAATGTCCACAAGAAGCGTTCCGGAAGACCACGGACATCGACAAGCCCCACAAAGCAAGAAAGAGTACTGGAAACGTATCACCAAAGTCCAAGAAAATCTGTGCGGCAAGCGAGTCGTGAGGTAGGAATTTCAGAATCGTCTGTCCAACGCATTTTGAAGCGCTGTCAATGGAAAAGTTACATTCCAAGATTAGTCCATGCTATTAATGAAGATGATGATCCGGACCGAAGAGTGGAGTATTGCGAGTGGTACTTGGCATGATGTGGATGTGGATTGGACGAAGGGGTTTCGTAGAATACCCTCCGCGTTCACCAGACCTCACACCACTAGACTTTTTTTTTATGGGGATACTTAAAAGACAAAGTCTACGCTATAAAACCTGCAACAGTCGCTGAATTGAGAGCAGCCATTGAACGAGAATGCACACAAATACCAAACGAAATGTTTCGTGATGTTTGCGATTCCATTGCTTCGCGTTATCAGCAGTGCCTGGACCAGAACGGACGTCAGTTTGAAAACAGGCGTTCACAAAACAATTAAATAGTGTCTGTAGATTCTATTACATTTTGAAAATGAAATGTATTTTAATAAACACTGCCTTTATAATTATTTAAAGTGTGTATACATTTTTTTGGGACGCCCTGTATTTATATATATATATATTATATATATATATATTTTTTTTTTTTTTTTAACTGCAAACACGCAGTATAATTAACGTAAAGAACGACGCTTGTATAGGAGAATATTCCGCGCAAGATGAGGAGAGAGAACGAAATGAAAAAATGAGGTAACCACCCGGGAATCGAACCCGGGAACTTCCGATTGCCGGTCAGATATGATAACCATTACACCATGGGCCTCACTCGATCAAATGCCGTAATTCCTCTACATTTTCATTTGTTTCGTTCTCTCTCCTCATCTTGCGCGGTATATTCTCCTATACAAGCGTCGTTCTTTACGTTAATTATACTGCGTGTTTGCAGTTAAAATGTATATAATGTACGGCATGCGGGAGGTGCCCCCTTGGGGCATTGGTTTCTGCGCGTATGTAGAGGAATTACGGCATTTGATCGAGTGAGGCCCATGGTGTAATGGTTATCATATCTGACCGGCAATCGGAAGATCCCGGGTTCGATTCCCGGGTGGTTACCTCATTTTTTTCATTTGTTTCGTTCTCTCTCCTCATCTTGCGCGGAATATTCTCCTATACAAGCGTCGTTCTTTACGTTATATATATATATATATTTTTTTTTTTAGGGGGGTCGAAACATATCAAAACTCGAGTTTCTCCAATTCCACAGTATGCATGTAGTTGGAAATGATGATCTCAACATCTTGTAAAAAAAATGAGTATATGCGACCCCCTTACCCCTTCCATAGCATCCCCCCCCCCCATTTTACTCTCTCCACAGATATAAACCCCAAATGTGACAATCATGCATTATATTAAGTCTTATTAAGTAGATTAGATTAATTTGGATAGATTATTTAGATAGAGTTTTAGATACATTGAATAGATTACATAGATTAATTTGGATAGACTATTTAGATAGAGTTTTAGATGCATTGAATAGATTACATAGATTAATTTAGATAGATTAGATGAATTATATAAATTATTGTCACGTTTTTTTTGTTTAGTTTCAGAATGTTATTTTCAGATTGTTTATGATTGAATGAGTTATGATTTAATTCCGAATGAGTTATATTAAATTCAGATTGAATGATTCAGTTGCTAGAATTTAACAATTAGTTTCTTGTTATTAATGCTACTAGGCCTAAATAAGTGAAATCATGGCGACAAGAAGCAAAACACACAATTCAACATTTGGTCACCCTGCAGAATTTCCACCTTCAATGACTCCTTCAAAGGCTGACGTATTTAGGCATTATTTATTGGTAAGAAAACGAGAAGAACTTATTTCGAAAGGTTCTAGAACAGCAAAAGAATGTTACAGAATTGTCACTAAAGAAGTGGAAGCCATTTGGGAGAAGTTTTCCTTTCCACATATAGGATTTGAAGGAATAGCTATAAAAGTTGAAAGATTGATAGAATCTGCAGCAAAGCTAAATAAAGTGCCATTAAAACAAAGAAACAACAGTTTTCAGCAGAAGGTGGAGACATTCGATGAAATGTTTGATATTTGCACTTGTACTTGTTACGATCAGGAGCGGCTCGCAGGTAGGCACTGTGGAACTGCAGCACCCCCATGATCTTATGATCTTTATATTTAAATATTTAAAATAGCCTCTCTGATTGTTTTTTTCAATGAACTTTGAGTTTTTAAATCAGATTATATCCTTTTTTCCTTAAACTATTTCAATGCCGAACGAATGAATCACGAAAGTAGCTTCAGCCTTCCCGTGGAACTGCGTACTTAACAGTTCCAGATTTTGTTCGAAACGCTTGAAACCTCGGTGGCGGACGTACGAAGAGCGAGTCAGAATCGCGGGTTTAAGAGGATCCAAAGCACTGTGGACAGAGCAGTGCCGATTGTTTGACGTGGTAGTTGTGTTGCTGTATCGTTTGCTAATTCGAAATTTAATTTCCGAATTGCATTTATCAATGATTCGTTATCATTTATTTTTTGTCGTGAGATTGAAGTTAATTATATAATAATTGGATTATTTACAATATATAGCTTTCATTTCTTAGAATATTTTTTCGCTCAGAATAAAAACAGAAGAATGGAATTTGTTTATAAATAACATTTTTGGCAAATTCGAAATTACCCGTTAAGCGTAAGTACCCTATAATTGATTTTATGATACTATTTTACTTATTTTTATGACTGAGTAGTGAGTAGTTATCTATTTATCTATTCGACTTTCTCTCTCTCATATATATATATATATATATATATATATATATATATATATAATATATTGTAGTGCCGCGTTTTTGTTAGCGGGCTAGAGATAAAGTAAAGGCCAATTTGAGGCTTTATTCAACATAAACATAGTATAGATCTGAAACACAGAAAACAATAATTAGTAAAGACTTGTTACACAGAAAACAATAATTAGTAAAGACTCATTACATTCCTCTCTTCTTTTATAATACGTGATACATTGCATGGTAAGAAACAAAACGACAAGTTCAAGATATTTTGGAAGAAAGAAGAGTCTACAAGTTTAGGCGTTGAGCTGGGTATCTGATTCGAGTGCTTCTTCTCAGAGGGGGACTCGTCTCGGAGGTTACTGACACAGGTGGGCCTCTCTCGACTTCGACGGGAGCTGTTGGGACCGTGTGTCGGCGGATCTCAGCGGGTTCTGAGTCGTTCGTTAGCGGGGTGGAATTGATTGGCGGACTGGGTACGGGGGGTTCATAGTGATTCGTGTCATCCGTATTGCTACGTCCCGCCGGTGCCAGGTCCCTGATGGATACGGTATCTTCTCTCCCATTCGGATGCCGTATAAACGCGTAGTTGGGGTTTGCCTCAATTAACTCAACTTCCTCGACGAGGGGGTCGTTCTTGGATCGGCGAAGGAGTACGGTTCCCGGAGAAGACAGCCACGTCGGTAGTGCAGAACCGGTAGAAGTACGCCGCGGGTGCATGAATAGACGCTCGTGAGGAGTTTCGTTCGTGGCCGTACACAGCAGCGATCTAATCGAGTGCAGCGCGTCTGGTAGGACGGACTCCCATTGCGACATCGGCAACCCGCGATCTTCTATGGCTAGTTTGATGGTGTTCATGATGATTCCATTGTAACGTTCGCATTGCCCGTTTCCTTGGGGGTGATACGGCGTTGTGCGACTAGTCGCGATACCATGTTTAGTTAGGAACAGTTTTAGTTCCGAAGACATAAACGATGTCCCTCGATCTGTGTGGATGTAAGAGGGAGTTCCGAAGGTAGAAAATAACTCGGTGAGACGGGCGATAACGGTTGACGTGTTCGTATCACGGCACGGGAAGGCAAAAGGAAAGCGTGAATACTCGTCGATTACTGTTAGGATGTAAGGTCGCGAAGTTGCGCTCGGAAGCGGGCCTTTAAAGTCGATGTTAAGTCGGTCAAACGGGGACATGGCCCGTATTAAGTGACTAACTTCTGGTTTATAGTACTGTGGCTTACATTTAGCGCATGTTTGGCATTCCGACGTAACTCGTTTGATGTCGTCCACTGAGAATGGTAGGTTCCTAGCTCTCACAAAATGAGTCATTCGGCGGACTCCTGGGTGTATCAGATTAACATGCAGCTGGGCGAGGGATATTCTTGGAGTAGCAGCGCAAAAGGATCACGACAATGCGTCTGCGGCTCGGTTCTCGGGGCCCGGTCTGTATTTTATTGTGAATGAGTAGCCGGCTAGTTCTACACGCCAACGGAGAATCTTATCGTTCTTAATACGACCAGTAGCTTTTCCATCGAACATGAAAGATACGCTCCGCTGGTCGGTGACGACAGTAAAGTGTCTGTGATAGCGTGGGGTAGACACCCCAGTTAGGTTACTTAGGTTCTAGCAAACACTCAAAAGCACTTACCGGTGCGTTGAATTAGGTATTCCTTGAAGCCTACCGTTTTATTCCTGTGTCCCACAACAGCCTACCTAACTCTCTCTTACATTACCAATTTAGAAGCTATAGACATTACCCCTAACTATACTTAAGTACGAACAACTTCCTACCCGATTTGTTACCTTAGATTCATCACCTAATTTTACTCAGCACCAAAGATTAGGTCAGATAGGAAAAAACATGTCTAGGCCAGACCAAAGCAATACGAACAGCCCGTTCGTTGTTTATGGCTTCGTCTTGCCATTCAGCTTAGATTTAGTGATATTTACTCTTTAGTGACTTTTAGACTATATACATATATATACATACACGTCACCTCACTCCTCCCCTACAAGTTTAGTCTGTCAGGGGGATGAGGGACCCTAGACGACCTGCGGAGCGGGGTTGATGTAGTAGGATCAGGTGCAACCTGTATAGGCGGGCAAGTTGAACCATTTTCCGGAGGATCAGTTCTCTCTTCCGGAAGACTCTGGTCCTTCTGCACTTCCCGTTCCCATATCTGGTCCTGATGGCGTTTAATAGAACGACCATCTTCTAGTTGGCACTTGAAGGAAACAGGGCCCGTTCTCTCCTGCACAGTTGCAGGAACCCATTTTGGTCCAGCCCCATAGTTGCGAATCACAACTGGATCATTAGGTTTCGCTTCTAGAACTCTCCCTCTTTTAGTGTCGTGGTACAACTTCTGTTTTTCCTGATGGCGTAAAACTCGTTGTTGTAACATTTCGTTTGGACGTAACAAATCAAAAACTGAACGAATTCCCGGCCAATCAGAAGTTTAGAGGGAGACACCCCTGTCGTGGTGTGTGGTGTTATTCGATATTTAAACAAAAATTTATCCAACACCACTTGCATTTCCTCCCCACGAGAATGACGCAAGGCCGACTTGAAAGTACGGACCATGTTTTCCGCGAGACCGTTAGTAGACGGGTGGAAAACACTAGACCGGACATGTCTAATGCCATTTAGGTGGACGAAGGAACGAAATTCCTCACTGGTAAAACAAGTACCATTGTCGGAAACCAGGACTATGGGTAAACCCCATCGAGCGAAAACTGAACGGAGTAAGCGAATCGTTACACCCGAAGTCGTGGAAGTGGTTGGAAAAATTTCCACCCACTTAGAGTAGGCGTCCACCATGACTAGGAAATAAATATTATTTATAGGACCTGCATAGTCAACATGGATCCTATGCCACGGTATAGTAGGCCATTCCCAAGGATGAAGTGGACTTTTCCTTGGGAGATCTCTGTTCTCTAGGCAGCTTTGACAGGAACGAACCAATGATTCGAGTTCTCCATCTAAACCAGGCCACCAGAAATAAGCTCTCGCCAGCTCTTTCATTTTTGTTGCGCCCATGTGTTCAGCGTGAAGTTCCTTCACTAAATTCGACCTGCCTTTATTTGGAATAATCACTCTGTGGCCCCATAAGAGACAGCCATTTGAATAGAGAGGCCAGACTGACGCTGAATAAAAGGCTGTAATTCACTCTCAACCTTAGTAGGCCAACCAACTGAGCAGAAATGGATGACCCTAGACAGAATAGGGTCTGATTTTGTCCACTGCTCTATTTGTACTGCAGATACTGGAGTGGATTCCAAAAACTCCACCAAGTGAACCCATTCTGTAGGTATAGGTACACAATCATTTGGATTTTCTAAGGGCAACCTACTTAGCGCATCAGCCGTACCTAGAAGTTTACCTGACCGATGTACTAAGTCAAATTTATAGGCTTGTAGAATCAGTGCCCATCGTTGAATCCTACCTGAGGCCATAACTGGAATATTTTATTAGGTGAAAATAAACCTAAAAGAGGCTTATGGTCAGTAATTAGTTTAAATTCATGACCCCATAGATAGAAATGAAATTTTTTACTGCAAATACTAAGGCTAATGCTTCACGTTCCACTTGTGCATATCGTCTTTCCGTCTCAGTTAGTGTTCTAGAAGCAAAACAGATAGGCCTATCTACACCATCAATGTGGTGAGATAACACTGCCCCAATTCCATAAGAACTGCTGTCTGCTGAAACTACGAGAGGAAGTTTAGGATCATAATGCACTAGGAGAGTGGACTTTAGTAGTACGTCCTTGGAAGCCTCAAATGCTTCCTTTGAGTTTTCTCCCATCTCCACTGTTCCCAGATCGTAATAGCTTATTTAGGGGTTCAAGGAAAGTCGATGCATTAGGCAAAAATTTCCTATAAAAATTTAGGAGACCTAAATAAGCTTGTAACTGTGTGATGTTTTGTGGAGGTGGTGCCTTTTCTATTGCTTCTAGTTTATCCACCGTTGGATGAATGCCTGAGGCATCTATGCGGAACCCTAAATATGAAACCTCGTTAGTGACCCATGAACACTTTTCTCTCTTTAGCTTAAGTCCAGCATCCCGGAGTCTTTTTAGAACCGTGGTTAATCTAGTTAGGTGTTCTTTTTTAGTCGAACCTGAAATGAGGACATCATCTAGAAAGCAAAGTACCCCTGGAATGTGACCTAGAACTTGGTCCATTGTCCTCTGAAAAATACCTGGAGCCGATGCTATTCCATAGCATAGCCTATTGTACTTATATAGGCCTCGGTGCGTATTTATGATAGTTAATTCTTTAGAGTTTTCATCTAAACTTAGTTGAGCATAGGCTTGGGACATATCGAGTTTTGTGAAATATTTTCCCCAGCAAGAGAGCTAAATAATTCATCAGGCTTGGGTATAGGATAGCAATCTAGAAGGACGGCTCTATTTGCTGTTAAACGGTAATCCCCGCATAACCGCACGGACTTGTCCGGTTTTAGTACAGGAACTACTGGGGCAGCCCACTTAGCGTGTGTGACTGGTTCAATAATTTTATCTTTTAGCAGCCTGTCAATTTCTAAATCTACCTTCTCCCGCAGTGCATGCGCAATTGAACGAGCCTTACAAAATTTCGGAGTTACATTAGGATCTACTTCTATGCAGACCTGATGGCCTTTTAGGTTGCCTACTTCAGGCCCAAAAATAGAAGAAAACTCCCTTAACAATGAGTCTATGTCAGATGGATATGAAAGTGTATGCACATCTGCCTGACCCCTTGGCAAGATTTTGTCAATTGGCATTTCCAAAGCATCAATCCAATCACGGCCTAGTAGAGTAGGCCCTTGCTCATCCACCACTAAAAGGGTTAAGGGATGAGACAAAGTTTTCTGGTTAAGTGTAACTGTGACGTATGCTTCTCCACAAATAGGTATTTGTATGTCACCGTACTTCTTCAAAATCGTTTTAGATGCATGTAGTTTAGGGTGTTTTTGAAAATCTTATCAAAAACTACCTTGGACATGACCGTCCGGGCAGCACCCGTATCCAATTCTAGAGGAACTGTAATTCCATCTAGGCCTACCTCTACAATATATGGGCCTGTATTTTCCCCACTTTGCTGCTCATAGAATAGGTACTCCACTCCAATGTTCGAAGTATTTCCCTTTTGAGGATTTATACTAGAAATGTTAAAATTAGAATTTTCACCCTTTGTTTTCTTTGAAAAACACACTTTAGCTATGTGGCCTATTTTACTACAGTTTCGGCAAACTGCTTCTTTAAAAGGGCAATCTTTCTTCCAATGGTGTTTTCCACACCCTGTACATGGCTTGGAAGGCTTAGTAGAATTAGTAGGCTTAGTCATATTCGCCTCATACCTTTTATTTGCCTGTCTAGTAGGCTCGTTAGGTCTGCCAGGCCTAGAAGATTTAAAGCTATTTACGTGTTGGGCTTTACTACTATGATTTCCAAAAGCTCTAACATCTTTAGCAGCTGCTTCTCTAGCCGTAGCTATTTCTACAGCCTGACTAAAAGTTAGGTCCTGTATGGCTAATAGGGCTCTCTGGGTAGACTCCTCTTTGAGACCCATTACAAACCTATCTCTTAGCATTTCATCTAATTTGTCCCCAAATTTACACGTACGGCTATGGCTTTTTATTCCTGCAACAAACTCTGCAATGTTTTCATTTCCCGTCTGATGCCTTGAATAAAATTTGAAACGTTCATAGATGAGAACTACTCGGGGTTTGTAGTGATCGGTTAGGGCCTGTACCAATTCCTTATAGGTGCAAGTTTCCGGTGCTTTAGGAGAAACTAGGTCCAAACTAAACCAAACGTTTTAGGGCCTATTATAGTTAAAAAGGTAGGTACTTTCTTAGCATCCGGAATGGAATTTGCCTCGAAAAACAACCTCACCCTAGTGGCATAAGCTTCGAAGTCCTCCCCATTGTCTTCGTAGGGGCTTATATGGCCAATCACCGACATGCTAGAGCAAAACCGAATTAGACCAACTCACGTGAAGTAGGTTAGGTTAGGTTTAAATTTGGTCTAGTTACTGAATAGTGAATTTTATTAGAGTTAGGGCTGAATAGTGAATTGTATTAGAGTTAGGGCTGAGTAAGAATTAGTTTTAGAGTTAGGGCTGAGTAGAAATTAGTTTTAGAGTTAGGGCTGAGTAGGAATTAGTTTTAGAATTAGGGCGGCGGGACCTACGCTATAGTACGGTAGCTTCCCCACACAAACAAACCAAATCGGACGACCCACTAGTCTGCATCCAATTTTCCAAACAACCACTTGAACCCAATAAGCCAAATTAACCCAATAAGCCAAATTAACCCAATGAGCCAAATTTAACCCAATGAACAAAATTTAACCAAATGAGCCAAATCCCATCCTCGTCGCCAAATGTGATAGCGTGGGGTAGACACCCCAGTTAGGTTACTTAGGTTCTAGCAAACACTCAAAAGCACTTACCGGTGCGTTGAATTAGGTATTCCTTGAAGCCTACCGTTTTATTCCTGTGTCCCACAACAGCCTACCTAACTCTCTCTTACATTACCAATTTAGAAGCTATAGACATTACCCCTAACTATACAAGTACGAACAACTTCCTACCCGATTTGTTACCTTAGATTCATCACCTAATTTTACTCAGCACCAAAGATTAGGTCAGATAGGAAAAAACATGTCTAGGCCAGACCAAAGCAATACGAACAGCCCGTTCGTTGTTTATGGCTTCGTCTTGCCATTCAGCTTAGATTTAGTGATATTTACTCTTTAGTGACTTTTAGACTATATACATATATATACATACACGTCACCTCAGTGTCGATAAGCTAAGAAGTGCTTCCACTTGCGAATGGATTCGATTACAGCGTATGCCTCCTTTTCAACGATGTGATGGCGACGTTCTGTGTTATTCAGAGCGCGAGAAAAGAACGCCACCGGGCGGCCGTTCTGGGTGAGGGTGGCTCCGATTGCTGAAGAGGAAGCGTCCGTCTCCACGGTGAACGGCAGTTCTTCATCGATTGAACCGACGACAGCTTTCGAGATATCATCTTTGAGTGTTTGGATCGTTGATACTTCCTCGCGAGTTAATGGGAATGATGAAACGTTGAGCAGAGGTTTGATCTTGAGGGAATAGTTCTGAATCCATTTAGCATAGTATGCGAATAGTCCGATTACGCGTTGTAGAGACGACTTGTTGCGAGGAGTTTGAAGTTCTTGTAGTGGCCGGAGGCGTTCGGGATCGGGCCGCAATACGCCATGAGAGATAGAATATCCGAGCAGGTGCACTGATGTCATCGAAAGCTTGCATTTTTCCTTGTTTAGACTCAGATTTACTCGTTTAGCGGCTTCCCAGAAATGTCGAAGGTTCTCATCGTGCTCTTCCCAAGTGGTTCCGCAGATGGTGAGATCGTCGAGGTAGGCGTATGTTGATGATAAGTTGTTCGAGGATATGAATTCGTTCATGACGCGCTGGAAGGCCGCGGCTCCGTTAGTTACTCCCATAGGGATCCTTCTGAATTGGTATAGATTTCCGTCAGCCTCGAATGCTGTGAAAGGTCGTTCAGACGGATCGATTTCTATCTGGTAGTATGCGCTTGACAGATCAATTACGCTGTAGTATTTGTGTTGTGAGACTTTGTTGGCTATATCATCGATTCGCGGAAGAGGATATGCATCTAGCATGGTAAATCGGTTGACGGTTTGAGAGAAATCGATTACCATGCGGTTTTTTTTTTGTTTCGGTAGATGTGATGACTACTTGAGCACCAGGGTGAGTTACTGGGTTCGATTATCTCATCCCTGAGTAGCTTTTCGATTTCTTTCCCAATGAAAATTTTGTCCTCAGAGCAAAATCGTCTGGACTTCGTGGCGATGGGACGACAATCGGCAGTTAAGTTGCCGAATAGTGGTGGGGCTGAAATTCTTGATCGTGTAAGGCCGCATATATGGAGTGCTGGCTCCGGACCTCCGAAATTGACGTTCAATTCCTTGTGTCTGATTAAGAATGGGGTACCGAGTATTATGTCAGTGCACAGATCCGACAAGACGGATAGTTCGAGCTTTTCGTAGTCGCGGTCTCCCATCGTAACCTTCACTGTACATCGACCTGAGATGGCTGCGGATAGATTAGGCGAAGCCATTGATACGACGCCCGAGTGCGGAAGAATGGGCAGCTCTAAGTGTTTGGCTAGATCCTCACGAATGAAGTTGTCCGAGCTGCCAGTATCCAACAAGGCGAGACACGAACGGCCGTTGACGAGGATATCGACTGTTGAGTTGGTAGGCATGGAGGAGCTAATGCTGCGGCTGAATGAGACGCTGTGGTTTTATCCTGTTTTTGACATGCCGAGGAAGTACTTGAGCGGCAGACTTTGGCCCAGTGGCCGGTCTTTTCACATTTCGCACAGATAGAATCCTTTGCTGGACACCTGCTTCGTGGGTGGCGTCGAGACCCGCAGAAGAAGCACAGAGCGGCTTTGTTGTCGAAATTCGTAGCGGCTGAAGAGTTTGGGAGATCGTCTTCTTGGACGCAGGCAGGCCGGGCAGAGTCAGTAGGCGACGGTTCGTGGCGAGAGTCAGTGGCTGCAACAGCACCGTAATGAGTGAGGTACGATTCTGAGTTTTTCTGGGCCTGATCTAATGTTCGAGCCTGGACGATAGCCTTTTCCAGTGAGAGTGTGTCATTTTCGAGTAAGCGGGTACGGATGGCGCTATCTCTAATTCCTCGGATGAAAGCGTCTCTCACAGATGAACTCCTGTTTCGTCGGCGGAAACCGATTTGAAGTTGCAGTCATTGGCTAGTTGTTGAAGAATTTGCAAGTACTCATCGAGGGTTTCCTCGGGCTTTTGGTGACGGGTGGACAACAGGTGCCGAGCGCATACCTCGTTTGGCTTCTTGACGTAGGTGGCCTCTAAGGCTGCCATGGCATCCTCATAAGTAGAGCAGTCTTGAATGATATCAGCGACATCGGGGCCGATATGTATGATAGAACCTCCAATTTATTGGGGTTGTGTTCGGCGATAGTACTCAAGAAATATTTGAATCCGCGCGACCATAATTTCCATAGTTTCCCAGCTTGGGGAGAATTCGGAGAAGTAATAAATTTATCCGGGCGAATCACCTTCTCCATGATATAGTAAGATTACTGGATGAATATTTGCTTGCTGTATCTGAAAGGCCGACTAATTGGCTGATTGAAATGTTGAATAAATTGTAGTGCCGCGTTTGTTAGCGGGCTAGAGATAAAGTAAAGGCCAATTTGAGGCTTTATTCAACATAAACATAGTATAGATCTGAAACACAGAAAACAATAATTAGTAAAGACTTGTTACACAATTGTTCGCAATTTCTGAGACAGCACCCCCATAACTGAAAGTCACGAGCCGCCATTGGTTACGATAAAAAAAATCAGTCGAACGGATTGCAGATGTGATATTAGAGTTCCAATGATTGAGTGGGAGTCTTTTGTGGGGCAGAAACAAAGAAAAAACCAACTAGGACCAATCGACAGAGTAACGACTTCCGCAAGAAAAAGGACTCACGATAGAGTTAAAGATTAGAAAGAAGAGCCAAGATAAGCCTAGATATGAATGTCGCCTCAACCAGCAAACTGGACCCTTTACATATTATGGAAGATGAGAGCATGGAAATTGATGATGACAGCGACGATATTGACTTTGTTCCGGATTTTGAGCTGAGAGAAAACCATCAGAACAGAATTATTTATGATAACTTAACAATAACAGCAGATAGATACCGTGTAAGTTACAGAGCTAATGCAGCTTTGAAGGATATGGGAATATTAGACGAAACCAATATGTTGGATAGGAAAAGAGTGGAAAGAGAGGGAATACGTGTGGGTAAAAAGAACATAATCAAAGTGAAATCAGAGAACACACAGATTGAAGGCATCGAATTTGATGGTAGAAAAGATCAAACTAAGACAAAGAAGGGAATGGAATACGAAGAACATTATGTAATAGTCAAAGAACCTGGTGATGTTTACATGGATCATATAGCTCCAGATAACGGAACTGCTTGTTGTATTGCAGATGAAATAATAACTTTTATAGTTGATTTTAATAGCAAAGAATCCCTCAAAGCTTTGCTATGCGATGGCACCGCAGTGAACACTTGCAGGATTGGCGGAGTGCTAAAATTGATTGAATTATATCTGGACAGGCCGGTACAATGGCCGATTTGCCTTTTGCATGCAAACGAACTGCCCTTCAGGCACGTATTTGAAGCAATTGATAGGAAAACTTCGGGACCAAACACCTTCAAAGGTTCTCTTGGAAATAAACTCAGAGAGGATTTGACCAAACTGGCTATAGTTGATTATACCCCTGTAGAGGGTAACATTAAAGAAGTTTCGGCCGATATTGTTAAAAGTTTCAGCAGTGACCAAAAATATATGTATGAAATGTGCATTAGCATACAATCTGGACGCATCTCACAAGCGTTAGCCACCAGATCCCCAGGTGCCCTCCATCATGCAAGATGGCCAACACGAACAAACAGGATCCTGCGCTTATATGTCTCTACACGGAATCCAGACAAAAACATCCAAGACCTAGTAAAAATTATAATGCTGGTTTACGCTCCAGGCTGGTTTTGGATAAAGTCTCATCCAAAGGCAAATGAGGGAACATCTAATTTTTGGTATAACATGCACTTGCTTAAAGGCTTAGATAAAAAGCATCGGATGATTATGGAGCGTGTCCTCAGAAATAACGCCTATTTTGCCCACTCAGAGAATATCTTACTCTCAATGATAACAGACACAAGAAGAGAGGTCAGAGAGATGGCTCTTCAGCACATCATTCGAGCAAGAACTAGGAGCACCAATGCGAGAAATTTTGAGCTGCCAAAAACACTGAACTTTGAAGCAGAACGATTATCCTAACATGATCGACTGGGACAACGAAACCATCATCCCTCCACCTATTTTACAGAATTTGACAAATGATGATCTTCTTAAAGTTCGAAATGAACCACTTCAGCTTATTCCTTTTCCCTGTCACAGCCAGGGAGTAGAACATGTTGTAAATGTGGTAACAAAAGCATCACAAGATAGAATTGGTTACGAAAACACATAGATTTATTTTGAATGTACTGGAGTCGAGAAAAAAGCTACAGGTCTGTGTTCCAATGGAAAGGCCAGTGGTGTCAGTAATTTACGATTTTAAATTTCTTAAGGTGAATATTTTGGTTTTAATATGCTTCAATTAAATATCTTAAGGTGAATATTTTGATTTTAGTATGCGTCAATTGATTCTTTAAGTAATATACGGATAAAGATTTCTTATTATATATATGCAACGGGTAGGGGGGGGGGGCGCATAGCGGTGTAATTACAGTATGTTGTTTAGGGGCCCAAAGGAAACTCCGAGCAGTGTGTAGAATAAGAATATATATATATATATATATATATATATATATATACACAAACTCAGAATGGTCCCCTGAGAAACTTATATGTTAAACACAGACCGTGCATGGCACAAGGAACTCTTCTGGGAAAATTAAATCCACTATAGTCCGAATAAGTAATGGTAAATGACAAACACCATAGTTTTTCTTTTTCATGATGCTAGCCCGACGTGGGCAACGGGTCTCTCGCAAAGAGATCCCATAAATATAGCTTCCCTCACCAGCTATCTGCAAAGCAGACAGGATCCAGCTTTGGGACATGGACCTAGGGTTTAAAGCAAACCTAGTCCCTACATTCAGAACCTCTATATAAGTAAAAGACTTTAATTTTCCCAGAAGAGTTCCTTGTTCCATGCACGGTCTGTGTTTAACATATAAGTTTCTCAGGGGACCATTCTGAGTTTGTGTATATTAAACGGACGTGTTACGTGCCTTGAAAAGTGGACGCTCAATGTCCCGGTTGAGGTTTAAGTTTTGGTTTTTTTTGGTTAAAAATACAATAGTTACCCCTTTTTTCTTTGATTATTCAATCCGACGTGAATGCAACGAGTCTTTTACTTATATAGAGGTTCTGAATGTAGGGACTAGGTTTGCTTTAACCCTAGGTCCATGTCCCAAAGCTGGATCCTGTCTGCTTTGCAGATAGCTGGTGAGGGAAGCTATATTTATGGGATCTCTTTGCGAGAGACCCGTTGCCCACGTCGGGCTAGCATCATGAAAAAGAAAAACTATGGTGTTTGTCATTTACCATTACTTATTCGGACTATAGTGGATTTAATTTTCCCGGAAGAGTTCCTTGTTCCATGCACGGTCTGTGTTTAACATATATATATATATATTATGTATAGAAACGACGTAAGTATAGAGGAGCGTTCTGCACACGAGGAGAGAGAAAATAACGAACAAATGAAAAATGAGGTGAACCGCCCGGGAATCGAACCTAGGGCCTTCCGATTGCCGGTCAGATGCGCTACCATTACACCACGGGCCTCGATCAGTCATAAGTCGAAATTCTCCTACATAGGGCAGAAACCAATGCCCTGAGAGGGTTATTTCTCTTCCTCGTGTGCAGAACGCTCCTCTATACTTACGTCGTTTCTATACATTAATATACTGCGTGGTCATTGCAGTTAAATGTACATATTCACGATTTGCGAGGATGCCCTCTCAGGGCATTGGTTTCTGCCCTATGTAGGAGAATTTCGATTTATGACTGATCGAGGCCCGTGGTGTAATGGTAGCGCATCTGACCGGCAATCGGAAGGCCCTGGGTTCGATTCCCGGGCGGTTCACCTCATTTTTCATTTGTTCGTTATTTCTCTTCCTCGTGTGCAGAACGCTCCTCTATACTTACGTCGTTTCTATACATTAATATACTGCGTGGTCATTGCAGTTAAATGTACATATTCACGATTTGCGAGGGTGCCCTCTCAGGGCATTGGTTTCTGCCCTATGTAGGAGAATTTCGACTTATGACTGATCGAGGCCCGTGGTGTAATGGTAGCGCATCTGACCGGCAATCGGAAGGCCCTGGGTTCGATTCCCGGGCGGTTCACCTCATTTTTCATTTGTTCGTTATTTCTCTTCCTCGTGTGCAGAACGCTCCTCTATACTTACGTCGTTTCTATGCATTAATATACTGCGTGGGCATTGCAGTTATATATATATATATATATATATATATATATATATATATAATGTTTACTGGGCATCCTGAAGAGCGCGAACATAGTTCCAATATATAAAGGAGATCCATCCGAGGCCAAAAAACTATAGGCCAGCGTCGCTTACATCTCATTTCACTAAAATATTTGAAAGAATAGTTAAACAGAAAATCTGACTTTTTGGAAACTCAGAAAAAATTAAATGATAACCAACATGTGTTTCGGTCAGGCAGATCATGCCTATCATACTAATGGAACACTAGAGCAAACATTATTGATGCACTGGAAAGTAATGAAAACTATGATGTAATACACAGACTTTGCCAAAGCGTTCGACAAATGTGACCATGGAATAGGCTGACCATACGTACCGTTTTGAACGGGACAGTACCGTTTATTTTATGGGTTCTGTATGGGTTCTGTCACTGAAGAATAATTGTAAGCTCAATATGTTTATGTACTTACTTTTTCATGAATACAGAATATTACATAACCCCCGTCCCTTTTTTGCCATCCCAATGTCCCGTTTTTGTCTCAAGGAAATATGGTCAGCCTACGCGGCATGGAAGCATAATACATTGTAGTGTATTGGATATTTTTAATAAAGATAATCATGTCTAATAAGAATTTAATAACGTTTTGTTTAATAAAGAAGAAAATAATGTTAAATAAGAAATTTAATTATGGTTTGGATGTAAATAAGAAATTGATAGTTTTGTTTGAAATTAAAAATATAAAAATACAAATTGGCAACATCTGAGATGTGCTCAATGTGCCGACTTAGAATGCCCAAAAACGGCAGTCTCGGGCGGGGGTTTGCCCCGATAAGGTGTTTTTCGTATTAGTATGTTATTGTTTCTTTAAAATATTAATTGTGTCTCTCTCCGCGATTAAATGTTAACGCTAATTCCACCCTCGCATTACCCCGTTCGTCTAAAGTATTTCGGCATAAATAAAAAGTCAGTAAATAGTACATAAAAGTGTGTAATTTATCCCCGGTCTCTTTCTTTGTTCGAAAGTTTAATGGCGTTATAAAGTACAGTGAAGCGGGTGTAAAGAGAAGAATGAGAAATGATAACAGAAATTGAATAAAGTAAAGTTAATAAGAATTGTGAATGAGGAGAATCACTACATTTTTGGTGGCTAGCGGTGGTCCCTATTAAATTCAAATAAGGGCATTTTCTCACATTCTCCGTACGAAGTTATATTTCGGCAAATACATTGCTACCCATTTTATACAGTAGTATTTATAAAATTAGTAGATATTCTGTTACAGTAAATTAAACAGTAAAATGCATTGTGTACCTCACTTGCAAGCAAATTCCGGTTCCCTTCCTTAAAAATTCATTGTATCTATAATTCAACATGACGCACGTCATTTTTTAAATTTCTTCTCATAGCGCCATTTTCGACATCTTCAAGGAATCAGACTTTGTTTCAACTGTTTCGACTCAACATTTTGACTCCAAGAGTAAACTGAGTCGGTTTTCGGCCGTTATTTTGTTTTCTTCAGATTTCGTTCTCTTCAGTCGTGGAGAGAGACTTATTTAAAATTTAGAAATCCCGTCCGATGGCTCATTTCTATTTTTTTCCTCTTCAACTTTTATTACTCTTGATACAGCCTACCTATTTTGTTATGGAAAACTGATGAGTGGGTAGTTGGAAGGTAACGAAAATGGTTCACTGAGTAGGTAGGTAGTTAATCTAACAATTATTAAATTCCTTTATGTCAATAACTGGGTGGATGAAACCAATTGGTTGCTCACCAGAGTTATTCTCCACACTAGTATTTATATACTGTGTGACAAGAGCGTGCTCGGTAATAGATATACATTACCGATCAACCAACCGAGGAAAAAACCAACACGACGCTGGTGGAAAAAGCCCCGAGAAAAAGGAGAACGAAAACGAGGAACGGGGCGAGAGGACGGAACTGGGGAAGGGAGAAGAACAGACAACGAAAAAGATCCCCACCAGCAAGTACGCTCTTAACAACAAAAACAGAAGGGGAAAAGAGACTCTCTAATAACTAGCAGTAAGTGACTAATTGTGTTTTTATCCCAGTTTTACGTAGATTCATTAAATTAAGCTGGGTCAGACAACTTAGGCCTACATTGTGGCCTAAGACCCAGCATCAACTCATAGCTTAACAAAGGTAAAGGTAGATTGCCCTAACCTAGTTTGGTGAGGAATCCTACTGTGGACCTCAATTTATCTGCCCGCTCTGGACCATTTCCGGAATCTCTAGGCTGACCCCTCTAGGCTAGACTTGATCTACTCTATAGTTAGACTGGAGAAATAAGGGGTGGGTTAATTGTGGACCAATTCATACAGAGCATTTTTCACATTGGTGGTCCGTGTGTGGGGAATTTACATACTTTAACCTTACTTAACAAAAATTGCAGAATTAGGCTAAATTTTGTGTTTAAAAATTATTTTCTATCTATGTTTTCGGCATTAATAATAATAATTGTGATAATAATAATTAGTAAATAAAGCATATATGGAGTTAAATTATTTGAGTTGTAATTAAATTGTCATGCATTTTTATACAGTAGGTCTAAAATTCGGAGCGTAAATGTGACGCTTGCATTTCTATATATATATATATTAGCGAATTGTAAAAGATTAAATAAGTAACAAAATTTTCCAGTATCTAGTAGGCAGTTTTTATGGTTATTCTGCGACTGGATGTATATATTCGTAAGTAAGGGTTTCAAGCCGACACATGAACATCATATGTGTATAATTTTAAGGCAGATTTGTAATTTTAAGGTAGATAATTAGGGGTTGCAATCGATAAAATATTGTCGATAATTTATCGATAAATGAAAGTCAACTATCGTATAATTATCGAGCAGATTTATCGATAATTTCAGATCACTTCCTGATTTTTTAAGTTTACGCTAAATGAACAAATTTTCTCTTGCAAGTGAGATTTATTAGAAATAAAAAACGTTGTTGCCTCTATCATGAGATGAGCAAATTGGAATCGAAAACTTCCGAGTTCTTAAGTCCTCTATGTTCAATGCAGGCAGTGAATTCGCATTGTACGAAGTAAAGAAAAAGAGAAGCGAAAATCTAGATCGATTGTACGATGCATTAAGGACCATCAAGCCTACAAGCTGTGAAGCAGAGCGTGCATTTTCTTCAGCGGGAATTTTCATAACGAAGATTCGATGCAGTCTCTCTCCAGCCACTATTAATGCCTTATGCTTTTTGAAATGTTACTTCCTTAATAAGGATAAAAAACTAAAATCTGTTTAAATAACTATGGCTGTCACAATGTAGAATGATCTCATTAAAATCTGTTCTTATAATTTTGCGTTTTTCTTCTTCTATTAATGAGACAGCTAATTTAATTAGAAAATTTATCGATAATTATCGATAATCCGAATTTTTTTTCAATCATTTATCGATAAATGGACTTTCGATAATTTGCATCCTATATAGATAATTGTAATTTTAATGTTTAAAGTCGAAAAATAATGGTTGAAGACACTAATTTATACTGGGTCAATTCGCGCTGATTGAGGTTATTTTGCTTGCCGTATGTAAATTGTGTGAGAAGTTTTTTTTTATTTAAATACATGAATTGTTTTAGTAAATTCATTTGATAAATTAATTTCGGATTTTTTTTAAAAAATTTTATATATGTGCGTTTCTCCATGGGTTGCGCACATAATTGATTTTTTCCTTCTGTTACAGGCGATGATTCAGAAGTGTGTTGATGCAATTTCACAGGAAACGTTGCAAAGGGTCTTTAAGAACACGAATCGCCGTATCCACTTGTGTGAAGCACAGAACGGTGCCCACTTCCAGCACTTGCTCTGAAATAAATCGTTTTCCCATGGGTTGCGTTACTTTTTGATCACCCTATACATTCATTTTTATTTTATAGGTGGGCTGATTTTTGTTGTCTATTTTTTTCATTCTTTCATGAGTCTTAATGAAAATTTCAAATGATAAGTTATTTTGTATGGATAGGCTGATTACATTTTTTTTTATTCTGAAATTAGATTTTATTGTGATAAGGAGTGTTTTTGTTTAACATTTTAATTTGGGCATAAATAATGAAAAATGTTTTTTTACGTTCGTGCGTTTGCAAAGAAAATATTACAAAATTATTTCATGATGTAATGCAGTTTGATTGGGTTAGGTATATTTTTATAGAGGTTCGCTTACAAACAAGTGAACACTCGCTTCATAATACAGTGAATTATTTAATTTTTGTTTGCGTAGTAGGTTGCGCTGTGTTTTTGGGTTCATAATATCTTTTCTTATTTACAATAACGATGAAAATTTGTATTTAGTTTCACTTAAAAACGATAAATTACTGGAATTTCTGTGATTTACAAAATGCTGGGTTTCATGTTGAAGGAGAGAGTTGTCTCGTGAAATTTAATGTTGCAGGTTAGAATTAATATATTAAATTAATTTTCGGTATTAATATTTAATTTTTTGTTATTTAATGATTCTGTTTATGGAAACATTTTTTAAACTTCATTTAGGTTTACTCGTGCAATTGGAACATTAGATTGATTGCTGACCAGAAATGGAGCACTTTTAGATTGCCAGTAACGTTTTTGTGGTATCTATGTGCGCTCCCCACAAAGTGTAAGATGGTTCATTGTTATCGGGAATTGATGACGCGAAGTTTCTGATTTTCATTTCTGCCTTTTGTATTTAAATGTATCGATGTGATTTCTGAAGGTAGTTTGAATAATAATATTTTTAAAATTAATAATGGTTACTATGTATGGGCGTGTTTATATTTATACTGTGCAGTATTGTTTCGCTGTGTATGATTTTTTGTATTATCTTCTCCGGTGTAACTGTCATAAGTAACCTTATTGGTAGCTAGGGCGTAATTAAATTCTGTGAAAATTGTAATTTTTTTCCGTAAATTTGGCCAGAGCAAATTATAGTTATTGTTTCGAATTAAAGTGTTGAGAAAATTCTGTAAATTAAATGTGAAAAATGATTATCAGTAGCAGTACAAACTTTTCGATATTTTTTTTTAAATTTCGAGAGGCTCGATTTGAAAGCAACTAAGTTGAATCCGAATTCCACCCATTGAGTTTAGTTGACCCGAATTAGGTGATCGCTCACCGATGATAAGAGAGAGAGAGAGAGAGAGAGACGAAACCGAATGCGCAGCGACTTAGTGCAGGACAGTTTCGATCGAAGTTGATCTAATGGTAATTTCGGGCAGTCCTGGTCCCGCTGCTCGATGCTTTGCTCAATATGCGTTTTAGTACTCGGTAGGCAAACCACGAGCGTTTGAACGAGTGTCGAAGGTTTTACTCTCCATACAGGCATACAGTAGGTTCGTTGTGAAACCACCTACGGCGAATGATCGTTTGATTAATGCCATGTAGGAGTCTTTCAGCTGGACGTAGGAGGAGCAGCGTTCACCGACAAAGGTTGAGATGAGAGAGGCGAGTTTCTTCGTCGACTTCTAGAATTGCAAATTCCGTCCAATTCCAGTGCGTGGTTCCACTTTCAGCATATCTCCATCCCCTGATCCTCTTTGAATTGAACGACTCTTGTTTTTTCACCATTTTTTGGAGAGAGAGAGCGGAACCTCAAGCGTGCTGATCTGTTGCATGGTGATGCAACCCCTTGCATTCTAGCGAAGTGAGCAGGAGAGCTGCGATTGAAAATGTAAGCAGTCCAGAAATTGATGTACAATGATTATTATTTAATGAAATTATAAGTCAAATTTGTTTTGTTTCATGTAATAGTATGTGCGCTCTGGTCAGTAGTTTTTTATAAACATTTTCTTGTTCTTTCTATGTTGCCCTGATAGTAACTATGTAACTATAGGAATATTTGTTTCGAATGTAAAGTGATCTTTGATGAGGAATCGCTGGAATAGATTGTGAACTTGAAATGTGTTGTAACCAGTTGAGAAAATTATCTTACACTTTACATGTAACAGCTTTGTTACAGGTATTTGAGTATTAGTGTGAAATGTTATTTTATGCAAATGTTGTGAAAATTATAAATTTTTCTTTCGATTTTTATAAATGATACAAAATATCTAATGTGTGGAATTTGTCATTGAAATGATTTCTTGTCTGTTGAATAAATAAATTAATTTCTTAAAAGAAAATAAATGAAATAAATAAGTTTTTCTAGTGAAAACTTATTTCAAGGAGGTATTGTTTTTTTTTTAATAAAGACACTAATGTCTAATAAGAATTTAATAATGTTTTGTTTAATAAAAAAGAAAATAATGTTAAATAAGAAATTTGATTATGGTTTGGATGTAAATAAGAAATTGATAGTTTTGTTTGAAATTAAAAATATAAAAATACAAATTGGCAACATCTGAGATGTGCCGACTTAGAATGCCCAAAAACGGCAGTCTCGGGCGGGGGTTTGCCAAGATAAGGTGTTTTTCGCATTAGTATGTTATTGTTTCTTTAAAATATTAATTGTGTCTCTCTCCGCGATTAAATGTTAACGCTAATTCCACTCTCGCATTACCCCGTTCGTCTAAAGTATTTCGGCATAAATAAAAAGTCAGTAAATAGTAAATAAAAGTGTGTAATTTATTCCCGGTCTCTTTTCTTTGTTTGAAAGTTTAATGGTGGCCGCGTCTACCCGTCTGCCGTGGTTATAAAGTACAGTGAAGCGAGTGTAAAGAGAAGAATGAGAAATGATAAAAGAAAATGAATAAAGTAAAGTAAATAATGAATTGTGAATGAGGGGAATCACTACAACATAAACTGAAATATGTGGGAATAACAGGGAAAGTAGGGAAATGGATATATAATTTCCTTAGTGAGCGGCAGCCGGCAGCAAGTCGTTACAGTACAAGTAGTATCTTCAACAGAATCAGAGGTCCTCAGCTCAGTACCACAAGGAACAGTATTAGCCCCACTACTCTTCATAATCATGCTAACTGACATAGATGACGTTACCAGAGACAGCACAGTAACATCCTTTGCCGATAACACAAAGCTCAGTAGAAAAATAAGAAACCCAGGAGATATAGGATCTCTACAAACCGACATGAACAGAATTTACAAGTGGACGGAAGACAACAATATGAAGTTTAACACTGAGAAATTTCAGCTGTTCCGGTACGGAAAAAGAGAGGACCTAAAATCCATGGAATATTATACCCCAAATGGACAAAATTTGAAACACAAAATTTGGACAAAATTTGAACAAAATTTGAAACACAAAATAAGATAGCAGTAAAGAGAGCAAAGAGAAAACTGGGCAGATAATGAGAACCTTTAAACGAAGGGATAGGAATATAAGGATTTCTCTACTGAAAACACTGATCATACCCAAATTGGAATACTGCTCGGTCCTAATATCCCCATATAAAAGAGAAGACATTAGACAGCTAGAAGGGA
Source organism: Bathynomus jamesi (assembly GCA_023014485.1). Classification (NCBI taxonomy): domain Eukaryota; kingdom Metazoa; phylum Arthropoda; class Malacostraca; order Isopoda; family Cirolanidae; genus Bathynomus; species Bathynomus jamesi. The sequence goes on from JAJOZX010003255.1 coordinate 90,469, forward strand.
TTCAGAGAAGCTTCACAGCCAAGATCAATGGGTGCAAAGAACTAAATTACTGGGAAAGGTTACGCGAATGAAACCTATATTCACTGGAAAGGAGAAGAGAAAGATACACCATTATTTACACTTGGAAAATAATGGAGAAACTCGTCCCTAAACTTACTCTGAACCCTGTAACTCCCCAAACAACAGTGGAAAATAGAAAAGGAAGATTGTGTCGTGTTCCCAAATTGAAGGCGAGACAGGGAACATTCTTAACCCTGAAAGAAAATAGTTTTGTTGTGAGAGGACCAAAACTGTTTAATTAGCTGCCCAAAGACCTAAGGAACACGAGTGGTGTTGCGGTAGACATCTTCAAAAGAAGATTAGACACCTGGCTCAGAACAATCCCTGATGAGCCGGGCGTACCTGGCTATGTGAGGTGGAGAGTACAAGAAACCAACTCACTACTTCTCCAGGCCAACTCGAGAGGAAGGTCGACAAACTTGACCTTCGTGAAATGAGGAATTATCGCACGAAACATTTGAAAGGTGTATACACACACATATATATATCTCAGGGGCGGTCAGAAAATAAGTTTACATGGCGTATAATTTCGTAACTAGAGGACCTACATTGATTATGTTTGTATCAGGTGAATTCGTTAATCATTGTTGGCAACACTGCACGTCGATTCGGCTGCCATCTACCGTACATTGGTTATACGCGTCAGTTGAACATGGTGGCTCGACTGGAACAGTGCCCTGCACTATGGAGCAGTCCAGGACGTTTACGTTTAATGGCCGCTCGTAAACGTTCCAGTGTTGACCAATATGAAGCTGCATTGATTATTGTGCCTTTTTGCATGAAGTCTGCGAGTAAAACGCTTTTGTGGTCCCAAAACACGGTAACCATCACTTTGCCAGCGGACCTCACAATCTTCTTTGGTCGCGGGGAGACAGAGTTTTTCCTTTCCATGCTGGCACGTTTTGTTTCCGGAGTATGGTGATGAACCCATGTCTCGTCTCCCTCCTGTGACAATGCGCTCGAGAAATTCTTAACCACTGACAGACTCGGAATATCGTTGCAGAAATGACAGAGAACTGTTCCAGTCGAGCCGCCATGTTCAACTAACTCATATAACCAATGTACGGTAGATGGCAGCAGGGACGTAGCCAGGAATGTCCCAAGGGTGGGGTGGAACTTGAGCTACGTTCGTCAGGCTCCGTGGTGAATCGGGCGAGGCCATACAGTTAAGGGGTCTGGGGGAGAGCTGGAAGGATAGGATAGTCACAATGGTGCAATCTAAGCTATATCATGCTGTAATTACTTGTATTTTCTGAAATTTGAAATCAGGTGTTGATCCTATAGTTTTCATATTTAACAAAGAAAGTAACTATTTTATTCACACATTTATTGATTTCATGATTTCATGCATACAATTATTTAGTGTATACACGTTTAACAGTATAACATATCTATGAATAACGAAATCATTAGAAGAGATCCAAATGAAACTCTCATGTATAAAGCAAGTCAAACGGATGCAGAAACAGCTAGATCAGTTGAGACAAGAAACGCACATCTGTTTAACATATATATAAAATTTTAAACAGGATAATCGCATGGAAAAATAATTTAGGAGTTACTTGACAAAAAAATATGTACTTTGTCAAATACACAATTAATTTACTAAATCAAAATCGAATACTTTAGTAAATACGTCTTTATACAGTATGCATCAAACACGTAGACATTTCTTTTGTAAATTTGTAATTATAACAGATCAACTTACCAGTGGTCGGTTGATCCTGTGAAGCCTTCGTTTCAGACGGCATCTCAACCTGTACTTGATTGCTGACACTTGCATTTTCATCGCTTAGTTCTGGTTGATGTGCATCGTCTTTCGCTTGTCTAATAACTTTACGGGAGGGTTCTGCTGTATCACTTTCATTGTGTTCTTCAACCGACTCAACTGATTTTCTTTTGAAATATTTTTGCATATCCATCGCAATATTGTATAACGAATTAACAAAGTTTGGCTAACATGCAATGATGCAACACGCCCCACTCGTCACACTGTACTATGCTGCAGTGCATGCAAAACTAACTGGCGCCGAGCTGTGTTCAGTTTCCCCGCGCTTCATATTTCAGTAGTTCAGTACGATACGTGTTTGGACATGTTAAAAAAACCTACGCAAAATATCGCTTACATAACATATATATTATATATATATATTAATGGTGGACCGGATATCCGCATCCGCATCATTTTAACACCCGCATCCACATCATTTTAACACCCGCATCCGCACTTCTGACTGCGGATGTTATGCGGATATTACCTCTAATAAATTATGCAATTTACAATTAAATTAGCTTATAAAGTAGCTTATAAGGCCCAGTCATGCACATTTCATGTAAAGTATTAATTATTAATGAACAAACAAATATATAAACCTCAAAATATAAATACCATTAAATCAACAAACACTGCCTGTGCCGCTGTGCGTACGCCACTGATTTTTTTTTCACAGCAACACAGTAACTTTTCAGAATGAAATTGTTCGTATAAGATCAAGCAGTCTATCATGTTTCGAACAAGATTATTGTAAATAAATACAAAAAATAGTAAATTCTTTAGCAAAAATAAAAATGCTAATTTTCTATAGCAAACACATTGCAAAATTTGCACAGTTTCTAAAATTAGTAATTGAAAATTGAATGAAACTTGTTTCATGGAATTTTCTGTGGCTGAAACTCTTGAGAAAGTTATTTTTATCATAATGAAAACATTAATATTAATTTTAATTCTTATGTATTGCCTGCCATAATAGTAATATCACGAAATTTGAAAAATTATGTCATATTCATAATTCTATATTATATTGATAGATTAGCTAAATATCCGCATCCGCATCCACAGATCTTGAAAATCTGACATCCGGTCCACCACTAATATTATATATATATATTATTATTGGGGTTGTTTAACCTTCGCAACATCTAAAATCATATGACGGAGGGGACCTACAGCTATACGTGGGATCCGAACCACGGGTCACTACATAATCTGGGCGCGGAGGACGGTCTCCCATCCAACTACTACCCAGACCCAATGTAGCTTAATTTCGCTGATTTCCTGGAAGCGGTGTTATGACATTGGCCACGACGTAGCCCATATATATATATATATATATATATATATATATATATATCTATCAAGGCCGTAGCCAGAGCTTAAAAACAGACGAGGCGAAAATAGCCCTACTAGGGGGTCCGGGGCCATGCTCCTTCAGAAGATTTTTTAATCCTAGCACAAAATCATCCACTTTGAGCGTATGGTAACTGAGAGTGAATTGGACAATAATAACTTTTGCCTAAAAAGCGCTAAAGAGCGCTGGATTTGTACGACTCTAGGTAAAATCGAATTTTTGTACTTAATAATTAATAATAATAATAAATTATTAATTATTTTATATATAATTTTATTAATTATAATTATAATTATTTATTATTAAATTAATAATATAATTAATATAATTTGTACGAGACAGGTAAAATCCTATTTCTGTCAATTTCCTCAGATTTCCTTTGAAATTCAATTTCCTCGTTGATCCAAAATGTCCGTTAACCCAGACGAGGCGACCGCCTCGTCTGCCTCAACGTGGCTACGGGTATGCAGTGATCTACAGATCTACAGAAGCTAAGGCTAACAAAGACCCTAAGATCCACTCTAAGGCTAGCCCGAGAGAAAGGAAAGAGTAGGGGGTTAAGAGAAGAGAAGAAGGGGTTAAATAAGGAGCAACACCTATCATTCGTGGGTTAACATTCATTCAGAAAAAGAGGAAAAAGGTCTCACCATCATCATCCGCCGGCCACTGCCGACAAGTCAGAAAAATAGTCGGAGAGAATAGGAGAGGGGTGAAAGATGAAAAGAAGTAAAATAAGAACGCTTACAAACCATGCAAACACAGTCTTAACTCACTGTCATACCATGCAAACTACAAACATGCAAAAAAAAAAAAAAAAAAGTAGGTAAAGTTAAACAAAAAGTGGGTTAGTTTACGCTATGAGCTACATCTACCTTCATGTTAGTCTAATTTTTTTTTTTTTTTTAATAATTTTATTGCTGGCATCACACGCTGGCATGTCACAAGCTGGCATTCATCGTCAACAGACTCATCCTCGAGCACCACCACCAGAGCTTCTGTTGCTAACTTTGTTGTTTTTTAAATTAAACAACGTTAATACCTTTAAAATGTCTGTCAAGACGGTTCTTAAACATATTAACGCTGGTAAAATGAACGACTGACGCGGGAAGATTATTCCATTTATCAATTACTTTAAACGTAAAGAAGTTTTTAGCGATATTAGTAATAAAACGCCTGCCACGTAACTTAAATCCGTTATTGCGAGTATTACTATTATCGAAAGTGAACAATTTGTCAAAATTTACGTTATCGATGTTATTAACGATTTTGAAAACTTCAATAAGCTCCCCCCTTAATCTCCTAGTTTCGAGTGAATACAAGTCTAACACTTTAATCCTATCTTCATAAGGCTTATTGCGCAATGACGGAATAAGTTTCGTGGCACGACGCTGAACCCTTTCTAACCTATCAATATCCTCACGCAAGTACGGGCACCAAAACTGAACGGCATATTCTAAATGAGGCCTGACTAGGGACTTGTAAAGGGGCAATATAATATCCTTCGATTTAAATTCGAAATTACGCGCTATGAAGCCTAACATCCTATTAGCTTTTGCGCAAGACTCCAGGCACTGGTTCCTAACCTTTAAATCTTTAGTTACGCGTACGCCTAAATCTACTTCCTCGTCAACGCTCGCTAAATCCCTATCATCCATCGTGTACACGTAATTATTGTTGCGAGAACCTATATGCAAAACTTTACATTTATCTACGTTAAATTGCATCTGCCACTTATCCGTCCACTCCATAATCCTATCTACATCGTCTTGGATCCTATTTCTATCGTCCTCGTTAACAACCTTACCGCCTATTTTAGTATCGTCCGCGAATTTTGACACGTTACTAATCAATCCTACATCTATGTCGTTAATGTAAATTACGAATAACAATGGGCCTAACACTGAACCCTGTGGGACACCACTACCTACCTCTAACCACCCCGATTCACTACCATTAACTACGACCCTCTGCCTCCTAGCACGAAGCCATTCTTCTAACCAGTTAGCTACCTGACCGCGGATACCGTGCGCTTTAACCTTCGCAATTAGTCTCCTATGCGGAACTGTATCGAACGCCTTTTTAAAATCTAAATAAATAACGTCAGCTGCCCTATGCCTATCGTATTCGCGCACTATTTCGTTATAAAATTCTAACAAATTTGTTAAACAAGACCTATGGCGTCGAAACCCGTGCTGACTACTATTAATCAAACCCCTACTTTCTAAGTGATCGATAATACGATCCCTAACTACGGATTCCAAAAGTTTACCGACAATTGACGTTAAGCTAATGGCCTATAATTGCTAGCTACCGCGCGGTCGCCTTTTTTAAAAATAGGCGTGACGTTAGCTAATTTGAAGTCTTCAGGAATAATCCCCGTTTCGAGTGACTGATTAAAAATCTTCGCTAAGGGGCCTACGATAACGTCTTTCAAATCTTTCAATGTCTAGGATAAAAAGCGTCAGGGCCTGGAGCCTTGCTAACTTTTAGCCTATCGATATAATGCGCAATCTCAGCCTCGTAACAGTTATTTCATCTAAAATAGTCTCGCTACTAAATGGAACGATATCGTCAACGTCGGGGACATTATTTACGTCCTCTAGGGTAAAAACTGTCGCAAAAAAGTTATTGAAGATGATGATAATCAAGAAGATATTGATGATGCTTCTGATGATAAAATGTTTACATTATATTGCATAGCTTGCACAGACCCCAAAGCATGTGCTTCAGACAAACATTCTAACATAAAAGGTTACTTCAATGTTAAAGATTTAACCTATGTATGCAAACAAGGAGAAAATCAAGAGAGATGGTTTAGAAATCTGAAAACCCACCTGAAGAGACATTTAATTAAACTTCAGCATCATCAAAGAGCTGCTGTTATGAAGTGATGAAAACATCTTCTCGGAACACTACTAAACGCATAGAAGACTTATGTGGCAACATCTTATACTACATAATGAAAACAAACACTGCATGGGCTCTATATCCAGTACTTCTAGCTGTATTACATAGGTCAGGTTGTGAGGTTCGAAATTTGAATCATAGCACACATGCGTGCGAGACAATTTGTGAGCTATTAGATAATCAACTTAAAGAACAAACTGTAAAGTGTTCTTAGAACAAACTTCAGTAACAATAACAGCTGACATTGGAACAATTTTGGGATTAAGCATGCTAGTTGTATTAGTTATGAGTGAAGAAGATAAGACTGTAAAACTTGCTGGGATAAATTTAGTATGCAGCAAATCAGGAGTTTATTTGGCCAATGAAATTTTTGATGTGTTGAAGTCTCCTAATCACTTGAAACTATCTGAAGAAGCAATTAAATCCAAGGTATCTGGAATGGTTGGAGATGGGGCTTTTTGTAAGGACAACGAGCCATTTAAAAACGAAATGAAAAAGTTGTTTGGAGAAAATTTCAAATTTTGATGGGACTTAATGCATCTTGTGAACAGAGCCCACGTTGATGCATTGAAGAAAATTTGTAAACTAAGTGAGCTTTTAGACTTTATTCAGAATCACTCTTCAAATCTGAGATCAGGCCTTGACTATACCAATATGGTTCTTGACAATATCATTGGTTTTAAGAGACCAAAACTCAAATCTGATACTCGCATGGTTAATTACGAATTTGATCAATTTGACAGATTTGTGGAAAATTGTGTGTTTTTGATCATCCACAAGAGAAAGAAATTAGTGCCAAGTTCTATGTATTGATTTCCTATGTAACAAAGATTATGTTGCAAGTAGCTCAAAAAACCACAGTTAGTGCAGAATTTGTAGAAAATATATTTTATAAAGAAGGAGGGAAAACTGTTATGTTAAGAGTGATGGAAACAATTTCCAAATTAGCTAATGGAGGAAATGCAAATGATGTAGTTTCTGAATTTAAGCACGATACCACAGGGCAGCAAAAGGAACTAACAGCTGAGGATTACATCCTAAATGAAGTTTACAAATACATCAAGAAACGTTCTGATTACTACCAGGTTGCTGAAGTTGCTAGACCATCCAGAACCAGATCTGAAAGTAGTTTTACAAAAGACTCAGTGATAAATTGGCTGACAGAATATATAGAACAGCTGTGGAAAGGAATCACAGAGAGATTAAAGCATTTTGATAAAGATGGATCAACTGCCTGGAGTGAAGCACCAGCTGAAGGGACATTCTCCATTCTTGGTTACATTGTTGAACACAAAGGATCCATTAAGCCATCTCATTTGACTAAGCTGTGCAGAATTGTGAAGGAGGGTCCAGCTCCAGGCACTAGATCTGCTGTAATGATCACACAGAAAGCCATTGATCAGTGGCCAAGCATACATGGCGGTAAATTCACAACAAATGCCTACATGCAAGGTCTAACATCGTCCACTGTTGCTGCTGCAATGAATAAATAAACTTAAGGTGAGTTATAAACTGTACATTATTGTATTATTATGTTTAGCTAAAACAATTTGTAATTGGTATGTCGTCAATTCAAGAGTTTACTATCATTAACCTATCTAGTGGTGTAAGGGGAAAAAAAGTAAATTCAGAGCTGTGCTCCAGTAAATTTTTTCAAATCTGGAGTCATGGACAGGAATGGCAGCGAGGGTCACCAGCTTGGATTACACCCAAGCAAATTAATGTTAAGGTTATAAAAGACACCTTATAGTTGTATTTTATTATGAAAATAAAGCCGTTATTTATTCACTGTGATATAACAAAGAATTGACAGTAATTAATTGGTAGTTATACGTTATGCTTATGACATAGACTTAGCTAATAAGATGAAATGTTAATAGCTTAATTGACACGTAATAAGTAATGTAAACGTTGATGGTATGTAAATGGCATGCAACATGGAACATTGAATGGGCCTAGTAAATGATATAAAGAATGCACGTGCGTTTGGTACATTGAATAGAATACGTGACACTGATTAAGTAGGCTGAATGATTGCATGGATGCACAATTGCACATAGAATAATTGATGCGGCCTAATAATAATGGATTGAAACGCGGAATTACGGTATTGAAATGACACTTGAATTGGATGACAGGCCTACTGCGTTCTTTCACGAGAGTCAGTTGGAACGCTTGATTACACACTTTGGGAGTATAGCCTACCGTTCGGCGGTAGGCTAATGTAGGCTTCACAAGAGTACTTAGGATAGGAGGTACTTATCTTAGGACGATGTAACTTGTTGAAGGCGGGTTGAAGACGAACCATTTAACGCAGATTCGAGTTGTCGTTGTCCGTTAAGCCTCTTGAGATGATGGATGTAGGCTTCGTTCGGAAGCCTGAGGTGATGTTACTTCTCGAGGTGCAGGATGGTTTTATGATCTTGCAGGCGTAGGCCTGTGGTGCTGAATATATCTCGAGGAATGTGGAGAAACTTGAAAGCCGACCCGGCAAACCGCAGGCCCGAAGCGATTCCGGTTGGGCTCGAAGGATTGCTTCTGCAGGCGGTCTGTAGATCTTACTTGATGATAAATTGTAGGCCTTGAAGAAAGTAGCAGGCCGCGCCTCCGGCAAAGGGGGCCGGAAGGCGGTTGATGGACGTGTTGCTTACGTTCGATAATGTGAGTACGAGTGAGTGAGTGAGAATGAAAGCAAGTGGAAGCTCGCTTTTATACGTAGTTCCTGTGACGTAGGACTTCGCGCCAAATCTTAAGACGCCTTCTCCGCGCGTCCTTTCGTTGATAAAGGCTTACGTTCGCGCCTTTTGGAAAGAAACAGACTTTCCATTGTTTGTTTGCCCACGTGTGTTCCAAGACTGTTTGATGGTAGCGTGGAAGGAAAGTATTTCTGTCTATTTGTTGGTCTATTTCTTGTCGATCGGCTATATATATATAACCCCGAAAATGCTCCAGAATGTGTTTAGAAATGCTGCTGAACGATTTGAGCTTTGCAGGGATAATGATGGGCGTCACGTCGAATCCTACTCTTAATTATTTAATAAATGTTACCACTTTATCATTTTATGATTGAATTCCATATAATTTCCAAGTGCCTCACAAAAATAGATCCTGACTTTATGTACACCCTGTATTATATATATATTATGTATACCGCATATGGCAGCAGTCCTGGGACGATGCCACCGGAAATAAACTCTGGTCCATCCGCCCCCGCCTGTCATATTGGGCGTCCTCTTTCCACCGCTCCCGACACAAAGAGGTCGTCCTTGCGCGGCTTCGCATCGGCCATACGCGCCTCACGCACGGCTATCTTATGTCCCGGCAGGAGGCTCCTTGTTGCGCCTCCTGCCAGTCGCCCCTCACCGTCTTTCACATCCTTGTGGAATGCCCCACCCTGTCGTCAGTACGTCGTCGCGCCTTCCCGTTCCTCTCTGATTTCCCCCTCCCCGATCGTTTACGTCTTATGCTCGCTGAGAGCCCTCTCTTCTCGCTTGACCGTCTTTTCCTCTCCCAATCTCGCCTCCTCTCTGAGCTTTAGGTGACTTCTCACCCGTCGTCCGCGGTCCTCCCACTTCTAGTGCCTTTCCCCCGTCTCCGTTTCTCTTCTCATATTCTGCTTCGCCATGATATCCGCTAGCGTATAGCGGGAAATGGCGGTAAACGCCCCAATACAAAAAAATAAAAAATAATAAAATATATGTATATATATATATGTATATATATCCCCGCAAGGGGGTTCTAAGCTCGTGCTCTTGAGTGCTCTTTGTGCTCGTTTGTACGTGCTTGTTCCTGGAGGTTTCACGTGCGCCCTCCCGGCCCTAGCACCCAAGGATGATGGGGCTCGACCCTGCAGTCCTTGTCATCCTTGGTCTTTTTCCACTTCGACTGTCCCCTCCACCCTTTCTTTTTCCTCTGTCTTTCCTCTCCCTTTTTCTTTGTTTTTCCGCTGAGATATGCCCTTTTAAATAGAGGCGAATCGGTTCTTCCTGAACTTAAAAAAAAAAAAAATATGTATATATATATGTATATATGTTATATTATGTATATATATATATATGTATATATTATGTACCGGGTATGTACAGTATATATATATAATTTTTTTTTAAGTTCGGGAGAACCGATTCGCCTCTATTTAAAAGGGCATATCTCGGCGGAAAAACAAAGAAAAAGTGAGAGGAAAGACCGAGGAAAAAGAAAGGGTGGAGGGGACAGTCGAAGTGGAAAAAGACCAAGGACTGCAAGGTCGAGCCCCATCATCCTTGGGTGCTAGGGCCGGGAGGGCGCACGTGAAACCTCCTGGAACAAGCACGTACAAACGAGCACAAAGAACACTCAAGAGCACGAGCTTAGAACCCCCTTGCGGGGATATATATATATATAGCTCCGCTCAGTAATCACCCCCAACCCCGGGGGCCACCTTGTTGTTGGTCGTGGTGGGGGACTTGCCCAAGTGGGCTACGTCAGTTAAGGCTCAGTCCCATGCCGGACAAAGAGCCACCAGGACTTTGGTTCCCATTACGGGTTTCCAGGGTTGTCCTCCGGAGGTGGCGTCTTTAGGTCGTCACCGTGTTTTGTTGATTGGGTGTTCGCGCTGGGGATTGGAGGCTGGGGTCTTTGTGCCGTTGGGGGGCAAACTTTCGTATCATGAGGCTTTGTTTTTTTAAACGAAGGTGTACCCCCTGGGGACGAGGTCCCCCCTTTCTTACCGACGGGTAGCTCTTCGCGTCCCCTGGGTTGGTTTTCTTTTTTCCTATTTTCATGGATTTAACTCTTCTACTAGCACTGGTGGTGGGCGAACAGGCCCTCGAGTCCTTTACCACTGGAAGCCCGTGTCTTGGGGGTCGTCCCCCCACTGCTTGAGATTCCCTTGTGTTCTCGTTCTAAGAAATTAAGGGCGTCTTGTTCCCCCTCGAGCCCTCTGCAGGGGCCGACGGCTCTGATTTTGACTACCTTAATTTCTGGTTCACCGTTCTTCCGCCTCTTCTCTGCTCGTGCAGCGTGACGTTTTTGAAGTTTATGATGGCTATATTTCCCGTTGCAGCGATCCTCGTCAGATGTTAACCCTGAACAATGACTCCCTAGTTGTGCAAGTATCTTCCATGGCCCAGTACCAGAAGGTTTCGTTCCTCTCTTTCCTGTTTTCTGCTAGTTCTCCCCACTCTTCCTTTAACACTTTACCGGCCCCCGTGTGGTTCAGGGGCAAAGGTTCCCTTCCCATCGTTGATTTTGACTTTTGCCAGTTCCCAGTACCCAAAAAAATCAGGGCGGGTTACCTCCCGTTCCCCGTCTTCCGTTATGTCCCTAGACCACGTTTGCCGAAGGTTCGGGCACGTCAGTAAGACTTGTCGCAGTGCACCTGGTGTTTGTGGTAATTGCGCGTCCCTGACGTATGGCTCTCCCTGCTCTAGTCCTCTTCGCTGTGCCAACTGTTGGAGGTGACCATGCCGCTTCCGCTCCTCCTTTGGAATTACTTATTTCAGCGAGAGGTCCTGTCTGCACGAGTCTGGTAAGATCCGCCTTCAAGATCCTCCTCCCCCGTTTCGTCTGCGCCATCCTACCGTTCACCCTTTTAAGTCTCACCGGATTACGTCCCTCGCCTCCTGTTTTTCGTGCTTGATAGCAGCTACCTCCAGTGGAACTGTCGTGGCCTTCTCCCTTGCTCGGGCATGGAGGTGCACATTCCATATTCTATTCCTGCTACTAATGCAAAGAAACCTTTGTTGAACTTTGCTTGTTCTAATGGTATCCGCACACAAAGAGGAGGCTTTCAGAAGGTACCGTCGCCATCTAACTCCTGACTCACTCAACTTATATTTCTGCCAGAATCATGCAAAATCTGTTCTTTGACTCGCCAAAAATTCCTTCATCCGACAAAAATGTGGGAACCTATTTCATTTTAATTATTCTTGCTCTTTCTGGCATCTACCTAAGAGCCTTTCCAACAACTTTACTTCTTTCCCTCCTCTTTTCCATTCCGACGGCGCATTTCCCGTCTCTGCTGATGAAGCTAAACTCTTCGCTCAAACTTTCGCCTCAAACTCAACCCTGGACGATTCCGGTGCTGTTCCTCCATCTGCTCCCTCCCCTTCATCTCCGTTCTCCTCTCCAGGCGTTGCGGCCGGGTTTTCCTTGATCGCTTATATACGGTTTGTTCCTTATATCCCCCCCCCCCCATCAGAGGAAGTTTCTCTTTAAGCTTTTTGTTTTCCTTTTTCAGCTTCCTCCTCCTCCCTCCTGGAAGACTTCAACGTGCGCCATCCTCTGTGGGGTGATGCTGTCGCCAGTCAGCGGGGTGGAGTTGTGGTCTCCCTTCTCTCGACTCCTGTCTGTTTTGTACCGGCCAGCCCAAGCCTTTTCACCTCCAGACCCACACGTTCTCGTCCATAAATCTTTCGCTAGCCTCTCCTTCAGCCCTCCTTAATTTTTCTTGGTCTGTCACTGCAGACCTTTATGGGAGTGACAACTTTTCCTCTTCCTCCGTACGTCCCGGGCCTTCGGCTCCTCCGCTCTTCCTACCCGTTGGTCTCTCGTCGAGGCTACTGGCCTCTTTCGGGCTAAATCTGGAACCACCTCAGTCCCGGGTAATTTTACGTCGGTCGACGCTGCCTGCACCTACCTCACCGATCACGTCACGTGTGCTGCTCCATTCCCAAGTCGGCATTTCCCCGTTCCTCCACCTCTTCGGTTCGGTTCCATGGTGGGCCTTGGCATGCGCTCTGGCCGACTTCAGCGCAATCCGATCACTTGCTAATTCAATAGCTTTCGAACGTGCGCGGGTTTGAAAGCCCGTCGCTTTTCCTGGCAAACCTACGTTTCTTCCCGCACACCCTTTTCCCGAATCTGGAACAACATTCGGAAGATATTTGGTAAACCTTCCTCTCACTCTACCCCATTCATTATGATAGACCGGCGCTCAGTGTCGTCCCAAAAGTCTTGGCCTCGTCTATCGCTTCAATCTCCCGACATGATCACCGCGATCCTTCCTCCAGCGTAAGGCTTTGTTTATTTGTTTCCCCCACATCTTTTCCAGACTCCCAATAACTTCCCTTACAACCATCTCTTTTTCAATGTCGGGACTATTCTGCGCTCGCTTCTTGCGGCAAGTTTGCTCCCGGCTCCGACGACATTCATTTCGAAATGATTAGCTACCTACACCCATCAGCTATCTTCTTCCTGCTCACCCTCTATAATTGGATTTGGGTGGAGAGTACTTCTCCTCCTGTTGGAAGGAGGCAGTGGTACTCCTTTACTAAGCCGGTAAGGACCCGACGTCTCCCCTTCACTACCGTCAAATAAGCATCAGCAGCTGCCTCTCGAAACCTTCGAGAAGATGGTTTCTCACCGTCTGGTATGGCACCTCGAACGCCACAATTTACTTTCTCCTAAGCAGACCGGTTTCAGCAGGGGTCGTAGCACCATTGACATTTTTGTTCAGCTGGAGACTGCTCCGTGTCTCGTTTGTAGAGCGGCGTCACCTCTGTGCAGTATTTTTTGACTTGGAGAAGGCATATGACACTATTTGGTGGTGTTGGATCTGCCATAAACTTTATTTCCTGGGTTTCCGAGATTTTCTCCCATCCTTCGTCTCCAACTTTGTCTTTACGCTTCTTTCGTGTTCAGGTGGGTACTTACCTTCTGTGCACTCGCAGGAGGAGGGGGTTCCCTAGGGGAGCGTCCTGAGTGTCATCCGCTTCGCTTTGGCGATCGATGACGTTGTGACGGCTCTGCCCTTGGGGATTACGGCTACCTTCTATGTCGACGACCTTGCCATTTAGTGTTCCGGTTCCCGCCCCGCCTTCCTTGAGCGTTTCCAGATGGTCCACGGACCACAGGTTTCGCTTTTCTCCCTCCAAGATGGTGGTGATGCATTTTTTTTTGCCGCCGCTGCATTGCTGTCCCCCCCCCTCTCTCTCTCTCTCTCTCTCTCTCTCTCTCTCTCTCTCTCTCTCTCTCTCTCTCTCTCGCTGATGACACCAAGCTTGGGGCCAATGTTGGGACGCCCGAAGCGATCGAGGAACTGCGTGCGGACCTAGGTAGGATAGGAGAGTGGTCCGAAAAATGGCAAATGCCGTTTAACTTGGGTAAATGCAAAGTGATGCACATTGGCTACGCCAATCCCAAGTCGGACTACTCGATGTTGGGCAGTAATATCGAGGTGACTGATTTAGAAAAGGACTTGGGTGTGCTAATTAGCAGCGACCTTAAGTTTACGAAACAGTGTGTAGAGGTGGAAAAGAAAGCCCAGAAACTATTGGGTTATATCAGGAGGCAATTTCAGTTTCGGAACAAGGAGATTGTGCTCTCACTGTACAATTCCCTTGTTCGGCCGTACCTGGAGTATGCTATGCAGTTCTGGTCGCCCACCCTCAGGAAAGATATTGAGAGGCTGGAGCGAGTGCAGGCGAGGGCCACAAAGTTGATCCCTTCCGTTAGGCATATGGGCTACAATCGACGGTTACGCGCCCTGAACTTGTTTTCGCTTGAAACTCGGAGGCTGCGCGGTCAACTGATCGAGGTTTTCAAGCTCTTACGAGGGTTCAACGATGTCGATTTTAGAAGTATGTTTAGTTTAAATGATAACCCAACTCGCAACAATGGTTGGAAGTTGGATTTGAAACGGTTTAGGACTAGTGTGTGTGGGAATTACGTTACGTATAAGATCTGTGACACATGGAACAGGTTACCTTCGGAAGTTGTGAACAGTTCCTCTGTGGATCAGTTCAAGAAAAGGTTAGACCAAATTTTGCACACTCTTTGAGTGTGTAGAAAATTTTCCGTGGCACCCGTTGCCATTGGTACCTCCTCGGTATGGGCCGCAAGGCCTTTTGAGGTACTTCTTTTCCTTGTAACTCTCTCTCTCTCTCTCTCTCTCTCTATGGGTCGCCACCCCCAGTTGTTCCCGATATTCTATTTCTGGGTTTCATCCTCGATTCCCGCCTGTCCTGGATTGCCCATCTGAAGTTTCTGAAGACTTCGTACTTTCAGACTTGCCCCTTTCTAAAGTTCCTTTCCAATACCGATTGGCGTGTAGACAGCCGCATCCTTTGGCGGCTCTCCCACTCACTCTTTGGTCCAAAGTAAGTTGGATTATGGCTGTCTGGTCTATTCTCTCGCCCCTGCCTCCTCCCTGCGTCTCCACTCCTATTGTCAATTTTTATGCCGAAAGTGGCCATACCCCGTTAGATGTCCAATTTAGGCCGGGTCGAAAAGGGGTCAAGGTCAAGATTTTGCTTTGGTACATATTGTGAGGTTGATCATTTTGTAATAGTAGTATCCACACCAAAAATCAAGGCTGTGGGACCTTCGCTACCCCCCCCCCCCCCTACCGATACTCACTTTTTTTCCATATGAATTTGTATGGGAAATAGGCCAAAAATCGAAAATCCTAAAACTCGACCCTAAATATTAATTTTTTTGCTTTCGGATGGCCAAAATCGGGTTCCCCGGCACGAATTACATCAGAATAGACCATTCACCAACTTTTTTTGAGATCGGGGGGGTAGGGGGTAGGGTCTTAAATCCGGCGCTGACTCAGAGCACCGGATATAAGGCCTAATATTACGTTATTTTTGTTTTTTTCTTTCCAGATTCTTATTTAGGTACCTAGAATGTTAAAAGTTTGTATTAAAATACGTTATTTAATTTTAAAATATCGGTAATAAATAAAATATAGTTAAAATCTTATTAAATTAAATTATGGCTACTAGAAATGAAGCCACAATGCAGCCCTTTTGCAGCAGAAATTTTGAGCTACCAAGATCAATAAATTTTCTAGCAAATGATTATATTGATTTTATTAATTGGAATGAGCAGATAATCACTCCTCCACCATTGTTAAGTAATTTTACCAATGAGCAATTGCTTCAGATTAGAGCTAAACCTCTAGAAATACTAGACTTTAGAGTCTAGAAAAGAACTGCCTACTTTTGAGTGGAAAGGTCAATGGAAGGAATAAAAAAAAACCAGTAGTTTTAGGTCAAAAATTTTATTGAATTTCTCTTAATTTCTAAATTTCTACCAATAGTAGCTAAAAATTTGTATTAAATTTTTTTTTCATGCATTTTTTTATTTGTAAAATTTTTTTTTCATTAAAAAATAAATATAACAGTTTTACAAGCGAACTTTTGTAATAATAAAAAAAATTTCGAAGTAAATCGCAAATTATCTCGAATTTTACGAATTTTCTGAAAAAACTGAAACCGGTAGGGGGGTGGCCCTCAGAATTCAAAAATATTTTACCAGGGTGTTACTATGATTGATTGAACCACCTCACACTATGTATTATGTACGTAAGAAATAAAAAATTTCGACCCGCCTAATTGTCCATTATACCTTATAGGTCTTAAAATATCTCTCTCGCATTCTACAGTTTCCTTCCATTCGATCTTCCAATTTCTCTTCGGTCCTAATTCAAGTTGCTTTGACCGCCGTCCCCACTTGGCTCGACCGTTTGGTCTTCTCTTGGGGTGGAGGGGTGAGTGCTCCCCTCGGTATCTGCTCCTTCCTCTTTACTACATCGAAGTCGCAGTTTCACCCCCTCGTTCTCCGACAATTGTTTCTATCCCATTTGACTCTATCCCTGTGTTCACTGACGGCTCTTGCTCGCCACTTGGAATGGGTTGCGCGGGCCGCCCCTCTACGTCCTTTGTTATTTATTCAGACTCCCGTAGCGCCCTTGAGGCCCTGCCCTCTCTTGTCTCCCCGCACCCACTGGTGCGACAGATACAGGACTGGCTTGTCTTTCTCTCGTTATGCCGTAAGTCGATCGTCTTTTGCTGGGTGCCTTCCCACGTCAGTGTCCCCGGCAACGAGTACGCGGACGCTGCGGCGATGGAGGTGACCTCCCTGCCTTTTGACTCAAACACACACACTAGGGTGGAGTGAAATTTTATTATTTTCCAAATTCCTGGGTGTGGGAAAGCTTCAGACTCCACACTCACTTTCTCTTTTGTTGTCTGTACTTGAAGGACGCTCTTCTTTCTCCGTCAGACAGACCTGCTCTCTATTTAGTGTGTGTCGGTATAATTTCTTCCTCCCTTTGCTGTACCTAGTGCCGTTTCTCTCTCTCCTCACGCTCTCTCTCTAGTTGATCCTTCTCTCGTCTTACCCTTTCACCATTTCCTCGGGTTTTCTCTGTTTCGGCGCGATATGACCTCGTCAGTCGAAGCGCCGGTGAAGCACTGCTGTTCTTTCCTTCCTTCCGTTCAGTAGCCTGATGGATGACCGTTCGCCATGTTCAAATGATGTAGCAACCCGACAATTAACATTAATTACTAGCAGAAGCAGAAGCCCATGATAAAAATACTACGTTTAAACAATCAACAGGGGCAATTTTATTTTTTTTAATGTTTTTTTTTTCGGAATGGGCACATAGACAAACAAACAAAAACAAATTTATCCGAATTTAGCTTTATATAGAGAGAAAATAGATTATAATTTTCCCGTAGGTTTCGATTAATTTTAAGCAACTTTTACCTAATCATTTTTCTCTCGAGGAGCCGTTTCCGTGTTTTAGGGTGGGACAGACAGACAGCATTAGCCTATTATATATATATAGATCTACAGGGTGGGCCGTAAGTTTCCATACATAGGAAAATTTAAATTATGGTCTTCACGTGCGTCGGTATTTGGATCAGCAGTTTCCGGATGCTTGGATTGGTCGGCGTGGTCCTGTGGAGTGGCCTCCCAGATCCCACCCCCCTTGATTTCTATCTTTGGGGGCACTTGAAGGCCATGGTGTATCAGGAAAAGATACGAGACATAAATCATCTAAAGGAACGTATCACCAACGCCATTACAAGCATAACGTCAACTGTGCTAATGCGTGTTCATCAACAGTGGGGAACACGTATTGAAATGTGTTTTCAAAACAATGGCAACCATGTAGAGCATATTATATAAATAAAAATGGTTGTCCATAAAAAAATGTTTATTTTTCCTATGTATGGAAACTTACGGCCCACCCTGTAGTATACCATAAGAGTATTGAGTGTTAAACTCAAGTTTAACCCAAGTTTTTTCGCCATTTTCCCAATTTTAGTATTTCCTAAAACTATACAGTGTTAATATTTGAACCCTAAAATTGTATTTTATCTCGCAGATGGTATGGGTAAGCTGTGAGGGTGAGACCCCGCTGATAAGTACCTCCCAGACATCGAACTCTCTCCCTACGCTGGATTCCCTGCGTACTACTTCCTTACACAAAAGTCCCAGGTATCGCTCTCCCCTCGTGGGAGTCATGCTGTTTAAGCCTGAACGTAAGCGTTTTATTTTTTCATTTCAGCCTTCCTCTTGAAAAATGTTTCGGAACACTTTTTTTTTTTCTTTGATCTTGTTTACAATGACAGAAAGCCTCAATCTTAAGGACAAAATTATTGTATACAGTAGACGACCCCGCGTAGAATTTTAACATTTTTATGGGGAAAAGTAGATACGTTTCAAGATGATGAATTTTGTATGTAAAATAAAATGGACCCAAATTCCTTCATTTTTTTTATGACAATTTTATAAATTTGAATAAAAATAATGAAGACGAGGGATGAGGATAAACTTTTATTAAACTAAACGGAACCGAAGTTGGCTGTGATTTTCTTTTGGAGGGATCGAGAATATCTTTCAAGTAAACTTCACTGGCATTATTATTATTATTTATTATTATTATTATTATTTATTATTATTTATTATTATTCCCGTTCGAAATTTGGGTCAGTCAGAATTTCAAGGCCAAAGTTCATGAACTATGCAAACTTCTTCATTGCTGACAAAGGCATCTCGGCTGGAGGCGCTGCTACGTCGTCGACATCGTTATCATGATGTCCTTCGTCTTCGGCGGCAGCATCTGATCAGTTGCGCTATGAGCGAGGTTGAATTTCATGCTCCACGCCAAACTGTATAGAATATTGTAATGGTTTAAAAATTTTCCCCGCGTCGAATAAATACCGTTGTCCAAATAAATTGGACAGTATTATTTTAACATAAAGTCTGATATTTATTTTATAAGTAAACTATTGATTATTTCGTTGTAACTGGAATCGGTTCGAAACTGACGTAAAACTCTTATTTTTGTCGCCGACAAGAAAGCTGTTAACGAACTTCTTTCCATAGCTAATGTGCTCATTAACGTCGAGTGCCGCGTGTGGGCCAAGAACATTCTGCCCGATCGTGCCAACCGATTGGGGATGGTTCATTTCGAACTGCTGAAGGATTAAAACTACCTCTGTCGTCAGTTCAGCAAGTTCGCTGCAGAAGGGGAGGAACATAGGACATTACAAAAAGATCTTGGCTGTAGCTTATGGGGAATGGGTTGACCAAGAATTGTATAGTTGTAAAGTGTTAAGTTTTTTAAAAGTTCTTTTAATACCATATGTATAAATTTAAAGTTAGATGTACGAGTATATTTTGTTTTTATAGGAATCTTGTCTTCGTTTTAATTTTTTTCTTTTGTTTTCTATTGTAAGATTATTATTTATTGCCATTTTGTCCTTTCCACTCCTTTGAAACTTCAAGACAGAGATCTAGACAGAGACAGAGAGAGACAGAGAGAAACGTGTGAAGGGGTTTTCTTATTAACTTTAATGTTTAATAAAAATTACGTTAATAAGAAAATCGCTTCTCATAATTCAAAACATTACAAAACAGTAACAAACAAAAAATCTAAAAAAAAAAAAAAAAAATTATATTATATATATATATATATATATATATATATATATATATATATATTATATATATATATATATATATATATATATATATATATATATATATTATCGTAGTTTATAGATCTGTAAAATATTTCCGAAATGTTGCTATTTTCACTGGCTCAGTCAGGCTGCATTTGTACAGTGTTACGTTTCTATGTTACAGAACATTATGATGTACCTCTACCCTCTTCGTCTTGGGTACAGAATGTGTTGGAGACATGAATTTATATTAACACCTTTTTTTTTTCTTTTTGTAAATAGGTTTTTTTTTTCTTCAGTGTCTCGCACAAAGACACCTCCCAAGTTTTTAAACATAAAATGATTTAACTCATACAGTATTTTAAGGTTAATAACTTTTACTGTATCTTTATCAGGTGCATAGTTGGAGAAAACTTGCTTTTACACTTAAATTCTGTTCACTTTTTCGAAATATAAATTTTAAAATTTTAAATATTTTTCAGGCATGCTTTCTAGTTAGTCTACCTACTATGATTGTACTATTACTATTGTTAATTTATAGGACTAGGTTTTATGTCGGATATATATATATATATATATATAGATATATATATAGATATATATTATAGATATATATATATATATATATAGATAATATATAGATATATATATATATATATATATATATATATATATATAAATATAAATATATTATATAAATATATATATAAATATATATATATATATAAAATGGTCTGGTTACTTTAAGTTAAAAGTTCATTTTTAGATAGCTTTGGTTCTTCGTATTGGATCTCGCAAAAAATAAGTTAAATAAAGACTCGTCACAACTTTTAAGAACTTGATCAGCTCTTCTTTTCCTCGATTTTTGTGTAGCCACCGTCAGCTTTTGTGTTGTGTGAAAGCAGACGAATTGTCAACCAAGGTACTATGAACACTTTTTAATGTATAAAGAGCAAATATCAATTTAGGAAACTTAGTGGATCAAATGTAAAATATGTTACTTTGATTTTTAATAAAGTTATGGAATGAGTTTTAGTATACATTGATAGATATTGGAATGGGGAACAGCTTTTGGGTATTACTAAAATTATTATTTTAGCATTTTTATTGCTCTATCAAGCTGTAGATGTAAGGAGTTACATGGAGATACGTTGGCCTTGTCACAACGCCGCTTCCCGTTGGATCAGCGAAGTTAAGCGACGTTGGTTCTGTTCAATTGTTAAATGGGTGATCGTCCTCTTCGTTCAGATGATGTAGTGATCCTTAGATTGTTTCGATCCCACGTAATGCTGTAGGGCTTCGCGATCACGTGACCTTTGTTTTTAGGTGGTGGTTAAAACAATCCCAAACATACCTTATTTAGATGAGCTGTCATCCGTTTCCATGTACAAAGTGATATACGTTATGAAACCCATTACGGAGGTGATTCCCTCGGGCAACGAGGCGTACATTCCATATTTACTTGCTACTAATGTGGGAAAAAAAAAAAAAAAAATTCGTTTAACTTTACTTGTTCTAATGCTATTCGCAACAGAGAGGGAGGAGGCTTTCAGAAGGTACTATCGCCATCCAACTCCTGACTCTTACTCTGCTTATATTTCTGCCCGGAATCTTGCAAAATATGTTCGACTTGCCAAAAATTCCTTTTCGGACTAAAATGCAAAAATATATCTAAGTAAGGAATCATCGCACGGGACATTTGAAAGGTTGAAAGGTATATCTAATTCTAATTATTATTGTTCTTTCTGGCACCTAGCCAAAAACCTCTCCAACAACTTTAGTACTTTCCCTCCACTTTTCCATTCTAACAGCTCAGTTGCCGTCTCTTCTTCCGATGAAGCTGAACTCTTCGCTAAAACTTTCGCCTCCAACTCAACCCAGGGCGATTCCGGTTCTGTTCTTCCGTCTCCTCCCTCTTAGTTATGTCTGAAATTAGAATATATCTCAAATGTTTTTTCTGCCCTATCTGGGCTCACCTCTCGGAAGGCATACTGAACTGAGCAGATCCCCCACCTATTCTCAAGAACTGTTCTGCGCCCACACACTGCTTAGGCAAATTCTTTCGTCTTTGTCTTTCATCTGGTACTTTTCCTTCCTGCTTGAAGTTCGCTTTCATTCAGCCTCCCAAAGAAGGGCGACCGTTCTCAACCCTCCAACTATTGTCCAATTGCTTTGATTTCTTCCCTTGCTAAAGTTTTTTTTAATCTAGTCTTACTAGGAAGATTACGGTTACGATCATACCATGTGATGTGTGTGCTTGTGAAAGCTGAAAGTTCTGTTAAGAAGCAGTGATACAACTGCACCCTACCATTGATATTCATATTCATATTAGCAACATTTAAATTTGTCTTATCAGAAGCTAATGGTATATATCTTAAATTCTTAATATCTGTTTTATTATTGTTTGTCGAAATGGTAAATAGACCAAATTTAAAGCAAACAAAAGGGCCACTTGGTGATCGGCCAAAATATCCAGCGTGGTCTTGTTTTCAAGAGATATGAGAGTCGAAAGTACGTTGCATTAAATGTCTGGCAATTGTATCCAAACGAATTGATCGTGTGAAGGAACAACGAAAACGATGTGATAATAAATATGAAACTGCTAATGAACTGAACATGAAGCTGCTAGTATTAATAGCAGTGGTTGTGCTGGTGCAACCAGGGTTGGCAAGTAGGTTTTACCAGGACTGGTAAAACTATAAAATCAATAATTTAATAAAATTTCAATAAAATGCCATAACAATGATAATATTAAGTTCTATTATTCATTAAATGTTACATCTAACAATGTTTCTTTTTTTAATTAAAGTCATTGCTACATGATATCCTTTATTTTATGCAAAAAAAAGTTATAAAATACTTTATATCATGTGACTTGCGTCTTGCATTCAGACAGCAAGTCAGAGAGAGTGTGTGTATGGGCAATTGAACAAAAATCAAACATTTAGAGAATTAACATATGCTTTCCTGCCTTTCCAGAATTAGCTCTTAACAGTTAGTACATAAACATAATCGAAATCATCATCATCATCATCATCATCATCCTGTGACTGTGTGGATGCAGTGCTGGGTACATTCTTAGACTTGTCCCAACCTAAATGTCTATATACTTAACAAGTTTGGCCACACGCTCATTACTTAGTCTATTTCTCAATTTAGTATGAACCAAACCAGCAGAGCTAAACAGCCTTTCAATACCAGCACTTGAAGGAGGACAAGCTGATATTGCAAAATCGCTTTACTGGGTGTAATGGCGATATCTGGCTGATATACTGCCAGTATTTTGGCGCAGCAAGTTTACACAATGACTTATTGAATGCAATTTTCGGAAACATTGTTGTATCTTGCATTTCATATGCTGCAAGAACAGCAGCAAAATCATCATCATCCATGATGTAACTCCGTGCTGTGTTCTGCTGTTCATCACTTAATGTCAACCATACATGCGTGTGACTGGAAGTGACCTCTCCTCCCTCTGTTTGTGTTTGTTGCAGCTCAAATTTCTTTCGATGATCAAGCAGATAAGAGGCGAGATGTTGAGGTGTTGCTACCTCATCAAACCTTTTCTTGATCTCTCTTACTTCGACCTTGATAGTTTCATTGGAAGTGAGGTTCAGCCACAGAGCAACACAATCGGATAATGTGTTGTGATCATCCTATAAAGAGACAATAGAAATTGTAAATATTTAAGAATTTTAAACTAATTTAAAGTGTATAAAAAAATTCATGAATCTTTTCTCTTCGCCCGTTCCCGCCTCTATGCGGGGTCGGCGTTTCTGACCAGCCTCCTCCACACAGCCCGGTCCTGGGCTTCTTCCTCCGACAAACCCTTCTCCGTCAAATCGTCCCTCACCTTCTCCATCCACCTTCGCTTCGGTCTGCCTCTCTTTCTCCTGCCATGCACCTCCATATTCATCGTTCTCTTACCCACATAATCTTCGTCCCCTCTCATCACATGTCCATACCATTTCAGTCTACTTTCTTGTATCTTCCTCGAGATTTCTCCAACCTTTGTTGTGCCCCTTATCCTTTCATTCCTTACTCTATCCAACCTTGTCACTCCGCACATCCATCTCAGCATTCTCATCTCCGTTACATCTAGTCTTTTCTCATGATCTTTCTTTATAGCCCAAGACTCAGCCCCGTACATCATAGCCGGTCTTACCACAGTCTTATACACCTTTCCCTTAACCCTTGCGCCTATTCTTCGGTCACACAACACCCCTGAAACTTTCTTCCAATTTTTCCAACCAGATTGCACTCTGTGTGTTATTTCTGTGTCCAGCTCACCGTCCTCAGCCACTGTCGATCCCAAGTACGTAAACTTACTTACTCTTTAACCTCGCTCCCTCTAAACTAATTTCTGAGTCTTGATTTTCGTAGAACCTCAGGTACTCCGTTTTCTTTCTGCTGATTTTCAACCCTCTGTCTTCAAAAGCCCTCCTCCATTCCTCCAATTTTCTTTCTACTTCTTCTCTCCTGTTGCTGCACAGAACAATATCGTCTGCAAAGAGCATACACCAAGGGGATTGATCTTTTATCACCTGTGCCAACACATCCATAATCAAAACAAAAAGGTACGGGCTCAAAGAAGATCCCTGATGTAGACCAACCCTCACGGGGAACCATTCCGTTACACCTACACTACTCCTAACCTGGGTCCTTGCTCCTTCATACATACTTTGCACCAACCTAACGTACTTCTCCGGCACACCTTTCTCTCATACACCTCCAAACCTCCTGGCGTGGCACTCTATCATATGCTTTCTCTAGGTCGATGAAAACCATGTGCAGTTCCTTTTGTCGCTCCCGGTGTTTCTCCATCAACTGCCTCAGTGCAAAAATCGCATCAGTTGTTCCCCTACCTGGCATAAAACCCAACTGCTCTTCCCCGACGGTTGTCTCTTCTCTTAACCTTTTCTCTATAATCCTTTCCCAAACCTTCATCGTGTGTGACATAAGCTTTATTCCCCTATAATTTCCACAATCCTGGATGTCCCCCTTCTCTTTGTAGATAGGTACGAGTGTACTATCCCCCCACTCCTCCGGCATTTCCTCTTGTTCATATATCTTCTGCATCAGATCCCACAATAGATCTATGCCCTCATCTCGCAAACAATTCCACGCCTCCACTGGTATCCCATCCGGTCCCAATGCCTTCCCCTTCTTCATTCCTTTCAACGCCACCTTCACCTCCTCCCTACTCACTCCTGAAGTTAACCCTTGATTTGGGACACCAAAAAAAAAATGAATGATTCTGAATATAGTAATATTTTTCTGTATAGCTACATGATCAATAGGCTTGTGAAAAATGCTCTGTATGAATTGGTCTCCAATTAACCCACCCCTAATATCTCCAGTCTAACTATAGAGTAGATTAAATCTAGCTTTGTAGGGGTCAGCCTAGAGATTCCGGAAATGGTCCAGAGCTGGCAGAAAAATTGAGGTCCACAGTAGGATTCCTCACCAAATTAGGTTAGGGCAATCTACCTTCACCTTTGTTAAGCTATGACTTGATGCTAGGTCTTAGACCACAATGTAGGCCTAATTTGTCTGACCCAGCTTAATGTATGTCCCTTAATTAACTCGGCTAAAAACACAACTGATCACTTACTGAGTGTTATTAGAGAGTCCCTCTCCCTTTTTGTTTAATTGTTGAGCGTACTTGCTGGTGGGGACCTTTTTTTCCGTTGTTTTTTCTTTTCCCTTCTCCCTTGTTCCCTTTTTCGCGGGGCTTTTTCCACCAGCGTCCTCTTGGTTTTTTTTCGGTTGGTTGATCGGTAATGTATATCTATTACCAAGCACGCTCTTGTCACACAGTATATAAATACTAGTGTGGAGAATAACTCTGGTGAGCAACCAATTGGTTTCATCCACCTAGTTATTGACATAAAAGGAATTTAATAATTGTTAGATTAACTACCTACCTACTCAGTGAACCAGTTTCGTTACCTCCCAACTACCCACACATCAGTTTTCCATAAGGCTATTTTCATGTTTTGCTGTCTTATCTTCATAAAGTAGAACAATCAGTAACTAGCTAATTAAATTACCTAAACCAGCTGCATTCAAACTAGTCACTAGGTACCATTGTCATTATTTTAAATGTTTAACTAATAGGGAGGGGTTTCAAGTATGATGAGAGGAATGTAAGGACTGAAAGGCTTGAGGTGCTTGTTATTGGGGGGGACTCAGATTAGGTATATAGATAGGACTTACTATGCAAATGATGGTAAGAGAAGGTCGAAAGTGTGTGTGCCTGGAGCTGGAGTAAATGTTGTTCATGAAAGATTTGATAGGCTGATGCAAGAGACTGAAAGGCTTGAGGTGCTTGTTATTGGGGGGGACTCAGATTAGGTATATAGATAGGACTTACTATGCAAATGATGGTAAGAGAAGGTCGAAAGTGTGTGTGCCTGGAGCTGGAGTAAATGTTGTTCATGAAAGATTTGATAGGCTGATGCAAGAGACTGAGAGAGATGCAGTCGTGGTCGTGCATGCAGGTGTAAATGATGTGAGGAAGATACGGAATGAAGAGTTGGTTGAGAGGTATAGGAGACTGGTTCAGAGTATGAAAGATAGTCGCCGAAAGTGTGTGTTGTCTGGTCCATTATTGTTTATAGTATATTTGAATGATTTAGAGATAGGCATTAATGCTAAAATATCAAAGTTTGCGGATGATACTAAACTGGCTACACTTAAATTAACTTACTTGAAATGCATTCAAAGTCCTGGATATTTCATCTAATTGAAATAATATGTTTCTTGCTTCTAGCAGAACTAGTCTCTTATCATATTCTTCACGATGTTTGGAGCAATTTCATCACCATGCATATCTCGTATGTCCACATATTTCTGGTGGTTGTTTACAAAAGTCTGTAAACATGCACGTTGGCTAGTCCCCTGGTAAAAACAGGAATTACATGATAAATATAAAACGAAATAAATAAAATAATAATATACCGTAATAATAATATATACTTCAGATACTTTCAGTTGTAATTGCAATTTGCAGCAAGCTCTGTTTAAAGTGAAAATTGGTTTTGTGAAATATAATACGTTATTCATGAAGTTTTATTTTCTATTATAAATTATTAAAATAAAATTTGAAGTATAAGTGTCAAATACTAAATTTTACCTGGTATTATTTGGTAGCTGTGGTAGGACACCTCCCATTTCCTTCAGCCAGGCAGCTGGATGGTGATCACGGAAATACTTCTGTACGTCCTTGATAACTGCAAGGATTGGAGTTGGAGTAGCCGTGCTCTCAATTAGGTTCAGGTAATGAGCACTGCAACCGTAAGCAATGAGTTCAAGTCACCATTCGATAAGCAGCTGTAACAAAGTTTGCAAGGCATTAGAGACATTATGCAATGTAATTTGTAAATTAGATACAGAAAATCAGCATTTCTTTAGTTATATTCAAAAAATTATTCTGTAATTTTCATTATAAAATTACAGGACTGTTAGGAATTAGGATAGTAAATTGATAATTATAATTGGTGACAGATTCAGGCAGAAATAGAAAAATATTTTTAAATATGAATGCAGTCATATTTCTAAACTGACTTACCTTACGGACTAGCTTCATCTTAGCTTCATTATCAGAAACAAATCCAACAACAATAGCTCAATATTAATTTTCTGCATTTATTATACTCCTGCTTGGCAAGAGTGAAACAGTACTCGGCTGTTTTCTTTTCAGGTCCTGCATAGACACTATCCAAGGGGAATGATTTCCCGTCAGAGTGAATGACTGTGGCTACAATGGGTTCATTGTGGACATTAGACCAGCAATCTTGTGACACAACACAGACATTTATTTTTCAGCAGCATTTTCATGTCTTCATTAACCTTTAAATTGGCTTCATCAAGAAGAGATCCTGCCAGCTGTTTTCGAGAGAGTACTTTTATGTGGAACAAGCCATCTCTTGTTTCCTCAGAGCTTCATGAAAAGTTTCATCATCGGCAGCGCGAAATGCAATACGGTTCTGAAAATACAATATATTTTTCAATATTTTTATTGTTACATAACAATAGCAAATAGCTATTCTATTAACCCTCTGGCCTCGGGGTTGGTTGGCGCGGCCGGTCACCCCAAGGCCCCCACGTGGGGAAAAACCAGAAAATCAACTACGCATTAGGGATTTAGGGGTTATTGGTCATTGCGACAATCCTTTCCACCGCACCAAACTGGCTAAAAATTATAGGCCTAATCTAATGAAAGACAGGTCTATCTTACATGTGCGGATATATCATTGTTACATTGTATTTATGGCAATAAACAAGTAATTGGGAATAAAGCAACGTACCGTGTGCGATACTTACAGAGATACATACTGTGTCTCTGAGGCAGGCGCTAGGCGCGTAGGATAGGGGGGAGGGGGATTTACACTATCTGGCTGGCCCCCACATAGGGGGAGAGGTGGGGGTGTTTACACAGCTGGTTGCCAGGCATGGTTCAAGGTCACTGTCTCTCTTCGCGACCACTTGTTTAGAAAATCTAGAAGAGAAGAACCATTGTTGTCCCAAGGCGATATGATGACTAAGCTGATTGATGCAGCATTGCTTGTTATATTAAGTTAAGGTGTATATATATCCATCTCATAATTGTAAGGTTAGTGAAAAATTCACTTAATAAGAGCTAGCATTTTTGGGCTCTTGTGGCATCAGTGTTTGGGACGCTGGTGGCATCATTTTGGGGCGCTGCGCGTCTTTCCTACTCGTTTGTGGGATGTCGTACGTACAGGCAAAGGTGGGCAGTTTGCGGCGCAACTTGCGGCGCAACATTTTTGGTTGCGCTTGCGGCGCAACTTTTTGAAAAGGGTTGCGCTTGCGCGTGCGGGCGCAACTATTTCAGCAGAGTTGCGGCTGCGGCGCTACAAAAATCGTTGCGCGTGCCCACCACTGCAGATATACGTTAAATGCAAAGGTGGGCAGTTGCGGCGCAACATTTTTGGTTGCGCTTGCGCTTGCGGCGCAACTTTTTGAAAAGGGTTGCGCTTGCGCGTGCGGCGCAACTATTTCAGCAGAGTTGCGTTGCGGTTGCGGCGCTACAAAAATCGTTGCGCGTGCCCACCACTCCGTACAGGGTGTGGTCTGATAGAGATTAGAGAGCTCTCTTGCAATTCAGTTTGGTTGTTTAGATACAAGATTGTTGCACCGTGCAATAGTCCAGGTTGCGTTGTTGTTGCAAGGTTGAGAAAGAAGACCATAAATAGTACCCTTTTTGTTTACATTAAAATTCATGTAACTAAGGTCTAAGGTAGGCCCGCATCGAGTCAGCAACCCTGAGGTTACCCTGAGGTAGGACCTAATAGGATCTCAAATCCGTAAGTTTTAATTTAGCTTAACTTGGGCTTTAGGTAGAACTGGCCCTTTAGAATTTGGCCGTTCACGGCTCAGCTGGGATTTTGAACCCGACAAATAAATAAAATAACATGGTCCTTCAGAACCGGATTCTACCCCAAGACTGAGTCAGTGACTATTTTTCGGCAAAGTTCTGATTGTGCAAATTGTAGCCCAAGTTAGGCCTAGACGGGTTGAGTATTATTGAATTAAGGTCCCAGGGTAAAAAGTTTGGTCGCCCAATTGCGAAACTTGGCCAGTCGTCTGTCGTTGTTTTGGCCTACATTTTACCGGTTTGGTTAATTTTGGGTTATTATTGAATTAAGGTCCCAGGGTAGAAAGTTTGGTTGCCCAATTGCGAAACTTGGCCACTTGTCTGTCGTTGTTTTTGGCCTACATTTACCAGTTTGGTTAATTTGGTTTATTATTCGTAGGCGAAGGTTGCAGACCAGTGCGCCAGTTACTTGGGTGGAAAAATTGGTATTCCATACTGGTGGTGGTTAGTACCCCACCTAGCAATTCAGTTTATTTGAAAGTAAAATTTACGTTTGATCAGTTCGGTTAAGTATTTCTGCCAATTCAGCTTATTTGGCATTGAGCCCAATTGTTGTTTGCATTGAAGATGAGTGCATCTGAATTGAACAAATTATAAAAAGGAGAAGCGCCTACAAATGTCTAATTACAAAGGTCATTGCCACTATAGATTCTGCCATAGAGCAAAAGGATTTACGCTTAGTGACTGCGCAGCTTTCCATATTAGAAACTAAAAAGGTTGCTCTAAGTGAGGTAAATGTTAAAATTGAGGCTCTTATAGAAGAGGATGAAATAGAAAATAACATAATTTACTTTGAAGAGATTATTGATGATATAATTAACGTAGGCCTCCGAGCAAAAGAGTTTAGTTGCTCAGTACAGTTAGAGACCAGGTCTGATAATGAAACACAACACTCAACAAAGGAGGTTTGTGAAGTTAAGGTTAACAGATCTGTAGTTCAATTACCGAGGCTTGTACTCAAAACATTTTCTGGGAGTATTCAGGAATGGCAAGGATGGGCAGACAGTTTTCAATCAGCAGTTCATTCTAGTCAAGTGTTAAGTGCCGTGGAGAAGTTTAATTATTTGCGGTCCCTCTTGGAAGGGGAGGCAGCAAAGACTATAGCAGGATTAGCATTAACAGAGGCTAATTATAATGTGGCTTGGGATATATTAAAGAAACGGTTTGGTAAGCCAGAGATCGTAATTAAAAGCCACCTCCGTGCACTTTTAGCTATACCTCCTGTTAATAATCCTAATAGTGTCAAGGAGTTACGGCAGTTATATGATGAATTTGAAATTAGAACTAGGTCCCTGGACAACTTGGGTGTAGGAATGGAAAAGTATGGTATAATGTTGGTTCCTACACTGGAGTCTAAATTGCCTAGCTCAATTTTGCTTGAATTAAGTAGGGGACACTCTGCAGAACATGTGTACATCCCCCTTCAGCAGATGTTAAGTCTTTTAGGCACAGAATTAGCAAGACGAGAGGGAGTTGAGTTTGCACAGTGGGATGGTAAACAAGGGGACAAAGGCAGGCACAGCACCAAAGTTTCCACAAAAAGGAATAGCCCAGGTACAGTGTCAGCTCTACATGCCTCCTCTGAGAATAAATTAAAGGGAATCAAGGAATGCATATTTTGCGAAGGCAACCACAAGTCATATAAATGTGAGGTGGCTGAGGGCTTACCCTTTGAGGAGAGAAAGGACAGGGTAACTAAGTCCACAGCATGTTTTAAATGTTTTTTGAAAGGTCATAGAGCAAGGTTTTGTAAGTTTAAAATTTTGTGCAAAAAATGTCATGGTAGGCATCAGCCATTATTGTGTGAAAACACTCTTAGTAGGCCTACCCCAGAAGTAGAGACATCAGTGGCACATGCCACTGCTATGCAAGGGAGTAAAAGTAAAGGGGGATTATTGCAAACAACTGCAGCCTTATTAATTGGGAATGAGGGAGAAGCTACTGTAAGAGTGTTGTTTGATAGTGGTTGCCAGTGTAGTTTTATTAAGACCAGAATTTCCAGAAAATTGAAGTTTAAAGAACTTAAGAGGGAAAATTTAAGAATTTCTGGGTTTGGGGGTTCCGTTCAAAACCGAACCAAATTTAAGAAGGTAGAAGTTCTGGTTAAAGGGTTGTTACCGCAAAATCCCACTATCAAGGTCCAAGCTGTAGAGATTGAGGAACTTTGTACTCCAGTCACTACTTGTTTAGATATGGCATGTGTCCAAGAATTGCAAGTTAAAGGAATTAATTTGGGCAATAATAAGTTTGAGGGAACAGAAGATATTAGTCTTTTGATTGGAGCTGACTATTATTGGGACTTCATCACTGGTAATATTGTCCGTACATCTCAAGGCCCGGTAGCTATTGAAAGTAAGCTAGGCTGGATGCTACATGGTAGTTATTGCAATGAAATGGAAGTTAAGGCTCTTTTTGTTAAGATTGAGGAGAACAGCCATGGTCTGGAAAGGCATTTGAAAGCGTTTTGGGAACTTGAATCTATTGGCATAAAGGACAACCAGGCAAGTACAGTGAACAATGATGTTTTAGAGCAATTTGAAAAAGGGATTGGGTTTAGAGATGGTTGCTATGAAGTTGGCCTACCATGGAAGGATTCTTGCAAACCCGGTTCAAACCTTCAGCTAGCTAATCGGAGGTTGGAACTTCATTGTACAGGCTAAGAAAAAATGAGGAGTTGTTAATTGAATACGATGAGGCCATTCTAAGTTATGTAAGGGAGGGCTATGCTGAAAGGTGCAAGGTGAGCTGGTGAGCCAGGAGGCACATTATCTGCCACACCATGCAGTGGTACGGCGAGACAAAACTACCACCAAACTGAGGGTAGTTTTTGATGGCTCAGCCAAGGACAAAGGTGGTGTGTCCTTGAATGACTGTTTGGATGCTGGGCCAAATTTAAATGCAGATTTATTTTCCTTGTTACTGAGATTCAGGTTTGGTAGAGTAGCATTGACTGCAGATGTGAAGCAAGCCTTTTTGCGGATAAAGTTAAAACCAGAGGACAGAGATGCAGTAAGGTATCTGTGGGTGGATACGAAAGACTTGTTGGAAAATGAACCTAAGGTTCAAGCATATAGAATGAAGTCAGTGTTGTTCGGCCTCAGCTCTAGTCCATTTCTGTTGGCAGCTACTATGCAGTACCATTTTAAGAAATATTCTGAAGTCTATCCTAACACTATTGAACACATAAGGAAGAATTTTTATGTTGATGATTTGCTGTGTTCCGTGGATAATACAGAAATGGCTAAACAGATATTCATGGAGGCTAGAGCTATAATGAGGGAGGCTGGCATGGAGCTTAGAAAATGGCAGACCAATCATTCGCAATTGCAAGAGTTTATGAGTCATTCCTGTGTAGTACCTGATGCAGCAGAAAGTATTGAGGATTCTGGTATTAAGGAGTTGTGGGCAATAGATGCAAAGGTGCTAGGCATTGTTTGGCAGCAAAATGATGATTTGTTTACCTTCAATGGGAAATCTTTAGTAGAGCTGGCTGAGAATGAGACAAGGTGGACAAAACGTACAGCTCTTAGTTTGGCTTCAAAGGTCTTTGATCCTCTTGGATTCCTGGCTCCATTTGTGATAAAGTCAAAAATTTGGTTTCAGAGCCTCTGGGAAATTGGACTTGGTTGGGACCAAGAGTTACCTGATCATATGGTGGTAAGGTGGAAATATTGGTTCAAAGAATTGGCACATCTTGGAGACATTGAAATCCCAAGATGGTACTTTGGAGAGTTGAACAATAGTCCAGACAATTTGGAGCTGCACATCTTTTGTGATGCAAGTGAGGAAGCCTATGCAACTTGTATTTATATAAGAGGCGCATTGCAAGAGGAAGTAAGTTGCAGGTTGGTTGCTGCAAAGAGTAGAGTAGCACCTTTGAAAAGGCTTTCTGTTCCAAGGTTGGAATTGATGGGTGCCGTTATTGCTAGTCGGCTTGCAATTACAGTGCGAAAGTCTTTGGCCCTCTATGAAATTCCAAGCTATTATTGGACAGACTCCACTATAGTTTGGCACTGGTTAAGAAGTCAGGCAAGGAAATGGAAACCATTTGTTGCCAATAGGGTGGAGGAAATTCAAGCGCACACAGATCCCAAGCAATGGAAGCATTGTCCAGGCACCCAAAACCCCGCTGATTTACCAACACGAGGAATTTCAGTGAAAGATCTTGCACAGTCAAGTTTGTGGTGGAATGCGCCAGAGTGGCTAAAACTTAGAAGTGAAAACTGGCCTTCTAATCAGCCTATTGTAGGAGAATGCCAGGCTGAAGAAGCATGGGTGAGTGAGGTGAGAAAATGCGCTGTGAACAGTTGTCAAGTTATGCAGCAGGACCCCATATTGAGGCTTGAGGACATTAGCAGTCTGAAAAGATTGTTAAGAGTGACAGCATGGGTATATAGATTTACCAACAACATTAAGGGAGAAACAAGAAGGGAAGGAATTCTGAACAGTAATGAGATTCAGCAAGCCAGGAAATACTGGGTGGTATATATGCAGAAGGAAAAATTTGGTGAAGAGAGAGAATTGCTCACCAGCCATCCATTACAGGTTCTACCAACACATTCTGCGCTCAAGGGTTTGGATGTGTTTTTGGATCAGGATTTATTGAGAGTAGGAGGTAGATTACAGTTTTCTGGGCTTCCAGAGAGAAAAGACATCCAATTTTGCTACCTTCTGGGGGGCACTTTGTGGACCTTTTGATCCTGGATACTCATCATAAGCTGTTACATGCTGGAGTTAGAGAAGTGATAATAGAGATCAGACAACAGTTTTGGATTCCCAAAATTAGACAAGTAGTAAAAAAGGTCGTGCATAAATGTGTGGTTTGCAAGCGTTGGAGTGCAAAGCCTTATTATGAAAAGGTGGCTCCACTTCCAAGAGAACGGTGTGTCTATACTGCCCCATTTGATGTAGTGGGAGTAGACTTTGCAGGGCCAGTCTATGTGTATGAGCAAGGGGAGTCTAACAAAGGTTATATATGTATTTTCACATGTGCTACCACCAGAGCAATCCATTTGGAGTTGGTAAGCAATTTAAGTAGTGATGTATTTCTTTTGGCCTTTAAAAGGTTTGTGAACAGAAGGGGTTTCCCAATAAAATCATATCGGATAATGCAAAAACCTTCAAAAAGGCTGCAAAGGAACTCCAAGAAATTTGGTCCTTGCTAAAAGAGGAAGGATTCCAATCCTACTTTTCACACCAAGGGGTACAGTGGGAGTTTATTGTTGAGAGAGCACCATGGTGGGGAGGATTTTGGGAAAGGCTAGTGAGAAGTGTAAAGTGTCCATTAAAGAAACTTTTAGCTAATGCTCATTTGAGCAAAGAATTCTCTACTGTTTTATGTGAAGTAGAAGCAATGGTGAACAGTAGGCCTATCACTTTTGTTTACAACAGTATGCAGGATGCAGAGCCATTGACACCAAATCATTTTCTTTGTGGTAAACGATTAACATCAAGCCCCAGTGTGCCAGAAGACTTGCAGCCTATCCAGAGCACTCAAGGAGAGTTAACCAGACGGTTCAGGTACCTTGAAGAGCTACAAGATCAGTTATGGAAGAGGTGGCAGATGGAATACTTGCCAGAACTCAATTATTACCCATCAGGCAAGGTAAAGGGCTCCAATGCAAATTGTATCAAGCTGGGAGACGTGGTAATGATTGGGGATGAAAGACCAAGGCAATGCTGGAAGCTTGGCATAATTGAAGAGTTGTTTGTTGGCAAAGACAATTTAGTTAGGTCTGCACTGGTAAAGACTTCAGGAGGAAAGTTAAAGAGACCTATACAAAAACTCTATGCTTTAGAAATCAGCAAAAACACAGATAGTCAAGATGAAACATTTGAGTTACAGCCTCATGGAGAAGGCTTGGCTAACCTTGCGGAAGGTAACGACAACAATGCCTCTTCGGTGGGGAGTGTTAGAAAATCTAGAAGAGGAAGAACCATTGTTGTCCCAAGGCGATATGATGACTAAGCTGATTGATGCAGCATTGCTTGTATATATTAAGTTAAGGTGTATATATCCATCTCATAACTGTAAGGTTAGTGAAAAATTCACTTAATAAGAGCTAGCATTTTTGGGCTCTTGTGGCATCAGTGTTTGGGACGCTGGTGGCATCATTTTGGGGCGCTGCGCGTCTTTTCTACTCGTTTGTGGGATGTCGTACGTACAGGGTGTGGTCTGATAGAGATTAGAAAGCTCTCTTGCAATTCAGTTTGGTTGTTTAGATACAAGATTGTTGCACCGTGCAATAGTCCAGGTTGCGTTGTTGTTGCAAGGTTGAGAAAGAAGACCATAAATAGTACCCTTTTTGTTTACATTAAAATTCATGTAACTAAGGTCTAAGGTAGGCCCGCATCGAGTCAGCAACCCTGAGGTTACCCTGAGGTAGGACCTAATAGGATCTCAAATCCGTAAGTTTTAATTTAGCTTAACTTGGGCTTTAGGTAGAACTGGCCCTTTAGAATTTGGCCGTTCACGGCTCAGCTGGGATTTTGAACATTATCTTATGGCATCCGAGGCGTAAGGGTTAAAGAACCATATTATTATTTAGTAAGTACTGATATTACATACAAAACATTTAAAAAAAGAAAATAATTAGTGTAGGGCTCGGAGGCTCCTGGCACCTGGGACCTGGGCTAACCTATTTGAATGTTTGGCGATGTTTGCTTTAGATCAAAAGTGTGAAAAACGCTCTGTATGAATTGGTCCACAATTAACCCACCCCTTATATCTCCAGTCTAACTTTAGAGTAGATCAAGTCTAGCCTAGAGGGGTCAGCCTAGAGATTCCGGAAATGGTCCAGAGCGGGCAGATAAATTGAGGTCCACAGTAGGATTCCTCACCAAACTAGGTTTGGGCAATCTACCTTTACCTTTGTTAAGCTATGAGTTGATGCTGGGTCTTAGGCCACAATGTAGGCCTAATTTGTCTGACCCAGCTTAATTTAATGCGTTTACTTCTAAGTTAGAAGTTGGAAGATCTAACTGGGCTAAAAACACAATTAGTCACTTACTGCTAGTTA
This sequence comes from Bathynomus jamesi, assembly GCA_023014485.1. NCBI lineage: Eukaryota > Metazoa > Arthropoda > Malacostraca > Isopoda > Cirolanidae > Bathynomus > Bathynomus jamesi. Next base: position 126,671 of record JAJOZX010003255.1, read on the forward strand.
TTAGAGAGTCCCTTTTTTCGTCTTGTTTAATTGTTAAGAGCGTACTTGCTGGTGGGGATCTTTTTCGTTGTCTGTTCTTGTCCCTTCTCTCGTTCCGTCCTCTCGCCCCGTTCCTCGTTTTCGTTCTCCTTTGTTCTCCTTTTCGCGGGGCTTTTTCCACCACGTCGTCTGGTTTTTTCCTAGGTTGGTTGATCGTAATGTATATCTATTACCGAGCACGCTCTTGTCACACAGTATATAAATACTAGTGTGGAGAATAACTCGGTGAGCAACCAATTGGTTTCATCCACCCAGTTATTGACATAAAAGGAATTTAATAATTGTTAGATTAACTACCTACCTACTCAGTGAACCATTTTCGTTACCTCCCAACTACCCACTCATCAGTTTTCCATATACTGGGGCCCCGGGAGATAAAAATTTTGGTGTCATTGTCACAATTTTTATGTCTGAGTGTAGACTAGCTAACTATTTGACTGTAAATGCCTGTTAATCTGATTAACATGCCTATCCTCACCTTCTCATGGAGAAGGTGTAGCATTTAATTAGAAGAGAAATATACATCCATAGGATGAAACTGTCTATGGTCTTTACCATAAGAAGAAAGTGAAAGTTAGAAGATAAAATTACAATTCCCCCAGCATCTATTTTTTGTTGTAAAAATAGTCGCGCCTTTAATGCTGTTTGTCGCTGAGGTCTTGTGTCTGTCATGTTGTAGTAGGATGCGTACCACTCCTACTGTCAAAGGAATAGTTACTGGAAGTTCAGTGTCTCCAGTTGTTACTGTCAGTGGAGAAGGTTCTCCAAGTCCATTGTTTTGTGTCCAGACTCTAAGGGTACAAAAGAGAAATGTCCTTGTTGTGTCACCCGTTGAAGTCCTTAATTTGACCACTCTTGTTACCACGTCTGCCCCTGTCTGAGTTCTAAAACTCTAGCCAGAGGCCAGTATTGTCTTGAGTACTATCATGTATGAGAACAAGGTCCCCTACCTTAATTTGTCAGACCAATCCTTCTTAGTCATTTGTTTATGTCTCTCCCTTAGACCCATCAAGTACTCAGTTTTCCACTGTTTAATGAAATGAGCTTTAACTCTAGTTAAATGTTGTAACTTAGTCTGGAGCTCATCATGTCGTTGAGTCCAGTTTGGGTCTTCTGAAGAGTCTATATTGTAGTCCGGCAGGAGACTAACTTGTTCTCCCCGAATCAATGATTTGGAGTTAATGGTTCCGGGTCATTAATGTTGTCACTACACATAAGTGAGTGGTCTATTGTTGATGATGTTCTCAATCTCAGCCAGGAGAGTGAGCAACTCAAATAATGTATCTGTTTTTTTTGCCAATTGCTTTCTTCAAGCAATTCTTTACTGTTTGTATATTCCTCTCCCGATAGAACCATACCAAGGAGAGGCAACCGGAATACTTCCACTTTATGTTTGAATTTTGTATATATAATTGTGTGAGTTCATCGCTTACAGTCGTGGATGACTTGTTCACCAGCCTTGAAATATGTAGCATTGTCAGTCCAAACTGTCTTTGGTACTGAATGTCGTGCACAGAATCTCTTAAAGACAGCAACAAAAGATTCTGCTGTAAGGTCCTTCACAACATCCAGATAAACAGCTCGTGAGGCAGCACATGTAAACAGTACAATGTACATTTTTTGTTCAGTGTCACCACCCTACAGTCAATGCTCCTGTATAGTCAATGCCTCAGTCTCAAAGGGGTCTGTTTGAGAGTACTCTCTCCTCTGGCAAAGCAGGAGGATTTGGTTTCTAGAGGGCCTAGCATGATACGCCTACATGTGACACACTCACTCAGGACTGTTTTAAACAGTGATCCTTCCCTTGGGTATCCAATAAGTTTTTCTTAATGTAGTTAGTGTCTGTGGTACCCCCATATGATATACATCATTGTGTGTTTTTCTGATGATTAATGTTTGTCAAATAGCTAAATCTAGGTAAAGGATTGGATGTTTGCTTTTGTATGACAGTTTTGATTTGTCTAATCTCCCTTTACACCTTAGAAAGGCCTTCCTCATCTCTGAACAAGTTTAGATCCACAACTACTGATGGTACAGGTTCTTTTGTTTGTTTCCCATTAGTCCAAGAATCTAACTCTTTATTGTACTCTTTTTGTTGTGCATGGCCTATCCAGTACTTGGTTGCAACTTCTGTATAATTATGATTGTTTTTATTTAGCTGTTTGTTAATTGTAGTTAAACAGTTGTGAGCAAACCTCAAACAGTAGGCTGTGACCCTGACAAGTTTACTGAAATCAGAATAACGTTCATAATTAGTGATTGGTTCAACCTTTTCATTTGAAAAGATTAAATTTAATGTCAAGTTAACTTGTTCCACAGGCCATTGGTCTGTATTACAGAGCCACTTAGGTCCCATAAACCAAGTTTTGTTTGACTTCAACAACTTGTAGGATAAACCTCTGGTCAGAAAGTCTGCTGGATTTTGTTTAGTTGGAACATAGTGAAAGTTTACTTGTAGGCTTTCATTAGCTTCAGCTATTTCTTTTAGCCTATTTCTTACAAAGATATTCTTACTATTAATGCTATCATTCCGTATCCAGGCAAGACAAATCTGACTGTCAAGCCAGATGTGGATATCAGTTATGTTCACATCATGGTAAGCATCCTTAAGCAATGAAATGGTTTTAATGGCTAATGCAGCAGCCAATAGTTCCAATTGAGGTATGGTTCGGGTAGGTTTGAGAGGTGCAACTTTCCCTTTTGCATAAATTAGATGACTTTCTGTAGGACTTACAAGATACGCACAGCACCCATAAGCTTGTGTGCTTGCATCAGCAAACACATGAAGTCTCTGGGGCTTATCCCTAAACCCACAGCACCTTTGAATTTTAATGTTCTGCACTTTTGTTAAATCAGCAGCTAACTTCTTCCAAGATTTTTGATTTTCATTTGTTATTGGATCATCCCACCCAACATTTGTCCTCCAAATTTCTTGGAGGAGAATCTTTGATTTTATTGTTGAAGGCAGGAATAGACCCATAGGATCAAAAATTTTGGAAGCCTCTGATAATATTTGTCTTTTAGTATTTGCTTCCTCATCAAGTTTAAAACCTTTAGTACAGATTGAATCATGACTGTTAGAAGTTGCATCCAAATACCAGTTCATACCTAAAGTTTTAACTCTGTCTGATGGCTCAGTAAGACCATTATTATCCTTTAAAATCTTTTTGTTTAAATCCTCATCATTTGAAATCCACTCTCTAAGTTCAAAGTTACCTTGTTGCATAATGTTTTGAGAGTGTTCATAGACTTCAGATAATTCAGATTTTGTTGTTGTTGAGCCTATTAGATTGTCTACGTAAAAATGTTCCTTAAGGAAGTTCAATGTTAAAGAGTTATTAAACTGGTTCAAATGATGTCCAATTGTCAATGCTAATAGGCTAGGTGAGCAATTGGCTCCAAACAACACAACATTAAATCTATAGGTTATGAACCCTTTATTCAAATCAAATGGATCCTTGAACCATAAGAACCTAAGTTGGTTCTTATCATATTCATTTTTAAGATTTATTCTCAAAAATGCCTTTGAAATGTCACTTTGTACGGCATATTTATCTAACCTGAACCTCAGTAAGATCTTCACAAGGTCAGAAATGAGATTAGGACCCTCAATCAGGCAATCATTCAAACTGTGTTTATCACTGTCTTTGAGGCTACAGTTATATACTACTCTGAGTTTTGTTGTTGGGGCATCTTGTCGATAAACCCCCCTGTGGGTTAAATAATGACAACCATCTTTTTTAAAAGGGTTATTTGTTACTTCTTCAATGAAGCCTTTCTGTAGCTGTTCTTTGAAGACATCATTATATATTTGAATATTATTATCTTGTTTGAGTTTTTTCATTACTTTATATAAATGTCCTTTAGCTACTTTGAGATTGTCTCTTAAAGTTGGACAATTTATTTTCCAAGGTAACTCAATAAAATAACTATTGTCTTTGCACTGAATGGTGTCTTCAAATCTTTCTACCATTAACTGATCTTCTGAAGTTTGATTTGTGTCATGTATACCCACAGATTCTAGCAACCATAAAGTTTGAATTGCCTCATCCAAAGTTTCATTTGATAATGATGAATTAATGTTCTCAGTTGAGATAATATTATTCAAAGTGTTGCTATTCTTACAGGTGTTATGTAGGACTGAGTTGAGGCACATAGTATTTGTTAGTCATGAACTATTTTGGTTTAGGTCTAGGTTGTATTTGGATAGGTCACCCAAAGGGGCTATCCCTGATGGAGTCTGATAAGCTATACCATCACCTATCTTACTATGCCCTTATGAATAAGATTAATATAATCTGCCCCTATTAACATTTCAATGTTAGCTACTGTGTTGTTTGTGATATGTCTATCAGCTATTTTGTAGTGTTTTCCCAAATGATTTATGGTTTGTTCTAGTTTGGGTATAACCAGTTTGTTTTGTCCTACTTTAGAAATAATAACTGCTTCAATTTTCTCTAATTTATTTTCTAAATGTAGTTCCAGGTCAATTGTCTTATAGCTATTTTTGTCCGAGTTATCCTTAACAAAGGATGCAATATTGAGTTTTTGTTCATTCGGGTTTGGTGTCAAACCCAATTTATTAACTACATTTTGCGAAACAAATGTTTGTTGAGAACAACAGTCTATAAGACATCTCACTGGAGTGGTGCTACCCTCACTATTCACTAAGTCCAAAGTAATAGTTTTCCCTATGGCCAAGGTAGGCCATAAGACCCTTGTAATAGTTTTCCCTATGGCCAAGGTAGGCCATAAGACCTTTATTGTTTGGCCCATGGCCAAGGTAGGCCATAAGACCTTTATTGTTTGGCCCATGGCCAAGGTAGGCCATAAGACCTTTATTGTTTGGCCCATGGCCAAGGTAGGCCATAAGACCTTATTGTTTGGCCCATGGCCAAGGTAGGCCATAAGACCTTTATTGTTTGGCCCATGGCCAAGGTAGGCCATAAGACCTTTATTGTTTGGCCCATGGCCAAGGTAGGCCATAAGACCTTTATTGTTTGGCCCATGGCCAAGGTAGGCCATAAGACCTTTATTGTTTGGCCCATGGCCAAGGTAGGCCATAAGACCTTTATTGTTTGGCCCATGGCCAAGGTAGGCCATAAGACCTTTATTGTTTGGCTCATGGCCAAGTAGCCATAAGACCAAGGTTCAGTTGTTTGGCCCATGGCCAAGGTAGGCCATAAGACCCTTATTGTTTGGCCCATGGCCAAGGTAGGCCATAAGACCTTTATTGTTTGGCTCATGGCCAAGGTAGGCCATAAGACCTTTATTGTTTGGCTCATGGCCACAGTAGCCATAAGACCAAGGTTCAGTGTTTGGCCCATGGCCAAGGTAGGCCATAAGACCCTTATTGTTTGGCCCATGGCCAAGGTAGGCCATAAGACCTTTATTGTTTGGCTCATGGCCACAGTAGGCCATAAGACCAAGGTTCAGTGTTTGGGCTATGGCTAAAGTAGGCCATAAGACCCTTTTGAGTAACCCATGCAATCCTTGCTTATGTTCAGATAGGTTGAGTGTATTTGTGGCACATGTAAAGAGTACAGTGTGTATATATACATATATATACACACAGATTGCAAGGAATGCATGTGCCTGTTGAAAAAATCTGTTGAGTGATTCTTCCTTAAAAGAAGAATTGGATGCTTGGAGTTGTATGCACTTTAAATGCTTGTTCACTAATGTTGTTTAACTGGGGATCGTAATGAAATATAGGACAAGAAGAAATTACCAGAGAAGAGAGAGCACAGACAAAACAGTCAAGTTTTAAATTTGGTTTAATCCCCCCCAATTACTTATGTGTCACTCAGGTCTAAGCTTATAAGAGAATGAGACTCCTTAAATGTAAATGTTTCCTAGTTAGGCCCTAGGTTGTAGACCTAATTAGGCTTGATTAGGTTAGGCTTAGGCTAGACCATTTAGCCTAATTCTGCAATTTTTGTTAAGTAAGGTTAAGGTTTGTAAATTCCCCACACGGGCCACCAATGTGAAAAATGCTCTGTATGAATTGGTCCACAATTAATCCACCCCTTATATCTCTAGTCTAACTTTAGAGTAGATCAAGTCTAGCCTAGAGGGGTCAGCCTAGAGATTCCGGAAATGGTCCAGAGCGGGCAGATAAATTGAGGTCCACAGTAGGATTCCTCACCAAACTAGGTTAGGGCAATCTACCTTTACCTTTGTTAAGCTATGAGTTGATGCTGGGTCTTAGGCCACAATGTAGGCCTAATTTGTCTGACCCAGCTTAATTTAATGCGTTTACTTCTAAGTTAGAAGTTAGAAGATCTAACTGGGCTAAAAACACAATTAGTCACTTACTGCTAGTTATTAGAGAGTCCCTTTTTTCGTCTTGTTTAATTGTTAAGAGCGTACTTGCTGGTGGGGATCTTTTTCGTTGTCTGTTCTTGTCCCTTCTCTCGTTCCGTCCTCTCGCCCCGTTCCTCGTTTTCGTTCTCCTTTGTTCTCCTTTTCGCGGGGCTTTTTCCACCAGCGTCGTCTTGGTTTTTTCCTCGGTTGGTTGATCGGTAATGTATATCTATTACCGAGCACGCTCTTGTCACACAGTATATAAATACTAGTGTGGAGAATAACTCCGGTGAGCAACCAATTGGTTTCATCCACCCAGTTATTGACATAAAAGGAATTTAATAATTGTTATATTAACTACCTACCTACTCAGTGAACCATTTTCGTTACCTCCCAACTACCCACTCATCAGTTTTCCATAAAAGTTTGAAAGTAAATTTTTATATATAACTTGTCAGATTGTTTTTAAATAAGTAATTTACTTTATTTAGAGAGAATTGAAAACCATCAACAGACAACAATTCAACATACCTTGTAAAAAAAATTTGCCCAAGCATTTTGAATTCTCTTAAGTTTCTCATCTGAAGTTTTCTGAACAAACGAACCAATAGGAGTATTAGCTCTCTCCTTTTTGACTTTGAGTCTTTTTTCTTGAGGTGTTGGACCCGCTGGCCATACAGCATTGTTCTGATGCTTTTCTTTTCAGAGGAGTAGAATTAATTGGCCAGTCCATACATTTTCTACGAGATGGACCAGGAACATTTGGATCTTTATCAATAGATTTAGATTGATTCGAAATTACAGATATTTCCATAATATCAGTATCAGTTACAGAATCATCAGACATCAATGATGCTCTAGAGGAGCATTTCCTTACTGATGGTGATGGGTCATCGGGTTCGAGTATGGGTTGCGTGGTGGCAAGTGCTTCATTTGTAGCACTTACTTGTGTTAGAGTTGCTGTCTCCAATGTTGTTGCATTTGTTTGAAGAAAGTAATCGCAGGCACCGTAAATACATCGGACGATTGAGAGTCGCGAGACGATGTAGTGGCTATGAAGGTCTGTTGAGTTCCACTAGGAATTCCCAATTCTCCTTCAGAAGCTGCATGGTCTACGCTTCCCGTTGCACCAGCACAACCACTGCTACTACTAGCAGCTGCATGTTCAGATTCATTAGTAGTTTCATATTTATCATCACATCGTTTTTGATGTTCCTTCCCACGATCAATTCGTTTGGATACAATTGCCAGACATTTACTGCAACGTACTTTCGACTCGGATATCTCTTGAAAACAAGACCACGCTGGATTTTTTGGCCGACTACCAAGTGGCCATTTTGTTTGTTTTAAATTTGGTCTATTTGACATTTCGACAAACAATAATAAAACAATTAGATATTAAGAATTTGAGATATATATACCATTAGCTTATGAAAAAAAGACATAAATAATAAATTTAAATGTTGCTAATATGAATATCAATGGTAGGGTGCAGTAGTATTACTGCTTTTTGACAGAACTTTCAGCTTTCACAAGCACACACATCACATGGTATGATCATAACCGCAGTCAGTCACCACACACAATCACACATACGAGAGCAACCGTATGTAACAGTGTTGGACCGATGCGCACCAAGCCTCCAACACAAGTGGTTGATGCCCTGGCCGCACGAGGTGACATACACAACCGCACTCTACGTCTCTACCAGTGATAAGATGAAACTGAGCTCCACACACTGCACAAGGTAAAGGTTGCTGCTTGCCGAGTTCTGACGTGGTTCCAACGATGTTCCGACGTGGTCATGTCACAACCGTCATGAACCAACCCTGGTCATATTTATTTAATAGATAGCTAACCTTAATTTGGTCATTTTTTCTAATATATTCAAATGAAAACACTATTTAAACACTACTTATAAATAATACTATACTAATGTTGATATACACAGTTATTTTATGTTCTATAATGGTTTCTAGGGTTTTACCAGGTTTTATCAGGGTTTTACCAGGATAATTTTTGACAGACTGGTAAAACCTGTTAAAAGTATCAAAAGGTTTTACCCAAACAACCCTGGGTGCAACAGGAAGTGTAGACCATGCAGCTTCTGAAGGAGAATTGGGAATTCCTAGTGGAACTCAACAGACCTTCATAGCCACTACATCGTCTCACGACTCTCAATCGTCCGATGTATTTACGGTGCCTGCGATTCTGTTTCTTCAAACATAAATGCAACAACATTGGAGACAGCAACTCTAACACAAGTAAGTGCTACAAATAAAGCACTTGCCACCACGCAACCCATACTCGAACCCGATGACCCATCACCATCATTAAGGAGATGCTCCTCTAGAGCATCATTGATGTCTGATGATTCTGTAACTGATACTGATGTTATGGAAATATCTGTAATTTCGAATCAATCTAAATCTATTGATGAAGATCCAAGTGTTCCTGGTCCATCTCGTAGAAAATGTATGGACTGGCCAATTAATTCTACTACTCTGAAAAGAAAAGCACCAGAACAATGCAGTATGGCCAGCGGGTCCAACACCTCAAGAAAAGAGACTCAAAGTCAAAAAGGAGAGAGAGCTAATACTCCTATTAGTTCGTTTGTTCAGAGAACTTCAGATGAGAAATTTAAGAGAATTCAAAATGCTTGGGCGAATTTTTTTTACAAGGTATCTACAGAAGCTAAGGCTAACAAAGACCCTAAGATCCACTCTAAGGTTAGCCCGAGAGAAAGGAAAGAGTAAGGGGTTAAGAGAAGAGAAGAGAAGAGAATAAGGGGTTAAGTAAGGAGGAACACCTATCACTCGTGGGTTAACATTCATTCAGAAAAAGAGAAAAAAGTTTCACCATCATCATCCACCGGCCACTGCCGACAAGTCAGAAAAATAGTCGGAGAGAATAGGAGAGGGGTGAAAGATGAAAAGAAGTGAAATAAGAACGCTTACAAACCATGCAAACAGTCTTAACTCATTGTCATACTGTTAGAAAATCTAGAAGAGGAAGAACCATTGTTGTCCCAAGGCGATATGATGACTAAGCTGATTGATGCAGCATTGCTTGTATATATTAAGTTAAGGTGTATATATATCCATCTCATAATTGTAAGGTTAGTGAAAAATTCACTTAATTTAGAGCTAGCACTTTTGGGCTCTTGTGGCATCAGTGTTTGGGACTCTGGTGGCATCATTTTGGGGCGCTGCGCGTCCTTTCTACTCGTTTGTGGGATGTCGTACGTACAGGGTGTGTGTTAGAAAATTTAGAAGAGGAAGAACCATTGTTGTCCCAAGGCGATATGATGACTAAGCTGATTGATGCAGCATTGTTTGTATATATTAAGTTAAGGTGTATATATATCCATCTCATAATTGTAAGGTTAGTGAAAAATTAACTTAATTTAGAGCTAGCATTTTTGAGCTCTTGTGGCATCATTGTTTGGTCACACTGTTGGCATCATTTTGGGGCGCTGCGCGTTCTTTCTACTCGTTTGTGGGATGTCGTACGTACAGGGTGTGGTCGGTTAGAGAGCTCTCTTGCAATTCAGTTTGGTTGTTTAGATACAAGATTGTTGCATCGTGCAATAGTCCAGGTTGCGTTGTTGTTGCAAGGTTGAGAAAGAAGACCATAAATAGTACCCCTTTTGTTTATATTAAATTCATGTAACAAAGGTCTAAGGTAGGCCCGCATCGAGTCAGCAACCCTGAGGTTACAGTGAGGTAGGACCTAATAGGATCTCAAATCCGTAAGTTTTAATTTAGCTTAACTTGGGCTTCAGGTAGAACTGGCCCTTTAGAATTTGGCCGTTCACGGCTCAGCTGGGATTTTGAACCCAACAAATAAAATAACATGGTCCTTCAGAACCGGATTCTACCCCAAGACTGAGTCAGTGACTATTTTTCGGCAAAGTTCTGATTGTGCAAATTGTAGCCCAAGTTAGGCCTAGACGGGTTGAGTATTATTTAATTAAGGTCCCAGGGTAAAAAGTTTGGTCGCCCAATTGCGAAACTTGGCCAGTCGTCTGTCGTTGTTTTGGCCTACATTTTACCGGTTTGGTTAATTTTGGGAGTATTATTGAATTAAGGTCCCAGGGTAAAAAGTTTGGTTGCCCAATTGCGAAACTTGGCCAGTCGTCTGTCGTTGTTTTGGCCTACATTTTACCGGTTTGGTTAATTTTGGGTTATTATTGAATTAAGGTCCCAGGATAGAAAGTTTGGTCGCCCAATTGCTAAACTTGGCCAGTCGTCTGTCGTCGTTTTGGCCTACATTTTACCGGTTTGGTTAATTTTGGGTTATTATTGAATTAAGGTCCCAGGGTAGAAAGTTTGGTTGCCCAATTGCGAAACTTGGCCAGTCGTCTGTCGTTGTTTTGGCCTACATTTTACCGGTTTGGTTAATTTTGGGTTATTATTGAATTAAGGTCCCAGGGTAGAAAGTTTGGTTGCCAAATTGCGAAACTTGGCCACTTGTCTGTCGTTGTTTTTGGCCCACATTTACCAGTTTGGTTAATTTGGTTTATTATTCGTAGGCGAAGGTTGCAGACCAGTGCGCCAGTTACTTGGGTGGAAAATTTGGTATTCCATACTGGTGTTGGTTAGTACCCCACCTAGCAATTCAGTTTATTTGAAAGTAAAATTTGCGTTTGATCAGTTTGGTTAAGGATTTCTGCCAATTCAGCTCATTTGGTATTGAGCCCAATTGTTGTTTGCATTGAAGATGAGTGCATCTGAATTGAACAAATTTATAAAAAGGAGAAGCGCCTACAAAGGTCTAATTACAAAGGTCATTGCCACTATAGATTCTGCCATAGAGCAAGAGGATTTACGCTTAGTGACTGCGCAGCTTTCCATATTAGAAACTAAAAAGGTTGCTCTAAGTGAGGTAAATGTTAAAATTGAGGCTCTTATAGAAGAGGATGAAATAGAAAATAACATAATTTACTTTGAAGAGATTATTGATGATATAATTAAAGTAGGCCTCCGAGCAAAAGAGTTTAGCAGCTCAGTACAGTTAGAGACCAGGTCTAATAATGAAACACAACACTCAACAAATGATGTTTGTGAAGTTAAGGTTAACAGATCTGTAGTTCAATTACCGAGGCTTGTACTCAAAACATTTTCTGGGAGTATTCAGGAATGGCAAGGATGGGCAGACAGTTTTCAATCAGCAGTTCATTCTAGTCAAGTGTTAAGTGCCGTGGAGAAGTTTAATTATTTGCGGTCCCTCTTGGAAGGGGAGGCAGCAAAGACTATAGCAGGATTAGCATTAACAGAGGCTAATTATAATGTGGCTTGGGATATATTAAAGAAACGGTTTGGTAAGCCACCTCCGTGCACTTTTAGCTATACCTCCTGTTAATAATCCTAATAGTGTCAAGGAGTTACGGCAGTTATATGATGAATTTGAAATTAGAACTAGGTCCCTGGATAACTTGGGTGTAGGAATGGAAAGGTATGGTATAATGTTGGTTCCTACACTGGAGTCTAAATTGCCTAGCTCAATTTTGCTTGAATTAAGTAGGGGACACTCTACAGAACATGTGTACATCCCCCTTCAGCAGATGTTAAGTCTTTTAGGCACAGAATTAGCAAGACGAGAGGGAGTTGAGTTTGCACAGTGGGATGGTAAACAAGGGGACAAAGGCAGGCACAGCACCAAAGTTTCCACAAAAAGGAATAACCCAGGTACAGTGTCAGCTCTACATGCATCCTCTGAGAATAAATTAAAGGGAATCAAGGAATGCATATTTTGCGAAGGCAACCACAAGTCATATAAATGTGAGGTGGCTGAGGCATTACCCTTTGAGGAGAGAAAGGACAGGGTAACTAAGTCCACAGCATGTTTTAAATGTTTTTTGAAAGGTCACAGAGCAAGGTTTTGTAAGTTTAAAATTTTGTGCAAAAAATGTCATGGTAGGCATCAGCCATTATTGTGTGAACACACTCCTAGTAGGCCTACCCCAGAAGTAGAGACATCAGTGGCACATGCCACTGCTATGCAAGGGAGTAAAAGTAAAGGGGGATTATTGCAAACAACTGCAGCCTTATTAATTGGGAATGAGGGAGAAGCTACTGTAAGAGTGTTGTTTGATAGTGGTTGCCAGTGTAGTTTTATTAAGACTAGAATTTCCAGAAAATTGAAGTTTAAAGAACTTAAGAGGGAAAATTTAAGAATTTCTGGGTTTAGGGGTTCCGTTCAAAACCGAACCAAATTTAAGAAGGTAGAAGTTCTGGTTAAAGGGTTGTTACCGCAAAGTCCCACTATCAAGGTCCAAGCTGTAGAGATTGAGGAACTTTGTGCTCCAGTCACTACTTGTTTAGATATGGCATGTGTCCAAGAATTGCAAGTTAAAGGAATTAATTTTGGCAATAATAAGTTTGAAGGAACAGAAGATATTAGTCTTTTGATTGGAGCTGACTATTATTGGGACTTCATCACTGGTAATATTGTCCGCACATCTCGAGGCCCGGTAGCTATTGAAAGTAAGCTAGGCTGGATGCTACATGGTAGTTATTGCAATGAAATGGAAGTTAAGGCTCTTTTTGTTAAGATTGAGGAGAGCAGCCTTGTTCTGGAAAGGCATTTGAAAGCGTTTTCGGAACTTGAATCTATTGGCATAAAGGACAAACAGGCAAGTACAGTGAACAATGATGTTTTAGAGCAATTTGAAAAAGGGATTGGGTTTAGAGATGGTTGCTATGAAGTTGGCCTACCATGGAAGGATTCTTGCAAACCCGGTTCAAACCTTCAGCTAGCTAATCGGAGGTTGGAGACTTCATTGTACAGGCTAAGAAAAAATGAGGAGTTGTTAATTGAATACAATGAGGCCATCCTAAGTTATGTAAGGGAGGGCTATGCTGAAAGGGTGCAAGGTGAGCTGGTGAGCCAGGAGGCACATTATCTGCCACACCATGCAGTGGTACGGCGAGACAAAACTACCACCAAACTGAGGGTAGTTTTTGATGGCTCAGCCAAGGACAAAGGTGGTGTGTCCTTGAATGACTGTTTGGATGCTGGGCCAAATTTAAATGCAGATTTATTTTCCTTGTTACTGAGATTCAGGTTTGGTAGAGTAGCATTGACTGCAGATGTGAAGCAAGCCTTTTTGCGGATAAAGTTAAAACCAGAGGACAGAGATGCAGTAAGGTATCTGTGGGTGGATACGAAAGACTTGTTGGAAAATGAACCTAAGGTTCAAGCATATAGAATGAAGTCAGTGTTGTTTGGCCTCAGCTCTAGTCCATTTCTGTTGGCAGCTACTATGCAGTATCATTTTAAGAAATATTCTGAAGTCTATCCTAACACTATTGAACACATAAGGAAAAATTTTTATGTTGATGATTTGCTGTGTTCCGTGGATAATACAGAAATGGCTAAACAGATATTCATGGAAGCTAGAGCTATAATGAGGGAGGCTGGCATGGAGCTTAGAAAATGGCAGACCAATCATTCGCAATTACAAGAGTTTATGAGTCATTCCTGTGTAGTACCTGATGCAGCAGAAAGTATTGAGGATTCTGGTATTAAGGAGTTGTGGGCAATAGACACAAAGGTGCTAGGCATTGTTTGGCAGCAAGATGATGATTTGTTTACCTTCAATGGGAAATCTTTAGTAGAGCTGGCTGAGAATGAGACAAGGTGGACAAAACGTACAGCTCTTAGTTTGGCTTCAAAGGTCTTTGATCCTCTTGGATTCCTGGCTCCATTTGTGATAAAGTCAAAAATTTGGTTTCAGAGCCTCTGGGAAATTGGACTTGGTTGGGACCAAGAGTTACCTGATCATATGGTGGTAAGGTGGAAATATTGGTTCAAAGAATTGGCACATCTTGGAGACATTGAAATCCCAAGATGGTACTTTGGAGAGTTGAACAATAGTCCAGACAATTTGGAGCTGCACATCTTTTGTGATGCAAGTGAGGAAGCCTATGCAACTTGTATTTATATAAGAGGTGCATTGCAAGAGGAAGTAAGTTGCAGGTTGGTTGCTGCAAAGAGCAGAGTAGCACCTTTGAAAAGGCTTTCTGTTCTAAGGTTGGAATTGATGGGTGCAGTTATTGCTAGTCGGCTTGCAGTTACAGTGCAAAAGTCTTTGGCCCTCTCTGAAATTTCAAGCTATTATTGGACAGACTCCACTATAGTTTGGCACTGGTTAAGAAGCCAGGCAAGGAAATGGAAACCATTTGTTGCCAATAGGGTGGAGGAAATTCAAGCGCACACAGATCCCAAGCAATGGAAGCATTGTCCAGGCACCCAAAACCCCGCTGATTTACCAACACGAGGAATTTCAGTGAAAGATCTTGCACAGTCAAGTTTGTGGTGGAATGGGCCGGAGTGGCTAAAACTTGGAAGTGAAAACTGGCCTTCTAATCAGCCTATTGTAGGAGAATGCCAGGCTGAAGAAGCATGGGTGAGTGAGGTGAGAAAATGCGCTGTGAACAGTTGTCAAGTTATGCAGCAGGACCCCATATTGAGGCTTGAGGACATTAGCAGACTGAAAAGATTGTTAAGAGTGACAGCATGGGTATATAGATTTACCAACAACATTAAGGGAAAAACAAGAAGGGAAGGAATTCCGAACAGTAATGAGATTCAGCAAGCCAGGAAATACTGGGTGGTATATATGCAGAAGGAAAAATTTGGTGAAGAGAGAATTGCTCACCAGCCATCCATTACAGGTTCTACCAACACATTCTGCGCTCAAGGGTTTGGATGTGTTTTTGGATCAGGATTTATTGAGAGTAGGAGGTAGACTACAGTTTTCTGGGCTTCCAGAGGAGAAAAGACATCCAATTTTGCTACCTTCTGGGGGGCACTTTGTGGGCCTTTTGATCCTGGATACTCATCATAAGCTGTTACATGCTGGAGTTAGAGAAGTGATAATAAGATTAGACAACAATTTTGGATTCCCAAAATTAGACTAGTAGTAAAAAAGGTCGTGCATAAATGTGTGGTTTGCAAGCGTTGGAGTGCAAAGCCTTATTATGAAAAGGTGGCTCTACTTCCAAGAGAACGGTGTGTCTATACTGCCCCATTTGATGTAGTGGGAGTAGACTTTGCAGGGCCAGTCTATGTGTATGAGCGAGGGGAGTCTAACAAAGGTTATATATGTCTTTTCACATGTGCTACCACCAGAGCAATCCATTTGGAGTTGGTAAGCAATTTAAGTAGTGATGTATTTCTTTTGGCCTTTAAAAGGTTTGTGAACAGAAGGGGTTTCCCAAATAAAATCATATCGGATAATGCAAAAACCTTCAAAAAGGCTGCAAAGGAACTCCAAGAAATTTGGTCCTTGCTAAAAGAGGAAGGATTCCAATCCTACTTTTCACACCAAGGGGTACAGTGGGAGTTTATTGTTGAGAGAGCACCATGGTGGGGAGGATTTTGGGAAAGGCTAGTGAGAAGTGTAAAGTGTCCATTAAAGAAACTTTTAGCTAATGCTCATTTGAGCAAAGAAGAATTCTGCACTGTTTTATGTGAAGTAGAAGCAATGGTGAACAGTAGGCCTATCACTTTTGTTTACAACAGTATGCAGGATGCAGAGCCAATGACACCACATCATTTTCTTTGTGGTAAACGATTAACATCAAGCCCCAGAGTGCCAGAAGACTTGCAGCCTATCCAGAGCACTCAAGGAGAGTTAACCAGACGGTTCAGGTACCTTGAAGAGCTACAAGATCAGTTATGGAAGAGGTGGCAGATGGAATACTTGCCAGAACTCAATTATTACCCATCAGGCAAGGTAAAGGGCTCCAATGCAAATTGTATCAAGGTGGGAGAAGTGGTATTGATTGGGGATGAAAGACCAAGGCAATGCTGGAAGCTTGGCATAATTGAAGAGTTGTTTGTTGGCAAAGACAATTTAGTTAGGTCTGCACTGGTAAAGACTTCAGGAGGAAAGTTAGAGAGATCTATACAAAAACTCTATGCTTTAGAAATCAGCAAAAACACAGATAGTCAAGATGAAACATTTGAGTTACAGCCTCATGGAGAAGGCTTGGCTAACCTTGCAGAAGGTAACGACAACAATGCCTCTTCGGTGGGGAGTGTTAGAAAATCTAGAAGAGGAAGAACCATTGTTGTCCTGTGGGGGCGCGCAGTTAATTTTCCGCATTTATATTATTTTTATATTAGTTACCGACAAACCAATTTTGCGCGTACCAAATTGTATATATTTTATCATTGTGTAATTTTTAGAATCATATATAATCTTTATAAATAAGTATTGTACATAAATTTATATATATATATTTAATTAATTCAGCTCTATATAGAATAACAAAATCTTCTGTAAAATAACCTCAGCCAACCAAGAACTCAATAAACTCTGAAAACAACCGGCTTTTCCTTCAAGACGCCAACCCCCCAAACGACAGGGAGAGAAGAGGACACGAGAGGCCCCTAAAAGAGATACCCAACAAAGCGATAGCTTGCCTCTCGTATCCTTCATTCTTCCCGGCAACTACAAGTAGCACCAAGAAGGAACCAGCTACAATTGGTGACCCCGGAGTGACCCGAAGCAGCCAGCGGAAGCAGCATCCTTCAGTCGCCGGGCGGAACAAACCGAAGCCACGCCTCTTCGCCGCCCACCCGTAGTAGCCGGTCGGAACCAAAGCAGCAGCAGACCCGAATTACATTCCCGCAAGATGGAATCTGTTGAATCAGGAGTGCACCATTCACCATCAAGCCACCCATGTTCTACAGATCTACAGATCTACAGAAGCTAAGGCTAACAAAGACCCTAAGATCCACTCTAAGGTTAGCCCGAGAGAAAGGAAAGAGTAGCGGGTTAAGAGAAGAGAAGAAGGGGTTAAGTAAGAGCAACACCTATCACTCATGGGTTAACATTCATTCAGAAAAAGAGGAAAAGTGTCTCACCATCATCATCCGCCGGCCACTGCCGACAAGTCAGAAAAATAGTCGGAGAGAATAGGAGAGGGGTGAAAGATGAAAAGAAGTAAAATAAGAACGCTTACAAACCATGCAAATACAGTCTTAACTCACTGTCATACCATGCAAACTACAGACATGCAAGTAAAGAGAGTTACAGACATGCAAGAAAGGAGAAAAAAAAAGTAGGTACAGTTAAACAAAAAGTGGGTTAGTTTACGCTACGAGCTACATCTACGTTCGTGTTAGTCTAATTTTTTATTTTATTTTTTATTTTTTAATAATTAATTGCTGGCATCACACGCTGGCATGTCACAAGCTGGCATTCATCGTCAACAGACTCATCCTCGAGCACCACCACCAGAGGTTCTGTTGCTAACTTTGTTGTTTTTTAAATTAAACAACGTTAATATTTTTAAAATGTCTGTCAAGACGGTTCTTAAACACATTAACGCTGGTAGAATGAACGACTGACGCGGGAAGATTATTCCATTTATCAATTACTTTAAACGTAAAGAAGTTTTTAGCGATATTAGTAATGAAACGTCTGCCACGCAACTTGAATCCGTTATTGCGAGTATTACTATTATCGAAAGTGAACAATTTGTCAAAATTTACGTTATCGATGTTATTAACGATTTTGAAAACTTCAATAAGCTCCCCCCTTAATCTCCTAGTTTCGAGTGAATACAAGTCTAACACTTTAATCCTATCTTCATAAGGCTTGTTGCGCAATGACGGAATAAGTTTCGTGGCACGACGCTGAACCCTTTCTAACCTATCAATATCCTCACGCAAGTACGGGCACCAAAACTGAACGGCATATTCTAAATGAGGCCTGACTAGGGACTTGTAAAGGGGCAATATAATATCCTTCGATTTAAATTCGAAATTACGCGCTATGAAGCCTAACATCCTATTCGCTTTTGCGCAAGACTCCAGGCACTGGTTCCTAACCTTTAAATCCTTAGATACGCGTACGCCTAAATCTACTTCCTCGTCAACGCTCGCTAACTCCCTATCATCCATCGTGTACGCGTAATTATTGTTGCGAGAACCTATATGCAAAACTTTACATTTGTCTACGTTAAATTGCATCTGCCACTTATCTGTCCACTCCATAATCCTATCTACATCGTCTTGAATCCTATTTCTATCGTCCTCGTTAACAACCTTACCGCCTATTTTAGTATCGTCCGCGAATTTTGAAACGTTACTAGTCAATCCTACATCTATGTCGTTAATGTAAATTACGAATAGCAATGGGCCTAACACTGAACCCTGTGGGACACCGCTACCTACATCTAACCACCCGATTCACTACCATTAACTACGACCCTCTGTCTCCTAGCACGAAGCCATTCTTCTAACCAGTTAGCTACCTGACCGCGTATACCGTGCGCTTTAACCTTCGCAATTAGTCTCCTATGCGGAACTGTATCGAACGCCTTTTTAAAATCTAAATAAATAACGTCAGCTGCCCTATGCCTATCGTATTCGCGCACTACTTCGTTATAAAATTCTAACAAATTAGTTAAACAAGACCTATGGCGTCGAAACCCGTGCTGACTACTATTAATCAATTCTCTACTTTCTAAGTGATCGATAATACGATCCCTAACTACGGATTCCAAACGTTTACCGACAATTGACGTTAAGCTAATGGGCCTATAATTGCTAGCTACCGCGCGGTCGCCTTTTTTAAAAATAGGCGTGACGTTAGCTAATTTAAAGTCTTCAGGAATAATCCCCGTTTCGAGGGACTGATTAAAGATCTTCGTTAAGGGGCCTACGATAACTTCTTTCAAATGTCTGGGATAAAAAGCGTCAGGGCCTGGAGCCTTGCTAACTTTTAGCCTATCGATATAATGCGCAATCTCAGCCTCGTAAACAGTTATTTCATCTAAAATAGTCTCGCTACTAAATGGAACGATATCATCCACGTCGGGGACATTATTTACGTCTTCTACGGTAAAAACTGTCGCAAAAAAGTTATTAAAAATACCCGCCATAGCCTGAGCGTCAGAAGCCAAAGCACCATTAACATCCACTAGAGGGCCTATGTTATTTTTTACCGGCTTACGATTATTAACGTATTCAAAAAACTTTTTTGGATTATGTTTACTATCCGCAGCTATAAGTATCTCTAAATTACGCTTGGCATTCCTAACTGATCTTTTAACCTGACGTCTAAGCTCGATATATCTATTAAAGTTAGCTACCTCTCCATTGCGCTTACTAAGTCTATACGCTCTATTACGCTCGTTTATAAACTCTCCTATTTCCCTACTCCACCACTTCGGCCTACCGCGATTTCTAGCGCGCTTGAGCCTACGAGGAATAAACTCCCTTTCAATATTCCTAAAACTTTCTTTAAACGCCACCCAACGCAAATTTGTGTCATTACCCATAAATAAGTTATCCCAGTCCACTACTCTCATCCTATCAGCAAAACTATCAAAATTAGCCCTACGAAAATCAGGGACTTCTATTACATTACTATCCTGAGTGTTTTCTATCAATAACTTAAACCTAAGAATTTGATGATCGCTACATCCTAAACTCTCGCCTACTTCTAAACCTTCGACAATTCCACATTTCCAGAATAACATCCGAAGAGACCAAATTTTTCCATGTTCTAGCCTCGTTACCCCCCGAAGTCGTCTCACGAATTTCAGCAGCAACTCTCTCCAACAAGTCGTACACCGATTTAAAAGAAGAAATCGTGAGTCATTACGAAAAGACGAAGCCAGAACTCTTCGAACGACTCATCTCCAACACTCCTCTCACTGGAAAGCCCTCCCAATTCCTTCAAGATATCACCAAACGGCACTGAAGGTGGGCGTCAGCGATGATTTGGTGAAGCATAAATTCATCCAGGCGCTCCCATCCTCAATAGCGCCCGTCGTAGCAGCACAAAAGGAGCTGACGCTAACTCAACTCGGCAAACTAGCCGATGAGTTAATACCGTTCGCTCAACAAAGCTGCTACGCGGCGCCAACGTCAACTCGAGCCAATACAAGCCCAAGAACGAATATCCCCATCGGCCTAAAACCCTTCAGCGAGAATCAGCGGCCGGTGGTGTGCCGCGCGCACCTTTATTATGGCCCCCAAGCAAGGACCTGCAGGCCATGGTGCAAGTGGCCAAATAAAGATGACGCCAAGCTGCTCCCCTCGTCACGCCCAAATTCAAGATCTTCCTCACCATCAAGAGAAACGTCGGAAAACTAGATAAGCAGGCTGTGATTAACGCGACGTCCGGCCTGCCGCTGATCTCAGTCGCAGCTCGCATCGCCAGTCTGAAGGTCAATTTTATCATTGACACAGGAGCGAGCATCTCAATTTTACCACCAACTTGTGTCAATGATTGTCAACTCCACCCAACCGCAGTAAAGATTTCCACCGCAAACGGTCAGCCGCTCGAAATATTCGGAGAAGTAACACTGGACATATCAATTCCTAAATTACGAAGAATATTCAGGTGGCCATTCGTCGTCGCCCAAGTCTCCAGTCCACTTCTCGGCGCCGATTTTCTATCCCATTATGACATCCTTGTGGACTGCAAGCATGGCATTTTGAAGGATAGAGCAACAACTCTTCAAGCCACTACTAAACCTGTGCAATCCAAAGACCTTCACCTCATCAATATTAACCCTACCGACAAATTACCTCAAGAAATCAGGAACCTGCTTGACAAGTACTCCTCACTACTGAAACCAGCTCAACCGCAGAAAGTTTCCACCAACACTGTCAAGCATACCATCGACACTGGCAGCGCACCACCAGTGTTTGCAAGCCCTCGACGTCTTCCACCCGATAAATTATCCTCAGCTAAGGCTACTTTCAACAACTTACTTCAAGATGGAATTATAGAACCCTCAAAATCACCATGGGCCTCACCGTTACACCTCGTTCCGAAGAAGATACCAGGCGAATGGCGGGCGTGTGGTGATTATAGAAGCCTAAACGCTGTCACGAAACCGGACAGATATCCACTTCCTCATATAAGAAGTCTGTCAACATCTCTGCACGGAAAATCATGCTTTAGCAAAATCGATCTAGTCAGAGCATATCACCAAATTCCAGTCCACCCAGAAGATATCGAGAAAACGGCTATAACAACTCCATTTGGTTTATTTCAGTATTTATACATGCCATTTGGTTTAAGAAACGCCCCTGCAACATTTCAACGCTTCATGGATACAATTTTCAGAGGAGTTGACTGCGTATTTGTGTATCTCGACGATATTTTAGTCCATTCAAATAACGCAGTTGACCATTTGAAAGACTTAGAACGCGTATTCAAGATCCTTCAAGAACACAATTTAAGAATTTCCTTAGAAAAATGCATATTTCAGCAATCCAAAATTGAATTTCTGGGTCATGAAGTTTCCCCAGCAGGCATTCGTCCTCCTGTAAACAAAGTCTCCGAAATTCAAGATATTCCCCAACCGCAAGATTACCAAAGCCTCAGAAGATTCCTAGGAATGACGGGATTCTATCGCCATATGATACCCCGTTACGCCGATTTAGTCTCACCTTTAAGTGAAATCGTCAGAACTCAAGTCAAAAGCAAAAGTCTACAGTGGAACGACGAAGCAATTCAAGCCTTTCAAGATGTCAAGGATGCACTACGGAACGCCGTTACGCTTTGTCATCCTCTTCCATCAAGCTCAATCCTTCATTTAGTTACGGACTGCTCACAAATAGCAGCTGGAGCAGTTCTTCATCAAATAATCGACAGCACACCAGTTCCCATCGCCTTCTTTTCCAAGAAATTAACTACAACTCAGCAAGCGTACGCCGCATACGATAGAGAATTACTCGCAGCATACCTAGCCGTCCTGCATTTCCGTCAATTTTTAGAAGGTCGTCAAGTAATACTCTTCACGGATCACAAACCGATGGTTTCTGCCTACAAGAGTCCCTTACGAGCCAAGACAGACCGACAACAACGTCATTGGTCTGCCATCACGGAATACGTATGCGATGTAATACATATCTGTGGATCCGAAAACGTCGTAGCGGACTGCCTTTCACGCAACGTAAACGCAGTACATATCGACGCTTTCGATTTATCAGCAATCGCGGAATCTCAACAAAAAGATCAAGAAACGCAAGAATTTCTCCCACGTCTCAAGCCGTTCCCGTTTCCAGAAAATACAACTTTATATTGCGATACATCCACGCCATATCCCCGTCCTTTTGTTCCCAAGCAGCATCGATCTTCCATCTTCAATCAATTTCATAATATTTCTCATCCAGGCATCAAGCAATCACTTCGTATCATTAAATCAAGATACTTTTGGCCCTCAATGAATAAGGATATTCGAACTTGGTCCCGAAATTGTGAATCATGTCAATCCTCAAAAATTTCTCGCCATACAAAATCAGAAATAACCCCCTTCGATTTACCAAGTTCAAGATTTGAAACGGTACATATCGACATCGTCGGTCCCTTACCGCCAACCACTTTGCCCGGTCAAACATATCCTTCCCCATATAGATATCTCCTAACCTGCATCGATCGTGCCACAAGATGGATAGAAGCATATCCTCTGATTGATACTACAGCCACATCAATAGCACACGCATTTCTCGATGTATGGATTTCAAGATTTGGTGTACCACTGCAAGTCATAACGGACCGCGGATCCCAATTCGAATCCGAACTCTTTAGGGAACTCTCAGCTCTCATCGGATTTCACCGACTAAGAACTTTGTCGTATCGCCCTCAGACCAACGGAATAATTGAAAGATCTCATCGCACCATCAAGACAGCAATCATCGCTCGAAAACAAGATTGGCTCCCCGCTTTACCCATAGTTCTCCTTGGTTTACGCAGTCTCCCCAACGAATCGGGTTATTCACCGTTCACCACCGTCACCGGAACCACCCTATTATGCCCGAGGCCAATGATCGCCAATTCGTCGTCAAAATCCAATTCAAAATTCATCTCCGAATTAGCCAAGAAAATGACGCAAATCGATTTCGCCCAACTCTCTCAAGGAAACATTCACTCAGCCCCCAAATCATTCATTCCATCGGAACTCCACAAATCAAGCCACGTATGGGTACGCATCGACCGCGTTCGAAAACCATTCGAGGCACCATATCAAGGACCTTTCCGTGTTCTCGAACGCCACGATAAGTACTTCGTAATAGAAAAAACTAACGGATCATCAGAAGCCATTTCAATTAATCGTTTAAAACCGGCGTATATAGTTTCAGGTCCCACACAGGTACCGGGCGCACAATCGGACGACATCGGATCGGAGAAAAAGCACGCAAGGAAAAAGGACGATGGAGGACGCACCTCGGAGGTAGCAAATACAGACCTCAGGACGGGCGCGCAGGACAACGCAACAACCGGAAACGAGGCCGACCGAGGATCAACGCGAGCTGGACGAAGGATCCGATTCAAATCAAGACCCGAATATTTCTACTTTTGATATACGTGCTCCGCTTCTCGGGGTGGGCAGTAGTGTGGGGCCGCGCAGTTAATTTTCCGCATTTATATTATTTTTATATTAGTTACCGACAAACCAATTTTGCGCGTACCAAATTGTATATATTTTATCATTGTGTAATTTTAAGAATCATATATAATCTTTATAAATAAGTATTGTACATAAATTATATATATATATATTTAATTAATTCAGCTGTATATAGAATAACAAAATCTTCTGTAAAATAACCTCAGCCAACCAAGAACTCAATAAACTCTGAAAACGACCGGCTTTTCCTTCAAGACGCCAACCCCCCAAACGACAGGGAGAGAAGAGGACACGAGAGGCCCCTAAAAGAGATACCCAACAAAGCGATAGCTTGCCTCTCGTATCCTTCATTCTTCCCGGCAACTACAAGTAGCACCAAGAAGGAACCAGCTACAGTCCAAGGCGATATGATGACTAAGCTGATTGATGCAGCATTGCTTGTATATATTAAGTTAAGGTGTATATATATCCATCTCATAATTGTAAGGTTAGTGAAAAATTCACTTAATTTAGAGCTAGCACTTTTGGGCTCTCGTGGCATCAGTGTTTGGGACTCTGGTGGCATCATTTTGGGGCGCTGCGCGTCCTTTCTACTCGTTTGTGGGATGTCGTACGTACAGGGTGTGGTCTGATAGAGAGCTCTCTTGCAATTCAGTTTGGTTATTTAGATACAAGATTGTTGCATCGTGCAATAGTCCAGGTTGCGTTGTTGTTGCAAGGTTGGGAAAGAAGACCATAAATAGTACCCCTTTTGTTTTTTATATTAAATTCATGTAACTAAGGTCTAAGGTAGGCCCGCATCGAGTCAGCAACCCTGAGGTAGGACCTAATAGGATCTCAAATCCGTAAGTTTTAATTTTAGCTTAACTTGGGCTGTAGGTAGAACTGGCCCTTTAGAATTTAGAATTTGGCCGTTCACGGCTCAGCTGGGATTTTGAACCCAACAAATAAATAAAATAACACATACCATGCAAACTACAAACATGCAAGAAAAGAGAGTTACAGACATGCAAAGTAAGGAGAGGATAAGAAAAAAAAAAGTAGGTAAAGTTAAACAAAAAGTGGGTTAGTTTACGCTACGAGCTACATCTACGTTCGTGTTAGTCTAATTTTTTTTTTTTTAATAATTTTATTGCTGGCATCACACGCTGGCATGTCACAAGCTGGCATTAATCGTCAACAGACTCATCCTCGACCACCACCCCCAGAACTCCTGTTGCTAATTGTTTTTTTTTATTTTAAACGTTAATATTTTTAAAATGTCTGTCAAGACGGTTCTTAAACACATTAACGCTGGTAGAGTTCACGACGGGCGCGGGAAGATTATTCCATTTATCATTACTTTAAACGTAAAGAAGTTTTTAGCGATATTAGTAATGAAACGTCTGCCACGCAACTTAAATCCGTTATTACGAGTATTACTATTATCGAAAGTGAACAATTTGTCAATTTACGTTATCGATGTTATTAACGATTTTGAAAACCAATAAGCTCCCCCCTTAATCTCCTAGTTTCGAGTGAATACAGGTCTAACTCTTTAATCCTATCTTCATAAGGCTCGTTGCGCAATGACGGAATTAGTTTCGTGGCACGACGCTGAACCCTTTCTAACCTATCAATATCCTCGCGCAAGTATGGGCACCAAAACTGAACGGTATATTCTAAATGAGGCCTGACTAGGGACTTGTAAAGCCAGTAAAGGGGCAATATAATATCCTTCGATTTAAATTCGAAATTACGCGCTATGAAGCCTAACATCCTATTCGCTTTTGCGCAAGACTCCAGGCACTGGTTCCTAACCTTTAAATCCTTAGATACGCGTACGCCTAAATCTACTTCCTCGTCAACGTTTGCCAACTCCCTATCATCCATCGTGTACGTGTAATTATTGTTACGAGAACCTATATGCAAAACTTTACATTTGTCTACGTTAAATTGCATCTGCCACTTATCTGCCCACTCCATAATCCTATTTACATCGTCTTGGAGCCTATTTCTATCGTGCTCGTTAACAGCCTTACCGCCTATTTTAGTATCGTCCGCGAATTTTGACACGTTACTAGTCAATCCTACATCTATGTCGTTAATGTAAATTACGAATAACAATGGGCCTAACACTGAACCCTGTGGGACACCGCTACCTACATCTAACCACCCCGATTCACTACCATTAACTACGACCCTCTGCCTCCTAGCACGAAGCCATTCTTCTAACCAGTTAGCTACCAGACCGCGTATACCTATGGCGTCGAAACCCATGCTGACTACTATTAATCAAATCTCTACTTTCTAAGTGATCGATGATACGATCCCTAACTACGGATTCCAAAAGTTTACCGACAATTGACGTTAAGCTAATGGGCCTATAATTGCTAGCTACTGCGCGGTCGACTTTTTTAAAAATAGGCGTGACGTTAGCTAATTTGAAGCCTTCAGGAATAATCCCCATTTCGAGTGACTGATTAAAAATCTTCGTTAAGGGGCCTACGATAACGTCTTTCAAATCTTTCAAATGTCTGGGATAAAAAGCGTCAGGGCCTGGAGCCTTGCTAACTTTTAGCCTATCGATATAATGCGCAATCTCAGCCTCGTAAACAGTTATTTCATCCAAAATAGTCTCGCTACTAAATAGAACGATATCGTCCACGTCGGGGACATTATTTACGTCTTCTACGGTAAAAACTGTCGTAAAAAAAGTTATTGAAAATACCCGCCATCGCCTGAGCGTCAGAAGCCAAAGCGCTATTAACATCCACTAGAGGGCCTATGTTATCTTTTATCGGCTTACGATTATTAACGTATTCAAAAAAACTTTTTTGGATTATGTTTACTATCCGCAGCTATAAGTATCTCTAAATTACGCTTGGCATTCCTAACTGATCTTTTAACCTGACGTCTAAGCTCGATATATCTATTAAAGTTAGCTGCCGTGCCATTGCACTTATTAAGTCTATACGCTCTATTACGCTCGTCTATGAACTCGCCTATTTCCCTAGTCCCCCACTTGGGCCTACCATGATTTCTAGCGCGCTTGGGCCTACGAGGAACAAACTCCCTTTCAATATTCCTAAAACTTTTTTTAAACGCCACCCCATGCAAATTTGTGTCATTACCCATAAATAAGTTATCCCAGTCCACTACTCTCATCCCATCCGCAAAACTATCAAAATTAGCCCTACGAAAATCAGGGACTTCTATTACGTTACTATCCTTAGTGTTTTCTATCCTTAGTGTTTTCTATCAATAACTTAAACCTAAGAATTTGATGATCACTACATCCTAAACTCTCGCCTACTTCTAAACCTTCGACTATATTTTCGCCGTTCGTCATCACCAAATCTAAAATATTATCACCGCGCGTTGGTTCGGTAACCATCTGTCGTAAAAAGTTATCTTCCATAAACTCGATCAATCTCAAACCCTCATCATTACCAGTAAAAGTCTCATAATATAATTAACATTAGAGCAGTTAAAGTCTCCGACAATTATACTATTCCGATTGTCAATAAAGTTACCAAGAACTGAGTAAAATCTAGTATCTGTATCAAGGGGTTGAACGGGAGGTCTATAAACAACAACAAAATTAAAACTAATACTACGCGCCCTAACTTCAACACATATCGCATTAATTGCTGCCGGAAAATCTAACTTAACCTCGATAGCCCTAAGGGAATAACGAATGTACAGCAAAACGCCGCCACCAAACCTATGTAACCTATCATTAGTAAAGAGTTTAAAACCCGGTATATCAAGTTCCCCCAACAAGTCCCGAGTCACGGTATTTAACCAAGTTTCAGTGATAGCAACTATATCGTAGTTGTCGGAATAAATTATCGCCTTAAATTCATTTAATTTATTTCTAATACTACGTGCGTTACAATAAAAGACGTTTAAGTTATTTTTTACCACGTGCCCGCATTTTAAACTATTTTTCACGTCGGGCCCGCGTTCACCGGACCCACAACGTTTAAAGAAGGCTTCGACCTATACAGCTTTCGTACGTTTTCGTCAATTAACCTACCTAGCCTAGCATTACCTATTTCATTAAAATGCACCCCCATCTTTTATAAAAAGGTTAGGATCACTGAATTCTGACCACAGCTTTACGAAGGATACAAATCTCTTCTAATTTATTATTCAAAAATATTGTTTTTGACGTCATCCTAAGACCCAACCCGTGCCTAGGGGTAATACCTAGAACTAAAGACCTATCTGACCTCGCCTTCAGGGACCTAATTAACCCCCTATATCTCTCCAAAAGGTCAGGCACTCTCGTATCGGGCCTATACGAGTCGTTGCCTCCTACCATCGTCACCAATATCTTTCAGGAAGATACTCACATGTCACATTTAATGGCAAGTCATCCAAAAACAAGATTTTTCCGAACGGGGTCCCTCAAGGCTCTGTTCTCTCACCAACACTCTTCAACTTATACATGCATGACATTCCAACACCCATAGATAACAAGCTTACATTATCATCATATGCAGATGACATCACTCTAACATCCACCCACAGCAACATCGACACCGCTACAAATAACCTACAAACATACATAAACAGTATACAAGACTGGCTCACACACAATAGACTCAAAGTAGCGCCCACAAAATCAACCAACACCTTGCTTACAAGCAACACAAAAGAACACCAGGTAATTCCACAGCTTACACTAAACAACATCAACATTCCACACACTCACAGGACCAAAATACTTGGGGTCACATACAACACATCATTATCTTTTGCAAACCACATTCAGGATATTAAAAACAAATGTACGTCAAGACTTAACACGCTTAGGGTACTAACAGGCACAAACTTTGGACACCAGCAGGAAACAACATCACTCATATACAAACAATATATTCGCTCAGTTATGGACTATGCTAGCCCATGCTGGACACTCATTATCTCAAACACACATAAACACCTTACAGACAATACAAAACAACGCACTTCGTATCATTACAGGATGCACTCAAACAACACCAATAGAACACCTGCACACAGAAACAAAAATACTAAAAGTTAGGGAACATTTAGACATGAGGGGAACACAATTCATGGCAGCAGCGACAACTAACCCACAACACCCTTGCCACTACATGTACAATCACGCACCGACACCTCGCACCATTAAGGTAACACCAGACACACATTATAACCAAATACTCCATTCCATACCACGCCCCACAGACATCACACAGTACAGAAAACACATACACACACACACACCTAACCCACAAAGCACTGACACGACTCGGTCCGAATGCGGTCCTAGTTTGCGAAGCCGCCACCCATTAACATGTCAGAGATCAGCCTGAGCAGATCGGATCGAGTTAACTTAGCACGATTCCGATGTGGACATCACCCCAACTTACGGACATATAAACACAGACTAGACAACTCCATAGACGACGACACCTGCCACCTGTGCCACGACACACCACAAACAGTTGAACACATTATGACAGACTGTACCGCTCTAGCACAACAACGAACACAACATCACTAGTGCGCTGAACCTCTGGTCCACTCCGAAGAGGGCGATCGGTTACCTGCGTGCCGCCAGCTTGCTCGATCAGGGTGGGCTGATCGGCTAAACAACAACAACATCGAGTGACGGGAGGCAACGTCAATCCTATCCACTTCGTCTCTAACTCTGTCAACCCTGGCCCCTGGGAGACAGACCCTCCTCCTCTTGGTTGGATGCCGTTCAACGAACTCTTTGTCCATGTGGCGCACTAAAGAGTCCCCAATTAAAATAGTTTCCCCCTCATTCACGTCCCTTTCGAAATGGGCGAAAGGGTTCGAAACCTCGATAGGGGGGGGGGGGGATTCCTATCACCTAACGTACGCGGCCTAGCTCCACCCTTAACTTCTCTAAATCCCTCCCCATCTACTACTCTCGGACTAACCTTAACCCCTTCCTCAACTCTATCCAACCTTCCCGACAAGCTACCTAAACTAGAAACTACGTTACGCACCTCACCCTTCAAATTACTAACGTTGAATTGTTGTCTGTTAATGGTTTTCAATTCTCTCTAAATAAAGTAAATTACTTATTTAAAAACAATCTGACAAGTTATATATAAAAATTTACTTTCAAACTTTTGATCTTAAGCAAACATCGCCAAACATTCAAATAGGTTAGCCCAGGTCCCAGGTCCCAGGAGCCTCCGAGCCCTACACTAATTATTTTCTTTTTTTAAATGTTTTGTATGTAATACCAGTACTTACTAAATAATAATATGGTTCTTTAACCCTTACGCCTCGGGTGCCATAAGATAATGTCACAAAGTTGCCCAGCGGCGCGTCTCGGGTGTCCTTATATTGGTCGCGTAGAGAGACAGTGACCTTGAACCATGCCTGGCAGCCAGCTGTGTAAACACCCCCACCTCTCCCCCTATGTGGGCGCCAGCAAGATAGTGTAAACACCCGCCCCCTTATCCTACGCGCCTAGCGCCTGCCTCAGAGATACAGTATGTATCTCTGTAAGTATCGCACGGTACGTTGCTTTATTCCCAATTACTTGTTTATTGCCATAAATACAATGTAACAATGATACATCCGCACAAGTAAGATAGACGTGTCTTTTATTAGATTAGGCCTATAATTTTTAGCCGAAGTTTGGTGCGGTGGAAAGGATTGTCGCAATGAGCCAATGACCCCTAAATCGCTAATGCGTAGTTGATTTTTCTGGTTTTATCCCACGTGGGGGCCCTGGGGTGACCGGCCGCGCCAACCAACCCCGAGGCCAGAGGGTTAATAGAATAGCTATTTGCTATTGTTATGTAACATTAAAAATATTGAAAAATATATTTATGTATTTTCAGAACCGTATTGCATTTCGCGCTGCCGATGATGAAACTTTTCATGAAGCTCTGGAGGAAACAAGAGATGGCTTGTTCCACAGAAAAGTACTCTCTCGAAAACAGCTGGCAGGATCTCTTCTTGATGAAGCCAATTTAAAGGTTAATGAAGACATGAAAATGCTGCTGAAAAATAAATTCTGTGTTGTGTCACAAGATGGCTGGTCTAATGTCCACAATGAGCCCATTGTAGCCACAGTCATTCACTCTGACGGAAATCAATCCCCTTGGATAGTGTCTATGCAGGACCTGAAAAGAAAACAGCTGAGTACTGTTTCACTCTTGCCAAGCAGAGTATAATAAATGCAGAAAATGAATATGGAGCTATTGTTGTTGGATTTGTTTCTGATAATGAAGCGAAGATGAAGCTAGTCCGTAAGGTAAGTCAGTTTAGAAATATGACTGCATTCATATTTAAAAATATTTTTCTATTTCTGCCTGAATCTGTCACCAATTATAATTATCAATTTACTATCCTAATTCCTAACAGTCTGTAATTTTATAAGCGAAAATTATAGAATAATTTTTTGAAATATAACTTTAAAGAAATGCTGATTTTCTGTATCTAATTTACAAATTACATTGCATAATGTCTCTAATGCCTTGCAAACTTTGTTACAGCTGCTTATCGAATGGCGACCTGAACTCATTGCTTACGGTTGCAGTGCTCATTACCTGAACCTAATTGAGAGCACGGCTACTCCAACTCCAATCCTTGCAGTTATCAAGGACGTACAGAAGTATTTCCGTGATCATCATCATCCAACTGCCTGGCTGAAGGAAATGGGAGGTGTCCTACAACAGTTACCAAATAACACCAGGTAAAATTTAGTATTTGACACTTATACTCCAATTTTGATTTTAATAATTTATAATAGAAAATAAAACTTTCATGAATAACGTATTATATTTCACAAAATCAATTTTCACTTTAAAACCTTGAGAAATTGCAATTACAACTGAAAGTATCTGAAGTATATATTATTATTACGGTATAATATTATTTTATTTATTTCCTATGTTTTATATTTATCATGTAATTCCTGTTTTTACCAGGTGAACTAGCCAACGCGTATGTTTACAGACTTTTGTAAACAACCACCAGAAATATGTGGACATACGAGATATGCATGGTGATGAAATTGCTCCAAACATCGTGAAGAATATTGATAACAGACTGGTTCTGCTAGAAGCAAAAAACATGTTGCTTCAATTAGATGAAATATCCAGGACTTTGAATGTATTTCAAGTAAGTTATTTAAGTGTAGCCAGTTTAGTATCATCCGCAAACTTTGATATTTTAGCATTAATGCCTATCTCCAAATCATTCAAATATACTATAAACAATAATGGACCAGACAACACACACTTTCGGCGACTATCTTTCATACTCTGAACCAGTCTCCTATACCTCTCAACCAACTCTTCATTCCGTATCTTCCTCACATCATTTACACCTGCATGCACGACCACGACTGCATCTCTCTCAGTCTCTTGCATCAGCCTATCAAATCTTTCATGAACAACATTTACTCCAGCTCCAGGCACACACTTTCGACCTTCTCTTACCATCATTTGCATAGTAAGTCCTATCTATATACCTAATCTGAGAGTCCCCAATAAGAAGCACCTCAGGCCTTTCAGTCCTTACATTCCTCTTGAAACCCTCCCTATTAGTTAAACATTTAAAATAATGACAATAGACAATGGTACCTAGTGACTAGTGTGAATGCAGCGGGTTTAGGTAATTTAATTAGCTAGTTACTGAATGTTCCACTTTATGAAGATAAGACAGCAAAACATGAAAATAGCCTATTGATCATGTAGCTATACAGAAAAATATTACTATATTCAGAATCATTCATGAATTTTTTTATACACTTTAAATTAGTTTAAAATTCTTAAATATTTACAGTTTCTATTGTCTCTTTATAGGATGATCACAACACATTATCTGATTGTGTTGCTCTGTGGCTGAACCTCACTTCCAATGAAACTATTAAGGTCGAAGTAAGAGAATAGATCAAGAAAAGGTTTGACGAGGTAGCAACACCTCAACATCTTGCCTCTTATCTGCTTGACCATCGAAAGAAATTTGAGCTGCAGCATGTATGTATGTATGGTTGACATTAAGTGATGAACAGCAGAACACAGCACGGAATTACATCATGGAGAAGGAGGAGGATTTTGCTGTTGTTTTTGCAGCATATGAAATGCAAGATACAACAATGTTTCCGAAAATTGCATTCAATAAGTCATTGTGTAAGCTTGTTGCGCCAAAATACTGGCAGTATATCAGCCAGATATCGCCATTACGCCCGGTAACACGATTTTGCAATCTACTTCATGCAATATCAGCTTGTCCTCCTTCAAATGCTGGTATTGAAAGGCTGTTTAGCTCTGCTGGTTTGGTTCATACTAAATTGAGAAATAGACTAAGTAATGAGCGTGTGGCCAAACTTGTTAAGGTATATAGACATTTAGGTTGGGACAAGTCTAAGAATGTACCCAGCACTGACCCTGGCCCGCGGGCCAAATGTGGCCCCCACGGGTCTTTTCAATTAAATGAAAAAGTTAGAATATAAAAGTACTTTTGAAAACGTTTTCTGTGAAGGGAGATGGAAAGTAAGTAGGCTAATACATTTAGTTATTTTCTTCGCTTGGCCCTCACATCAAAAATGTTTGTGCACCACTGATCTACACAGTCACAGGATGAAGAAGATGATGATGATGATTTCGATTATGTTTATGTACTAAGTGTTAAGAGCTAATTTTGGAAAGGCAGGAAAGCATATCATGTTAATTCTCTAAAATTCAGGGGTGGGGAAACCCTCGCCCGCCGGCGAAATTTCGCCCACGAGCTAATTTCAATTCGCCCGCTTAGGTATTTATTATTTACTAAAAATTATTTATTTACAGCCCAGCAAATAGCTTTTTAAAATACATCTAATATACAGCGTGTCCCAAAGAAATGTATACCCACTTTGTTCGATAATACCAGCTATGAGGATAATAAATATATTACTTTTTATATGTTTTTTAATAAAGAATTTTCTCCTGAATCTAAATATGTAATTATTTGTATTAAAAATTGAAAAACAAAAAAGTTACAGATGTTTAAATTATAATTATTATTTTCGAGACTTCATGTGCGATATTTTCTAATATTTTTGCACGTATACGAGATAAGTTTGAAACCGACGGCACTGTGCAAAACTTACAAAAACAACGTTCTGGAAGACGTCGAACATCTTAGATAAAGTGTCATTTAACCATGGAATTTGTAAATTTTTTGAATTAACTAATAATTGCAACACTTATGCTTCAATATCAACACTAAACATAAGTATCTCAAAACAGTCGGTTAAAATATTAGAAAATATCGCACATGAAGTCTCGAAAATAATAATTATAATTTAAACATCTGTAACGTTTTTGTTCTTCAATTTTTAATAAAAATAATTACATATTTAGATTCAGGAGAAAATTCTTTATTAAAAAACATATAAAAAGTAATATATTTATTATCCTCATAGCTGGTATTATCGAACAAAGTTGGTATACATTTCTTTGGGACACGCTGTATATAAGCTTAAAATTTGCCAGACGCTCGCGGAGGTGTTTATGTTATCGATTTTCGCCCTTGGTACTGAAAAGTTTCCCCACCCCTGCGTCTAAATGTTTGATTTTTGTTCAATTGCCCATACACTCTGTCTCTCAGTCTCTCTGACCTGCTGTCTGAATGCAAGACGCAAGTTACATAATATAAAGTATATAAAGGATTTTATCATTTTTTGCATAAAATAAAGGATATCATTTGTAGCAATGACTTTAATTAAAAAAAGAAACATTGTTAGAGGTAACATTTAATGAATAATAGAACTTAATATTATCATTATTATGGCATTTTATTGAAATTTTATTAAATTATTGATTTTATAGTTTTACCAGGTTTTACCAGGTGTTTTACCAGGGTAAAACCCAATACTTTTACCCAGTTTTACCAGGGTTTTACCAGTCCTGGTAAAACCTACTTACCAACCCTGGTCGTCGTCCTTTCGGGATTTCGGTGAAACCTTTGCTATTGCACTAGACATATCGAAAGCTTTTGATAGTCTGTCATAGGGCCTTAATTTCGAAACTGCCCTAATTCAGTTTCTGTTCTTCTATCTGTGCCTTAATCTCTTATTTCCTTTCTGGCCGATCTGTAGGTTGTAGATGGCCAATGTTCCTCCAAAGCTATCTACTCTTCCTTTTATTTATCAATGATCTTTTAAGTCGCACTTTCTGGCCTATCCACTCCGATACCGATGATTCCACCATCCACTTCTTCACCCGTTTCAAAATGCGTCCCCCTCAACACCCACTCCATGCTTCGCGTGAGATTGTTATGGTGCACCTGATCTGATCTTTCTACTGTATCTGATTGGGGCAGAGAAAACATTGTGATTTTCAATGCCTCAAAAACTAGGTTCCTTCATCTGTCTTCTGGACATGAAAGTATTAATGCCAACACTGATATATGGTCCATGGATATGAAACTTGTTTGGTACGATAATTCACTGTCAAAAGTGAGAGCAGTCGAGATCAATAATTTAAGAAGTACGATTGGTGTGAAACTGACTAACCGTGTGAGAAATGAAGATGTGGAGTGAAAAAGTTATGAGGAGAATGCTACGTCGATATTGTCATGTGGAAAGAATGACTAATGATAGAATTGTGGGAACTGTGTGTAATAGTGAGAAGTAAAGGAAGACCGAGTAAAAGATGGAAAAATGTATAGTAGGGGTGGTCGAAATTTTGTATTCTTATTCTACAGTGACGGTCAGTGTGTAGATTAAATCTACACACTGCTCGGAGTTTCCTTTGGGCCCCTAAACAACATACTGTAATTACACAGCTATGCGCTCCCCCCTACCCGTTGCATATGCCCCCCTTTTTTTAAATTGAAATGAAATTGAAACCAATTCTTTGAATAAAAAACCTGATAAATGACAAAGATTAAAGTAAATAATGATATAAGTAAAGTTAAAGTAAGTTTTATATATATATATATAATATATAAATATTATATATATATATATAATATATATATATATATATACAGGGTGGGCCTTTTAACTCTGACGGTTTTAATATCCTTATAACTTTTTTGTTTTTTAACCAAATCAAATAAAATTTATACACAACATAGGTACATACATAAAGTTCTTTTGGATATAAATTTAATTACCTTTATAAATTTACAAGGTTAGTTATAAACTTCAATGTGATTTCCACCATTTTCGATCAGTATAGGCAGCCTTGCTCTGTATTCCAAAGCCACCTTTTGTCGCATTTCGATCGTAATTTCACCAAAAGCTGCTTGAATTCTCTGTTTCAGTTCATGAATGTCGGTTGGTCTTGTCGCGTAGACTTTCGACTTAATAAACCCCCATAAAAAAAGTCGCAAGGGGTAAGATCGGGAGAGCGTGGGGGCCAGGGCATATTGGAAGACTAGCAATTACGCAATAACTTTGGATTATTTTATACGACATTTCGTTATAAAGCATTTGTTTTCGTATACGTCAAAAGGTTTTTCTTCGCCATTTCGTCAATTCTGCAGATAGATAAAAGCAGCTTAATGAAAAAAAAACTTTATGTATGTACATATGTTGTGTATAAATTTTATTTGATTTGGTTAAAAAACAAAAAAGTTAAGGATATTAAAACCGTCAGAGTTAAAAGGCCCACCCGGCAGGGGCGGCTCTGGCCTAGAGGCTGTAAGGCTGCAGACCCCCCAACTAAAATGACGAATAATGCGTCTCTACGGTCTCTCTATTTTATTTAAAGTGTTGTATTAAACAAAAAATGAGATTCTAAACTAAACTGATTTTTATATATTAATAATGTGACGAAATAAAGATAACTTCCAGCAAACAATGATGAATAAAAGTTTATTTAAAATGTAATATAAATATAGGGCCTACCGCGCTAAGATGTAAATTTTAAGGCTGCAATCGTGCAGTCTATACACAGTATACAGGGTATGAGATTTAGTGAGGACTGTGAGGTGAGTGCGGTCACTGCACTGCTGCCAGGTGCACGATGTCCCAAATGATTAATTTCACGTTTAATTCGCTATATTTGATGAAAGTTGATCTATTTAAATTATACTTCCGTCACCGTGTGTTAATATCAAACTATTAAAAACTGAATTTTCAAATACATTATTGGTAAAGTAGAAGATAATGATATGATATGCAGCAAAATTTGGATTTTTTAAGTCTGCAGCAGATGCAGCCTGCTAGCGTACAGTTGCAGACGACACGTGACGGCAGTGTTCGGACGCTGGTTATCAAGTGTGGTCAGTCATTGTTTCCTGTGCTAGGCTGATCGTGCTTCTTTTTCAATTAAATTTATTATTGTGAACCAGATTTCTACTTGGTTATTTTGATTCAATTAGCTTATCTAAATCTTTTATTTCTCCCTTACATACAAGCCATGGAAAATACAGTGACGTTTTTGAAATCAATTAAATTTTCAAGCCTAACCTACCTCGAAAAGGTTGAAATTAAAAACAAAGGCCGTCCAACTCCTGCTTTAAATATAGAAGAGACAGGTAAAAGTAGAAATAAGGATTACGTTCGCAAATTTAATTCAGCTATTTATGATAAACATGATTGGATTTGTGGCTGTGAACAAAGTAATTCTCTGTTCTGTTTTCCATGTTTATTATTTGGAGGAGAAAGTGAATGGACAACGAATGGCATTTCTAAGTTGAAAAACTTGCCTCCAAAGATAATAAAGCACCAGCAAAGCCAAAAACATTTGATAAACGTAGTGAACTTATCTTTTCTTGGTAAAGTGAATATCAGAAATCAGCTGAGTGAAGCACATAGACAATCGATTGACAGACATAATGAATTAGTGAAAAGAAATAGGGGCGTGCTATCTAAAATTATTGATTGCATATTATTCTGCGGCAAATTTGAGTTGCCATTACGTGGCCATGATGAGAGTGACTCTTCCCAAAATACAGGAGTATTTCGCGGTTTGATTGATTTCTTGTGTAAATCAGATCCTAGTTTAGAATCTCATTTCCGAACTGCTACAGCTTTTAAGGGAACTTCAAAAACGATTCAAAATGAATTATTAGATTCTATATTAGTTCTTTGCAAAAAGAATATCAAGGAAGAGATTGAAAAAACTGACTACTTAGCTGTAATGTGTGATGAAACAACGGATATTTATAATAAATCACAAATGGCAATAGTGTTCAGATATGAACTAAAAGGAAACCCCGTTGAACGGTTTTGGAGTTTCTTCAACCCTCCAAATCTCACTGGAGAAGCTTTATCCGAAATACTCCTCAATGAACTGAATAGTTTACTCTCTAATAAGGAGAAACTTATAGCTCAACTTATGACGGAGCTGCTGCTCTTAGTGGAAAGCAGAAAGGCGTCCAAACAAGAATAAAAGAAGTCTATAAAAATGCTCATTACGTACATTGTTACGCACATCAACTGAACTTAATAATTGAGAAAGCAGCATAAAAAATTAGCAAAGCAAGAGTTTTTTTCAATAGCTTGTCTGGAATTCCTGCATTCTTTTCAAAATCCCCTCAAAGAACAGCTGAATTAGAAAAAATTATTCATCGAATTCCACAAGTATCAGCAACTAGATGGAATAGAAATACAGGCAGTTAACATTAAAACACGCGCAAAACACAACACCACACTAATCAACATTTACATCCCACCAGATAGTTCACCTCAGGTGCCAGCCAATTACAATCCACAGTTACACAATCTTGCCTCTCTCACTAATGTCATCTTAGGAGGAGACTTTAACGCCAAAGACACTAGTTGGTACCTGCACAACCAAAACAACACCAGAGGCGCCAACATAGCCACACAACTAAACAGCCTCTTCATTCTTAACAATACAGAAGAACATACACACATACCACATCAAGCAGGATACTCAAACTCCTCCCCAGACATAACGTTCTGTTCCCCCTCACTAGCAACACATACACAATGGAGAACAGAAAAACAACTGTCATCAGACCACCTGCCCATCATCATTACAACACATTCTACACTCTGCCCCAACAGCCTTAGGCACACTTGCAGAAATTACAAGAAAGCTGATTGGGAACAGTTCAAAATACAGACTGAGGAACAATTCACCACATTAAACAGCACACCCATCATAAACATCGATACAACACTCAAGACATTTAATCAGATTATCAATAATGCAAACAAATACATACCCAAGGGCAACATTAGGAAATACAACCCAAATTACACTAGAGAAATAGCCCACCTCATAAGGCAACGTAACAACCTCAAACATAACACACAAACACCACACACAGAAGCCATAAAGCAGCAGATACAACAGCTCAACACAGAAATAAACAACAAACTCAAAGAAAAACAAACAGAAACATTCAGGGAATTCATAACAACACTAAACCACTCCACAGATACATACAGGCTATACAAGACTATAAACAGCATTACCCACTCTAACAGCGGCATTCACACCTCACACGCGGCTATCTGTCGCAGCCAAAATAATATCCCAACATACACACAACAAGCTAACATTCTAGTTAATCACTACGCAAAGATAAGTCACTTAAACAGAGACAACAACCAGAAACACGCAGACAGACAAACAGCCAGACACAAGAAAACCTACAGACTCGACACGACCATTACACCCTTCAATACAGACCAGACCACCAAGATCATCAAAAACATTAAAAATTCGAAGGCTACTGGACCAGATAACATATCTAACATACACCTTAAACACTTGGGCCCACAAGGAATACTAGCTCTCACAAATATCAGCACATATTCATACCAACACTGTATTATTCCTGACATATGGAAACAAGGTAAAATTATTACACTACTCAAACCAAACAAAAATCCAACAGAACCAGCTTCCTATAGACCCATTACTTTACTATGCACACCTTCCAAAGTAACAGAAAGACTAATCTTACAAATCACCAACCCACACATACCACTATCGCCTACTCAACATGGATTCAGACCTCACCACTCAACCACGACATTACTCACTAACCTCACGCAGCACATCATGGATGGCATCAACTCTAGAAGACCAGCTCAACGTACACTATTAGCAACAATAGACATTAGTAAAGCATTTGATGCTATCCCACGCTTCCCTCTCATAAACAAAATACTCAACACAAACATGCACAATAACACCAAAAGGTGGCTGAGCAACTATCTCTCAGGAAGATACTCACATGTCACATTTAATGGCAAGTCATCCAAAAACAAGCTTTTTCCGAACGGGGTCCCTCAAGGCTCTGTTCTCTCACCAACACTCTTCAACTTATACATGCATGACATTCCAACACCCATAGATAACAAGCTTACCTTATCATCATATGCAGATGATATCACTCTAACATCCACCCACAACAACATCGACACCGCTACAAATAACCTACAAACATACATAAACAGTATACAAGACTGGCTCACACACAATAGACTCAAAGTAGCGCCCAGAAAATCAACCATCACCTTGCTTACAAGCAACACAAAAGAACACCAGGTAATTCCACAACTTACACTAAACAACATCAACATTCCACACACTCACAGAACCAAAATACTAGGTGTCACATACAACACATCATTATCTTTTGCAAACCACATTCAGGACATTAAAAACAAATGTACGTCAAGACTTAACACGCTTAGGGTACTAACAGACACAAACTTTGGACACCAGCAGGAAACAACATCACTCATCTACAAACAATATATTCGCTCAGTTATGGACTATGCTAGCCCATGCTGGGCACCCATTATCTCAAACACACACATAAACACCTTACAAACAATACAAAACAACGCACTTCGTATCATTACAGGATGCACTCAAACAACACCAATAGAACACCTGCACACAGAAACAAAAATACTAAAAGTTAGGGAACATTTAGACATGAGGGGAACACAATTCATGGCAGCAGCGACAACTAACCCACAACACCCTTGCCACTACATGTACAATCATGCACCAACACCTCGCACCATTAAGGTAACACCAGAGAGACATTATAACCAAATACTCCATTCCATACCACGCCCCACAGACAGAGCTGGGCAATAAATACATTGAATGTATTTAAATACTAAATACTAAATACATGGGAGAAATGTATTTAAATACTAAATACTAAATACATTTTACGAATGTATTTAGATACTAAATACAAAATACATCAATTGTATTTAAATACATTTGTAAATACATTTTAAATACATACAAATTTTAACATATGCATTCACTAATTCATGAGTAACAACAATATAAAATGCTTGATAAAGAATAAAGAAATAGTACAATCTAATTTCCGATTATATATTTCCCTTTTTAGAACAAAACAAAACAAAAGAACTTAGAACTTACGATGTTCAACCAGTGACATATTATACTCATTATATCATTGCAAAATGAGTAACAATTAATGAGTAGATGAGACATAAAGGTAAACATAAGACGTAAACATAAACATAAGGCACCTTACGAATTCTCTTTTATTTCACGGTTGCTGCGGATCAAAACCAATCTTTCAAAAGTTTTGTCTGAAAGAGAGTTTCTTTTGGGAGTCAAAGTGATTCCCGCGAATGAGAATATTCGCTCTACCGGTGCCGAAGATGGTAATGTCGTGTTATAGCGGAGGAACAGTCTTTTTATGAGAGGATGTTTTCCCAAACTGTTGAAACATGAACTATGCTGTACTACACTGTTGACGCGTCGTACTGTGCTAGTACAGAACGTGTATTAAACCAGTAAAAGTATTTACATTTTTATATTTTGAGTATTTAAATACATTGTATTTAAATACTCATTAAAGTATTTAAATACTATATTTAAATACATGAAAAACAATGTATTTATAGATACAGTTCTAAATACACAAATGTATTTAAATACGTATTTAAATACAAATGTATTTAAATACTGCCCAGCTCTGCCCACAGACATC
This sequence comes from Bathynomus jamesi, assembly GCA_023014485.1. Taxonomy (NCBI): domain Eukaryota; kingdom Metazoa; phylum Arthropoda; class Malacostraca; order Isopoda; family Cirolanidae; genus Bathynomus; species Bathynomus jamesi. Next base: position 168,322 of record JAJOZX010003255.1, read on the forward strand.
ACACAGTACAGAAAACACATACACACACACCTAACCCACAAAGCACTGACACGACTCGGTCCGAATGCGGTCCTAGGTGCGAAGCCGCCGCCCATTAACAGGTCAGAGATCAGCCTGAGCAGATCGGATCGAGTTAACTTAGCACGATTCCGATGTGGACATCACCCCAACTTACGGACATATAAACACAGACTAGACAACTCCATAGACGACACCTGCCACCTGTGCCAAGACACACCACAAACAATTGAACACATTATGACGGACTGTACCACTCTAGCACAACAACGAACACAACACAACATCACGAGTGCGCTGAACCTCTGGTCCACTCCGGAGAGGGCGATCGGTTACCTGCGTTCCGCCGGCTTGCTCGATCAGGGTGGGCTGATCGGCTAAACAACAACAACAACTAGATGGAATTTTAAAAGTCGAACAGTAAACGCTGTATACGAAAGAAAAGATGAACTAATCGAGTGCTGCAGCATTTTAGAAACCTCTCAGTCAAAGGAAACTGGACTTGCAGCAGCTGGTATTAAAAGAATGCTAAAGGATCCGGAATTTACTTTTTGGCTGGAATTCTTCAGTAAAATAATGCCCCAAGTTGAAATTTTATTCGCACAATTTCAATCTAGGTGTATTGAAGCAACAACCGCACAATCCTATGTAAACAAATTTACTGCTGCTATTGAAAACATTAAGCAAGAATATGAACACTTTTCTGAACAAAACAACTGAAATGAAGGAAATAAAGAGAGGAAGTTTTCAACTACTAATGAAACATCAATTGCAACAGATGTCTGCGATATAATTATCCAAGAATGCACTAATATATTTAGCTTTACTGGCCATCTTGAATCCAGTAAACTGCTACTAAGAAATTGTTTTGAATCTTATCTTAAAGACTTTCCAACTGTGGAACTCGGCAAAGCTGTTGAAGCATATCCAATGCTTGACAAATTAAAACTCAAAACGGAACTATCCGTTCTTTATGGTCGAGACGATATCTGCTCAAACGACAAGCTCACTGATTTATTAAGTGTTCTCTTGGACAATAATTTAGAATCAGCATTTTCAGAAACAGTTAAACTTTTAAAAATTTTAATAACAACGCCCATGACATCAGCTGAAACTGAAAGATGCTTTTCAACCTTAAAAAGAATAAAAACATTTCTTAGAAACTCGATGTTGAATCAAAGGCTCACGGCTTTAGCAATGCTGTCAATTGAAAATAGAATGATAAGTGATATCAACAATTTTTATGAAAAAGTGATTGATCATTTTGCAACGTCCAGAACCCGAAAAATGGATTTTATATTTAAATAAAATCATTTCATCCATTGGTAAGTAACCATACTAAGTATTTATAATTGAACTATTATTTTATTAAGCTAGTTTTCTTAATTTTTGTACCTTATAAGTATTTTTGAAAGCTACAGCCTTCCCACTTTATCGAGTCTAGAGCCGCCACTGCCACCCGGTATATATATATATATATATATAATAAGAAATCTTTCTCCATATATTACTTAAAGAATCAATTGAAGCATACTAAAATCAAAATATTCACCTTAAGAAATTTAATTGAAGCATATTAAAACCAAAATATTCACCGTAAGAAATTTAAAATCGTAAATTACTGACACCACTTGCCTTTCCATTGGAACACAGGTAGCTTTTTTCTCGACTCCAGTACATTCAAAATAAATTTGTCTGTTTTCGTAACCAATTCTATCTTGTGATGCTTCTGTTACCACATTTACAGCATGTTCTACTCCCTGGCTGTGACAGGGAAAAGGAATAAGCTGAAGTGGTTCATTTCGAACTTTAAGATCATCATTTGTCAAATTCTGTAAAATAGGTGGAGGGGTGATGGTTTCGTTGTCCCAGTCGATCATGTTAGGATAATAGTCTGCTTCAAAGTTCAGTGTTTTTGGCAGCTCAAAATTTCTCGCATTGGTGCTCCTAGTTCTTGCTCGAATGATGTGCTGAAGAGCCAGCTCTCTGACTTCTCTTCTTGTGTCTGTTATCATTGGGAGTAAGATATCCTCTGGGTGGGCAAAATAGGCGTTATTTCTGAGGACACGCTCCATAATCATCCGATGCTTTTTATCTAAACCTTTAAGCAAGTGCATGATATACCAAAAATTAGATGCTCCCGCATTTGCCTTTGGATGAGACTTTATCCAAAACCAGCCTGGAGCGTAAACCAGCATTATAATTTTTACTAGGTCTTGGATGTTTTTGTCTGGATTCCGTGTAGAGACATATAAGCGCAGGATCCTGTTTGCTCGTGTTAGCCATCTTGCATGATGGAGGGCACCTGGGGATCTGGTGGCCAACGCTTGTGAGATGCGTCCAGATTGTATGCTAATGCACATTTCATACATATACAGTATTTTTGGTCACTGTTGAAACTTTTAACAATATCGGCCGAAACTCCTTTAATGTTGCCCTCTACAGAGGTATAATCAACTATATCCAGTTTGGTCAAATCCTCTCGGAGTTTATTTCCAAGAGAACCTTTGAAGGTGTTTGGTCCCGAAGTTTTTCCATCAATTGCTTCAAATACGTGCCTGAAGGGCAGTTCGTTTGCATGCAAAAGGCAAATCAGCATTGTACCGGCCTGTCCAGATATAATTCAATCAATTTTAGCACTCCGCCAATCCTGCCAGTGTTCACCGGGGTGCCATCGCATAGCAAAGCTTTGAGGGATTCTTTGCTTTAGAATCAACTATAAAAGTTATTATTTCATCTGCAATACAACAAGCAGTTCCGTTATCTGGAGCTATATGATCCATGTAAACATCACCAGGTTTTTGACTGTTACATAATGTTCTTCGTACTCCTTTCCCTTCTTTGTCTTAGTTTGATCTTTCCTACCATCAAATCCGATGCCTTCAATCTGTGTGTTCTCTGATTTCACTTTGATTATGTTCTTTTTACCCATACGTATTCTTTCTCTTTCCACTTTTTTCCTATTCAACATATTGGTTTCGTCTAATATTCCCATATCCTTCAAAGCTGCATTTACTATAGCTGCAGTAGCTCTGTAACTTACACGGTATGTATCTGCTGTTATTGTTAAGTTATAAATAATTCTATTCTGATGGTTTTCTCTCAGCTCAAAATCCGGAACAAAGTCAATATCGTCGCTGTCATCATCAATTTTCATGCTCTCATCTTCCATAATATGTAAAGGGTCCAGTTTGCTGGTTGAGGCGACATTCATATCTAGGCTTATCTTGGCTCTTCTTTCTAATCCTTTAACTCTATCGTGAGTCCTTTTTCTTGCGGAAGTCGTTACTCTGTCGATTGGTCTTAGTTGGTTTTTCTTTGTTTCTGCCCCACAAAAGACTCCCACTCAATCATTGGAACTCTAATATCACATCTGCAATCCGTTCGACTGATTTTTTTATCGTAACAAGTACAAGTGCAAATATCAAACATTTCATCGAATGTCTCCACCTTATGCTGAAAACTGTTGTTTCTTTGTTTTAATGGTACTTTATTTAGCTTTGCTGCAGATTCTATCAATCGTTCAACTTTTATAGCTATTCCTTCAAATCCTATATGTGGAAAGGAAAACTTCTCCCAAATGGCTTCCACATCTTTAGTGACAATTCTATAATATTCTTTTGCTGTTCTAGAACCTTTCGAAATCAGTTCTTCTCGTTTTCTCACCAATAAATAATGCCTAAATACGTCAGCCTTTGAAGGAGTCATTGAAGGTGGAAATTCTGCAGGGTGACCAAATGTTGAATTGTGCGTTTTGCTTCTTGTCGCCATGATTTCACTTATTTAGGCCTAGTAGCATTAATAACAAGAAACTAATTGTTAAATTCTAGCAATTGAATCATTCAATCTGAATTTAATATAACTCATTCGGAATTAAATCATAACTCATTCAATCATAAACAATCTGAAAATAACAATCTGAAATTAAACAAAAAAACGTGACAATAATTTATATAATTCATCTAATCTATCTAAATTAATCTATGTAATCTATTCAATCTATCTAAAACTCTATCTAAATAATCTATCCAAATTAATCTAATCTACTTAATAAGACTTAATATAATGCATGATTGTCACATTTGGGGTTTATATATGTGGAGAGAGTAAAATGGGGGGGATGCTATGGAAGAGGTAAGGGGGGTCGTATATACCCATTTTTTTTACAAGATGTTGAGATCATCATTTCCAACTACGTGCATACTGTGGAATTGGAGAAACTCGATTTTTGATATGTTTCGACCACCCTGAATTGTATAGGGTGAACGCAGAGTTGTTATAAATGAAGCGCAAGAATCAACGAGAAAGTGAGAAGAATGGAACCAGCTTGTGAAGTGACACCACCACCACACACACCCACCCAACTTTATCATGAAAGGTAACAGTTGACCACCTGAGGTTGGGGGTGGTACCTTCGTGAGTATATAGTACCGAATTTAGGGTGAAAATAGTTTCCTTCCCCTGACTGGTCAGCCTTTGGAAGGAATGAAACATGGTCCCTGATTGATTAATTCACAATTTGTAACCCATGTACTGTATATACGTTTTAATTCCCGAGCTCAAACTCCCACGAAGAATGGAAATGGGTTACAACATAATGTATATCGTGTAATATAACTTTAATTTGCTTTTCTATGTGAAATTATAAATACTGGGTGGACTTGCACAAGTCACCAATTAGAATACGATCAGAAGGAATATATTTCGTACACTTCAATGAAATGTACGATCGTTTTGCTCAATATTTAGAAAAAATAAGTCTGTGAACATGTTTGAAAAACATGAAAGTCTCGAGATGTGAAGCCAGGTTCTGAAACATCAGAGAAATCTAATGAATTTCGAAAATTATTTTACAAATTTAAAACCTGTAGCTTTTATTTAACAACAGAGTTGCAGCTACAACTCTGTCAAAGAAATAAATAAATTAACACAATTACTGGAACCTAATTTTATGTAAAAGATGTGTATCGGTTAGCAACGCAACGTGTCGTGCCTTAAAAAGGTTTATCGTTAAAGAAGTGTCGTACAGTTTGTGCTCGTGATATATCACCACGGTCACTCGAGAATCAGACTCGGCGAGGCCTAAGGCAGGAAAAAAAAAACGCTTTCAAATTTTGGCGTCACAACATCAGTCAAATGCCGAACGTGCGTATTGCGGATGTAATTAGTATATAAAGTTGATGATAATGACAATCTTTATTGACAGGATAAAGTTAAACTATGAACAACCTTAAGTAATAAAAATAAGGAAGCTGAAGTGTGAGAATGAATGGAATAAATTGAAATATGAAAAACTAGTTAAAACAGCAACAATACGCACAAGTTACATAAAAGGAGGCGGCGAACAACCTCCTCAGCAAACTTTACACCACTGCCAAATATTAAGTATTTGTCATCCTTCACACGTGCTCAGGGGGGAAACACTTGATCAGCAAGTTACGAACAGTTAAGGGACCATAGGAACATAATGGGCACAGTAGGGTAGGGGGGGGGGCTCGTTTCAGGGTGGTCTCTGTCATTGCCTATAGGGATATGATTTCGGGAAGACTAATCGTAACCTCCAGCACTTTGCTGAGCAGAAGAGCTATATTTCGATGTCTCTGTTAGACGGCGCGGAGCAAAGGGGCGGTCAAACACAAAGAGACGGGATGTAGCAAATTGTTACTCAGTCCGCACTTTTCTGGCGCAGCGTGGTAGGCACCCATTGAAACTCGATTGTTCGCCCACACCAACCAATAAAAGAGGAAAGAGTCACTTAGGGATACTTAAAACGACAGGGAGGAGGGAGTTAAACAATTTCAGAGCTTGAAGAACATCCTTCGAATCGCTAAAAATACTGAAAGAGGTGAAGACTCGTCAAAGCTAAGAACTGCCCGATAAGCAAATAAATTGGCGGAATGGTCCGCAGTAAAAATATAGGCAGTGTCTAAGTAAGCTGTCATTTCGGGTAAAATTGGAGAGAGAGTCTGTAAATCCTGCGTAGTCATCGGATTGGAACTTCATACTGGTAAAGTACCGATAAAAGACGACCCGTAGTAGCTCGCACGCTACAACCGCAGGAAACGCCTGTTTGCATTTTTTTAATCAATAGGCCCAGTTTCATTGTCTTTTAACTACCCATTTGATGCCTTAGATCAATTTTATAAATTTGCCTATTTATTACCCGTGCTTTACCAAATTTAGTTACCAAGTGAATTGAATTTTGTATGTGCTTTAATGACACAAACAAACAAAACATCTTTATTGTGGATCATCCACAATCCATAGCCACTTAACCTAACATACAAGTACGGGGCTCCAATAAACCTTAGCCCCCCGCCCATGGCCTAAACCATTAGAGGTACAGTAAAACTAACATACCTTACAAAAGAGAATTTAATCCTGCATTTAATGAGAAACAATTAAAACTTGGTGTTCTCGCCATTAGCTTCCAAGACAGCCTGAATTCGCTTTGGGTAGCTTGCCAAAAGTGACGTGAATAGATCTTGATCGTTACGCAAACTTGCTAAAAGAGTTTCAATGTGTTGCGTCATTGTATCCTTCGAAAATCGATTTGCTGCAGGTTCTTGAAACAAGAGACATTCAACCTTGTCCTTTATAATTGATCCAATGTGTTCACAGACGTTCGGGTCAGTAGAATTTCCTAACCGTTCTTCATTTCCAAAGAAATCGATCTCATGGTTCGCAACAACTGTTGAGTGGCTAATGCCTTAAAGCAGGGGGCTTTATCGTGCAGAAGTGTGACCTGATCGACATCCATAACATTGTTTGGGTTTTTTAGAAAAGGAATGACATACTGGGATAGAATAATATCACGAAAATACTGTCTATCCCAACTCTGACCATTTGGCTTCAGCACCCACATGAGCTTCTTTGCAGTGAATAAAACAAACACACCAACACAGTCTGGACTTTTTAATAATTCGCGATAATGTTCATTGTCATCGATTTCATCTGTGTTGTGGCCCACACTCGATCATTTTGGTAGTTAGGCCGACGTGTTACGTAAACAAAAATTCATCGGAGACAGCTAAATGCATGAAATCATCCACATCCCAATCTTCAAGATAATGGGCAAACCACATTCTGTCATCGATGTTAAGTTGAGTTGAGTTTTTCTTGGCTTTGGAAGTTCATGCCAGGGCTTTAAACCTCGCCTATGACGGTACAGTCGAATGATCTCATCACAACGATCTTTCCTCTCAACACTTCGATCTCTAGAAAGTTTAGCACAGCTGTTTTCCGCTTACGCATACCGCTTTCAATGATGTCCTTTGTTTCCTGAGAGAGTGGCAAATTTGGATTTGTATCCATTTCACATTCATCCAAAGTTTTATTCCAATTTCTTTTGACGAAGTCCTCACCTCTTCGCAACTTTTTGGCAACCCATGAACGTGTTATAAAGGTGGCTCCAGCATCACGAGCTTCTCGAAATGTTATTGCTCGAATGCGATCTATCACACGTTGCCCCTCCGAATCACCAATTAATTGAGAAGCCATTATATTATCACTTTGTCAGCTAGAGTAATTTTAATACCTGCAATAAATAAAGAATTGCAGTTTATAATCACTAAAAACTATTTCGATATAAGTAAACATGTAAGCTGCAAATGGGGGGGGGGCTAAGGTTTTTTGGAACCCCTTACAATCTTACGTATACAGTGAACTTAGTACAAAAATAAGGCCAACATAGCCACTTAACCTAGCATACTGGCATACTGTTTGATTAACTATCTGACAATTTTATGTATATTGTTATTACATGAGACATAACACTTATAACACTCATTATAACATAGCCACTTATTATAATACAACTTAATATGCATATCCAATCTTTGCTACATTACAAAAATAAGGTATTGTAAACCAGCAGTTGTCTGAACCAAGACTGCCATATAGGTGAGAGGTACACATTATCTGAAGACAGGACAGGACAGGACAGGACATTGTACAGTAACACATTAGAGCTGTTTTGGACCTTAGCAATGAAATTATATATATTCTTCCGGATTAACATTTGGCTGGTAGGTAGGTTACGCGTAGTAAACATAAAACTGGCACTGCACAATTTTGGTTCCCGACATAGCATACGAAAAATATTATTATAAGCAACAGAGAGTTTATTCATAGCAGTTTTTGTATAGTTCCACACAGATGGGATGTATACAGTGCAGTACAGTAAGTTCTAAAAAGATAAGTTTTAACTGATTCTGAACACACACCAAATTTCCTTACAAGCATGTTACCCTGTACGTACAGCTTTTTACGTTGCCTCTCAATATCGAGTTCATTTCGCAGCTCGTGAGTAATTACATGACCTAAATATTTACATGTGCCTTTAACAGGTATAATCTGATCATTAATTTCAAAAGACCCATATGATACATGTTTCAGTAGATTACACCTAAAAATCAGAATACAACTCTTTGCCCCATTATAGGTGATGTCATTTTCTACACCATATTGTTCACATATCTCTAATAGTACTTTCAGCCCATGGGGAGAAGGTGACAGAAAAACAAGGTCATCAGCATACATTAAATGATTAAGTTTTTCCTTTCTAGTGACACAGCCAGTACTTGCAGTTTTTAGTTCATTGGTAAGGTCATCCATGTATATACAGAAAAGATAGGGTGATAATATACCTCCTTGCCTAACACCATTAGTTACCTTAAAACCTGGTGATACAGTGCTTTTCCATTTTACAAACATGGTCTGCTCTGTATACCAGAATGCAAGTATCCTAAGTATATATTTAGGTACCCCTCGACACAAGAGTTTCTTGAAAAGTTTGTGATGGTTAACTCTATCAAATGCTTTTGATACATCCAAAAAACAGGAATATACATTGCTACTTGACATCTTGTACTTTAGGACGGCTTTCTTTAGCATATAAATACACATGTCAGTACCATGTTTCACTCTAAAGCCAAACTGAGTGTCATAAGTCTGCAAGTAAGTACTTATCCTATTATAAATGACATATTCTAACACCTCAGAAAATATACTGGCAAGTGCTATTGGCCTATAATTATTCTTATCACATATACTAGCTCCCTTATTTTTAACAACTGGCAACAATACAACTGACAAAATAGACTGTGGCAAGTACCCATGTATCATACAGCTTGTGAAACACATTGCAAGCATAGGTATTATACGAGGGCTGCAACATTTTAAATGTTCTACTTGTATGCCATCTAGGCCACAACTTTTGTTATAATCTAACTTATGAATAGCCTGCCAGATTTCTGAGTCATTAATTAGTAGCTTCTCAGAGCGTTCTACATTTAGCCATATATTTAGTTTATTCCCCCTGAGACAATTAAATAGGATTTCATAATGATTTTTCCACAGTTCTACAATGTTTTTTGCACTATGTACACTAGGCCGGGTGGGAAATGGGAATTTTTTTTATTTCTTAAAAAGTACACTATGTGAGAAGTTTCATTTTATCATCTTAACAAAATATTAAAATATCAAGCATGTGCTACCTCTGCTACCCCTAGCACATACCCCCCCCTTTTTTTACCCTCATATTTGCATATATTTAAATGGAAAAATGTTATTTCTTAAAAAGTACACTAGTATGTGAGAAGGTTTTTTTTATCACTAACAAAATATTAAAAAATCAAGCATGTGCTACCCTACTACCCCTATCACATGCCCCTCCTGGAAGGTCTTATTATCCCAAGATCCATCATAAGCTGGAATTCCGATTTGGCAGCTTTCAGTTTGTCCGGGGCAAGACGTCTGGGTTTTGCAAACACAGGGGGACCTTTTGTTGTAATGTGATGGGTAATGGTGTGCTTAATGGTATCACCCATCTGCATTGGTTGAAGAATTCCTGGATATCGCTGGAAAAGGCACTGGTACATGGAATTAGGGGGAACGAGGGAAAGTGCAGAGTTCGAGGCGTCCGGAAGGGCAACCTGTTTGGCAAGAACAGAAAGCAGTGTGGCCTGGTCGCATAAGCGTCGCTTGTCAAGATCCACCAGGAGTTTGAAATGCTGGAGGAAATCAGCGCCGATTATGGGATGCCGCACTTGAGCACAGATGAAAATCCACTTGAAGGATCGGTGAAGGCCCAAGTTTAGTTCACGCGACTGAGTACCGTACGTGGGTATGCGTGAACCGTTAGCAGCGTATAGAGGCGGAGATTCCGAGTGCGTATGACCAGATTTTTGAGGGAATACACTGACTGACGCTCCGGTATCGACCAAGAAATTGACACCAGAGTTCCTGTCCTTTATGAATAACAGGTTGGCAGTGCGAGTACTAGACGCCATTAGGACTCGCTGCTGGGGTTTTCCGACGAAAAATTGCAAGGGGAGATGCACTTCCTAGCCTTCTTTCCAAATTTCGAGTGGTAGAAGCAGATCTTCCCGGAACTCGAACGATGCCTCTTCGTAAATCTTGACCGAGAATGGCTTCTTTGCCGTTGATTTTGTAGCAGAGAACAAACGTGGTTGAGTTGTTGACTTAACTCTTCCACTTTCAACTCCAGTTCCGATTGTGTGTTCACGTTGTTGACCGGAGCTGTGTCAATCTCCACTACTTTGTCGGCAGTTTCTGCTAGTTTATCAACTGGAGTAGCAGGATCCATAGTGGCCAAGACACGCTGAGCTGATGGAGGAAGTTTCTGCAAGAACAACTGTCTAAAGATGTCCTTATCGAAGGTTTGTGCGCGTTCGCCTAGAGCGCACTGCATAGCCCTCAGCATTTGAGTGGGCTTACGGTCTCCAAGTTCTTCTTTTGAGATTAACTGATGTAGTTTCTCACGCTCGGAGACAGTGGTGCGGCACAGGATGGCAGACTTCAGATCGTTGTACGGGTCCTCACTCGTGGAAGTAGATACGATGACGTCACGGACTTCAGAGATGATGCTCGCTGGTAGAGAGGACAAAACATGATCGTATTTTGTCCTGCTAGCGGTGATCCTTCCCAAGTTGAATTGTGATTCCACTTGGTGGAACCAAATAAATGGATCACCCGGCCAGAAGACGGGGAGCTTTACGCTCAAGTGGGAGATGGCACCAGCGTCGTCAGGCATCTTCTCCTATGCTTGCTGACGTGCAAGCAAGACGACAAGTTCCCAACGAAGGAGTGGAGGTTGAGACGAGCGCAGGCATAGAGCGCACGGGCAGGGTGAGGGGCAGAGGGCACGAGCGACATTACAGTCTGGTCCTAGTCGCTCGGGTGAAGGGGTGATGGGCACGAACGACATTACAGTCTAGTCCTAGTCGTTCGGGTGAAGGGGGTGATGGGCACGAACGACGTTACAGTCTAGTCCTAGTCGTTCGGGTAAAAGGGGGGAATCCAACTCCGGAGTCACCAATTGTTGGTTTACGTCGTCGTCGTTGGCCTAGGCAAGCTACGGCTTGGGACCGTAGCGCATCTATCCGGTATAGGTTAACCTGGATGATGTAGCCATAAGCACTGCCGCTAGTTAAGTGCCAACCAGTGATTATCTCACTAGCCGTATTGAGTCCGTTAGGCGAAACTGCGACAGTACCAAAGGTGGAAAATATAACCTTTGGTTTTCTATTATTTATTTGTAAAATGGACATGGTATTAGATTAAAATAAATATTTGAATATAAATAATTAACTGACAATTGTGATATATAATTAATTATGTTTACATACAATAAAATAATACAATATACATAAAATTAGTATTAATGTGGTTTACAATTGAATTATGAGGGGTAACTAATTTAAAATGAATTTATAGCTATTCCGAAATTCAAGACGGTAAAATTAACATTTATCTTGAAACTAAAATAAGAGTATTCACTACAACATCTTAACATTATAAATTGGTAGCAGAAGCAAATTTTGAATTCAGATGCCTGCTTTTGGCAATGTCATCAGAATTCGAACACTCAATCAGCATTAACGAGTATCTTGCAAGAGGTTACATAATTAAAAGAAAAAGTAAAAAGAATACATGTGGATGTATTTACATGTACATAACTATGTATGTAATCATGATCATCAGGGGACATGTATGAATGCATGAAGTATTGTACACATCAGTTGTCACACAATAGGTTGTGCGCGTAATATAGACACAAGTAAACATGGACTGATAGGTTGATAGGGCATAAGTAAACAATAGGTAGATGAATAATTAATAAAATTAATAAAGATAGCGGCCAAGAAAGGACATGGACATATGAATGAATATGGTCAAATACTATTTATACTGCATAACAAACAGGACACAACATATAAATAATGATGTATAGAGTGTAAAGTTTTTATTATTATGTTAAACAATTTACCATACATTGAATACTAAAGATATCTACATACTAAAGACACGATTCAGTATTCAAGGTATGGAAAATGTGAAGGGAATTAAGTTACTTTATGATGTCATAGTTTATCAAATTATTCAATACATTACTTCATAATTAATACACCATAGTTATTTAATTCATATGTACAGTATAAGTCATTATTGGGAGAAATTAGAGAGACACAGTAATGAAGGGTTTACAGCCATGGTACAATCTTGAATAAGTGAAACTATTAATTAAATATATATACTTATATGAGTATAAGGCAGATGCGCCTCGGTGGTGTAGTGGTTAGTGTCGCTGACTGCGAATCCATCGGCCCCGGGATCGAGACCCGGTGATGGCAGGTGGCGCATAGCAAAACCCAGCTGTTCATCCTTCCACACAATAAAGTGGTTGGTAGATAAATGGGTACCCTGGGTAGTCTAGTGGTTAAAATGCTGGGCTGCTGGTGGGGCGTGGTTTGAATTCCACATTAAACTGTAGGTCTAAGGTGGAGTGAAAAGTTTGACCTTTGTCAGAATGATCAATTTGGGCAGAAGCAAACCAAAGGTTACCAAAGGTATACAGTAAATATTAGGGAATTGGGTACATTTGAGGAAGAATTAAGTAAATGAATATAGAAGGTTGTAAGTACAAACAAGGGTTCAAATCATGCCACATTCAATGTGCATGCATAATCTAATATAATTTTGGGATGAGGATTAGATGCAAGACAACAATAATTAATTATAATAAATTCTATAACAAATAGAAAATGGAGATATGGGTAATACTGCTGGAAATGTTAAATGATCTAAACTGTCAATTGTCTTGTTTGTACTTTACATACTTGTCCAACCTACTGCTCATTATAATGTAAATAAACAACAGCTGGCACGGCCACACAGGACATGAGGAATCGCAAGAAATGAAAAGACTTGTATGTATAAATAAATAAATTATACCATAATTTTCAGAGCTAATATTTGTATTAATAAAATAATTTTGTGTTCACATTACTTTTGAAATCAGTACAGTTCAAATTAAAGCAAAGTTCAGTACAGTCCAAGAATCTCACAGGATTCAGATGTAACTAGTATAGTTACCAAATAAAGAATTTAGTGTTTATATATGTGTTGTTATTACCACTGCTCTAGATTTTAATCCTTACCTGATGGTGTAAACTGTAAAGTGTACAACTGTACATGATATCACTTGTTTAAAAATCTGTGCCATGCTACAAGAACAAGGACTAGATTTTCAGGGCACACAAATTACAAATAAAATTAATTATAACATTTGTTTGTATTAAAGGTTATTAAGTATTTGACTTTAAAACACTAATGATAAGTAATAATAATTAGATACAAAAAATATACAGATATGTGATTATATTTGATGAAGCAATCACACTGTGTTCAGTTGTGTAGGCGACATAAACAAGCACCACACTGTGGTATGTGATCATGGAGTTATAATACTCCTGTTTCATTGTACAGTTCTGATATTTTCCATATTTCTATATTTGTCAATTAATAAATAATTTGTGCTGCCTTCTTGTGGGACTTAACGTTATGAAGAAAATAGTTAAAGAGCATCTTACTGTGTTTCCCAGTATTTGAAAATAATGCATCTGGCAGGATTTTACATGCATCCCAGAATCATTCCTGAATTATTTTAGCATCCTTTTGGGAAAAGTATGCGTACAAATACACCAGATTCTGCATTTCTGAGAACCCTGTAGTAATACTGAACAAACACAACTATAGTGAGAAACTAAATCAGTTGTTAAATGAGGGTAATACTTATGAAAAATTAACCAATAACCCATTAGAAAAAGTGAAACAATTCAATAAAGGCCTTACCAAGGTTCTAGGAAAATCTGAATTTGCCAAACAATTCAAAAGTATGAATTCATCTCTTCCCTATATGTATGACCTTCCAAAGACTCATAAAGGTTGTCCCCTTTGGCCTATCATCTCCAATGTAGGATCAGTTACATACAAATTGTCTAAATGGCTTGCCAAACACTTGTCTCTAGCTGTAGGTAGTATTTCTCCTGCTCACATAAAAAACAATCAAGAATTTTCTGATATGATAAATAATTTAGAATTACCTAATGGTCAGTTTGTCAGTTTTGATGTAAATTCTTCATTTACAAATGTCCCAGTAGACGAAACCATCAATTTTTTGAAAGAAATTCTTCTTAACCTAAACCTAACACCAGGGCTGTGGAGTCGGAGTCGGGAGTCAGTCAGTCAATTTTGAGTGGAGTCGGAGTCGGAAGTGCATAGTTGGATGGAGTCGGAAGTGCATAGTTGGATGGAGTCGGAAGTGCATAGTTGGATGGAGTCGGAAGTGCATAGTTGGATGGAGTCGGAAGTGCATAGTTGGATGGAGTCGGAGTCGGTGCAAATCCTTCAATTATAACCATAGCAGCCTAGGCCTAGGCCTAGCTCAATTTTATGAATAAAATAGATTTAACCTAATGTTTTAATATAATAATAATATATAAATAATATATATATATATATATATATATAAATAAAATATAAATATAGTTGCTTATAATTAATAAGGAATAATATATATATAAATAATATATAAATATAGTTGCTTATAATTAATAAGGATTATAATTAATTAACATAATTAATAATAAGGAAATTTAAAAATTTTGTACTAGCAACCCTAAATCTTTTTCAGATTTTTAGATTTCAATTTGATAATTTTGATAAGCATCACTGAAAGAAGATTTAATGGAAGCGATCCTTTTTTTAAGAACAAATTCAGTTTAGGTTAGTACATTTTGTTACAGATGTTTATAATAATACAAAAACATCTTATTAATTTGCTAAACCAATAATAATCTTATTTTGTTTATGCTTCAATCAGTTTGTATTTTGGGATTTATTGTAATTTTTGAATAAAGAGAAAAAAAGCCATTAAGGCATAGTTATAGCCACTAAGTAACCTGATGAGTCATGTGGTGGTGACGAAATGCCTTGTTTATGAATCTCCATTGGCCTAATAAAGCTAATCGTAATCAATTTGGCCTTAACATTCCATCGGAGTCGGAGTCGTAATTATGCAAGTCAGATTTCTGGAGTCGGAGTCAGCAAATTTTATCACCGACTCCACAGTCCTGCCTAACACTCAGGGCCACTGAGCGCTGGCACTGGGCCCAGGGTAAGATGCATGATCAGGCCCCAACTCCCTAAATCTCCCTACCAACCAAATTTTACTACTTTTTCAAACAAGTTTTTTAAGTGACTTAGGGTTAACTTCGGGTGAGAATGAGCAGCAATAACTGAAAAACATTTATTAGAACAAAATAGTTCTGTAATATGTTTATTAAAAATTAAAACACTGTTGATAAGAGAAAAACTTCAATATTCTTTAGTAGTGTTAATAAGTTTGAATAAAAAAAAACAATACCAAATCAGTTGTGAAGTTGTCCAACTCATTTAACAATTCTTTGTAGGCTTTTCTGTTAGCAAATGTTTCAATTATATTGTGGGGGTTGTGAAGTTTCTCACAACTGCCCCCCCCCCAGATTTTCAAATCTCCCTTTTGGGGTTGTGGAGTTTTTCACAAAAACCTCACCCTAATTTTCAAGTCCTACCTGGTTCTTCTCACAAGGTTTTCTCTCCCCACAGGAGTCTAGTTAGTAAGCCTGTTAATGGTAAAAACACTGCATGGTAACATCCAGACTATTTGATCTTGGAAGCCTATTAAAAATTTAAAAGGTTACGAAACCTGAATAGAGGACTCAATAGACAGGCTGAGATTAATACAGACGTGTCCTGTTGGAAGCCAAGGGAGTTTGGAAAGCCTTCAAAGGTATGATGTTAAGTGCTCTAGCTTGTAATCCTTGGCCAGTGTACAATTGGAATAAAGACTTGTTCATAATCCTTATTCCTAGTTATTGTGGTGTTGTCATTTGTATTTCACCATCATTATTAGTATTAATTATTATTATTAAAAGTAGACATCCATACATACATATATAATAATATATATATAATATTATATATATATGAAAAATTATTTCACGAAAGTGACATGTGAAAAATATTTATGATGAATAAAACCACGAAGGGAAAAGAAACACAAAGGGGTGCGCTTGAGCACCCCTTTGTGTTTCTTTTCCCTTCGTGGTTTTATTCATCATATATATATATATACAGGGCATCCCAAAAAAATGTACACACACTTTAACAGCTGATAGCTCAATTGATGTTTCTTTCTTTCCAAGTTAAACCCATTAGAATTAATAATGGCAGTCAGACTAAGCTTTGAACAAAGGAAATTCATTCTAAAATGCTACTGGAAGTGTGAAAACGCAGTTGAAGTGCAAAGACAGTTTAGGAGGGTTTCAAACAGATCCACCAACGCGACTTACCATCACTCGAATTAGAGGTAAGTTTGAAGCCGATGGAACTGTTCAGAATGTCCACAAGAAGCGTTCCGGAAGACCACGGACATCGACAAGCCCCACAAAGCAAGACAGAGTACTGGAAACGTATCACCAAAGTCCAAGAAAATCTGTGCGGCAAGCGAGTCGTGAGGTAGGAATTTTAGAATCGTCTGTCCAACGCATTTTGAAGCGCTGTCAATGGAAAAGTTACATTCAAAGACTAGTCCATGCTATTAATGAAGATGATCCGGACCGAAGAGTGGAGTATTGCGAGTGGTACTTGGCACGATGTGGATGTGGATTGGACGAAGGGGTTTCGTAGAATACCCTCCGCATTCACCAGACCTCACACCACTAGACTTTTTTTATGGGGATACTTAAAAGACAAAGTCTACGCTATAAACCTGCAACAGTCGCTGAATTGAGAGCAGCCATTGAATGAGAATGCACACAAATACCAAACAAAATGTTTCGTGATGTTTGTGATTCCATTGCTTCGCGTTATCAGCAGTGCCTGGACCAGAACGGACGTCAGTTTGAAAACAGGCGTTGACAAAACAATTAAATAATGTCTGTAGATTCTATTACATTTTGAAAATGAAATGTATTTTAATAAACACTGCCTTTATAATTATTTAAAGTGTGTATACATTTTTTTGGGACGCCCTGTATATATATATATATATATATATATATATATATATATATATATATATATATATATATAATAATGTTGTTGAAACTGTGACTGAATATAGATAGGTGTAATAAATCCAGCAAGGTTAGAATCAGACATCACACCTTTACTTATTGACTGGTTTGCAGTGCATGTGGGAGCCCTGGAGTTTCCTTTAGCCAAATCCAGTCATCTGTGACCCTGTCATGTAACTAGCTAGAGAACCGATTATCATTATTATAGGTCCCAGTCACATTATTCCAGAGTTAGGTTTTCACCCATACTTGTTTGGCACTGATTATACAGTAGGTTGATTAACTCATGTGAGATAGGTTTGCCATAATTGTCAATGTTTGTAGTTAGTATTTTTTACGTTGGTTATTTATTATTTATGTGCTTTGATTTCATGAGTAAATTATGGTTTTCCTGTGATCAATTATGAAGTCGTGATTCCAGTTAATGTTTGTTGATTAATTGCCTGTTGTTATGTTATTATTGTGATTAATGGTGCCTGGTGCATGTAACTAATAATCTTGTGCTGTCTAGGCAACCAGTTCGGATTCAACTCACGTGGTCCAGATTCATCAGGCTTGGATTGTGGATCCAATCCAGTGGGAGCTATGCAGTCCATTGAGGTTGTGTCAACCACTGTTGGCCATTGGGATCTGCCCTGGAATCAGGCCAGTGACCCTAACCCTACTAACTAGCCAGTGTCTAAGTGTATAAAGAAATTGAAACTCCCATGTCTTAAGCTACCTAAGCGCTAAAATTAAAATTCATCAATATTCTGGCAATAGTATCTCTGTTATTAATTGAGCTAGAACATTCATTTTTGGCTAAATTAGAATTCTAAGTATGCTAATGAAGATGTTGAGTTTTTGGAATAGATTTCAATATATATATATAATATATATATATATATATATATTATATATATATATATATATATATTAATATATAATACACAGGGTGTACATAAAGTCAGGATCTATTTTTGTGAAGCACTTGGAAATTATATGGAATTCAATCATAAAATGATAACATTTATTAAATAATTAAGAGTAGGATTCGACGTGACGCCCATCAGTATCCCTGCACAGCTCAAATCGTTTCCGCAGCATTTCTAAACACATTCTGGAGCATTTGCGGGGTTATGTTATCTGCAGCAGTTTGTATATGTGTACGTAAGTTTAAGACTCGTAATCTTCGTCTGATAGACGTGCGATTTGATAAAGCCCCATGCAAAGAAATCTAAAGGGGTTAAATCTGGTGATCTCACTGGCCAAGGTCTGCTTCTGCATCCGATCCAGCAATTTGGAAAACGTCCATTTAGATAATCCTGAACAATTTTGGCATAGTGACAAGGAGCACCATCATGTTGATAGACGACAGTACTAACAATCATATCCCCGTCGTCTATCAACATGATGGTGCTCCTTGTCACTATGCCAAAATTGTTCAGGATTATCTAAATGGACGTTTTTAAATCGCTGGATCGGACACGGAAGAAAAAGACCTTGGCCAGCGAGATCACCAGATTTAACCCCTTTAGATTTCTCTGCATGGGGCTTTATCAAATCGCACGTCTATCAGATGAAGATTACGAGTCTTGAAAACTTACGTACACATATACAAACTGCTGCAGATAGCATAACCCCGCAAATGCTCCAGAATGTGTTTAGAAATGCTGCGGAACAATTTGAGCTGTGCAGGGCTACTGATGGGCATCACGTTGAATCCTACTCTTAATTATTTAATAAATGTTACCACTTTATCATTTTATGATTGAATTCCATATAATTTCCAGTGCTTCACAGAAATAGATCCTGACTTTAAGTACACCCTGTATATATATATATATGTATATATATATATATATATTTTTTTTTTTTTTTTAAGTTCGGGAAGAACCGATTCGCCTCTATTTAAAAGGGCATATCTCAGCGGAAAAACAAAGAAAAAGTGAGAGGAAAGACAGAGGAAAAAGAAAGGGTGGAGGGGACAGTCGAAGTGGAAAAAGACCAAGGATGACAAGGACTGCAGGGTCGAGCCCCATCATCCTTGGGTGCTAGGGCCGGGAGGGCGCACGTGAACCTCCAGGAACAAGCACGTACAAACGAGCACAAAGAGCACTCAAGAGCACGAGCTTAGAACCCCTTGCGGGGATATATATATATATATATATATATATATAATATATATATATATATATATACAGGGTTAGACAAAATAATAGAACACCTTAAAAATGGCGGTTTTTATTCTTAATATGGAGTTGGTCCTCCTTTAGTGGCAATAACAGCTGTAATGCGTCGGAGAATTGATTCATACAGCTTTTGGACAGTGGCTAGAGGAATCCTGAGCCATTCTTCGAGCAAACCCTCCTCCAGTTCCTCCAAAGACGCCGGTGGTGGGAATCGGCTTCGGACCTGCTGCTCCAACTGACACCACAGATGCTCGATAATGTTAAGATCCGGGGATTGTGGAGGCCAATCCAAGCGTTCTACTTCACTAACATGCTCTTCAAACCAGTTTTTAACGACCCCAGCGGTGTGGATTGGTGCATTATCATCCTGGAAGATGGCGCCACCATTGGGAAACAGCGTTTGGACCATGGGATGGACCTGGTCAGCCAATATTGACAGATAGACCTGGGCGTTAACCCTACCATGCAGTACTACAGCTGGGCCAAGAGTATTCCACAATATTGCTGCTCAAACCATCACAGATCCGCCTCCATGCTTAATGGTTGGGGTCAGGCAGTCGCGGTCATAAGCATCTTTAGGCTGTCTCCAGATGTAAACTCGACCGGAACATGGAAATAGCGTAAAGGAGGATTCGTCGGAGTAGACTACATTCTTCCACCAGTCCATTGACCAATTCTTATGGTCATTACACCATTTTCTGCGCCGCTCAATGTTGATGTGCGAAAGGAAGGGTTTGGCAATTGTAGCCCTCCCATGATATCCAGCTCCATGGAGCTCGCGACGTACAGTTCTGGTCGATACCGGGCTTGCAAGATGCTGGTTAAGCTCTGCAGTCACTTTTGGAGCTGTGGTCTTATGGTTCTTTGTCACAATGCGCTTTAGCACCCGGCAGTCTCGATCACACAGCTTCTTCTTGGATCCACTATTGCATTTGTCGGTGCTTGTCTTTCCATGGTTTTTGTATGCAGACATGACCATAGAGACAGTTCCTCTGGATACATTGAACATCTGAGTGGTTTTCATCACCGATGCACCAGCCATCCGCGCTCCGACAATTTGCCCTCTTTGGAAGTCTGACAGGTCTTTCATAACTGCTAATTCATAATTCACTCAGATCTGTAAAAACAACGTGAGGGTTATAACATGATGTATACACTCTGTTATGCATTTAAATAGGTTTGCCAGTCATTTGACCGTTTACTTTGTGTCTGAGCAGTCCGTAAAGATAACCGGTGAAATCGGCGGGTGTTCATATTATTTTGTCTAACCCCCTGTATATGTATATATATATATATATATACACACAAACTCAGAATGGTTCCCTGAGAACATTATATGTTAAACACAGACCGTGCATGGCACAAGGAACTCTTCTGGGAAAATTAAATCCACTATAGTCCGAATAAGTAATGGTAAATGACAAATACCATAGTTTTTTTCTTTTTCATGATTTTAGCCCGACGTGGGCAACGGGTCTCTCGCAAAGAGATCCCATAAATATAGCTTCCCTCACCAGCTATCTGCAAAGCAGACAGGATCCAGCTTTGGGACGTGGATCTAGGGTTTAAAGCAAACCTAGATCCCTACACTCAGAACCTCTATATAAGTAAAAGACTCGTTGCATTCACGTCGTGTTGAATAAATCAAAGAAAAAGGGGGTAACTATTGTATTTTTAGCCAAAAAAACCAAAACTCTTTGCGAGAGACCCGTTGCCCACGTCGGGCTAAAATCATGAAAAAGAAAAAAACTATGGTATTTGTCATTTACCATTACTTATTCGGACTATAGTGGATTTAATTTTCCCAGAAGAGTTCCTTGTGCCATGCACGGTCTGTGTTTAACATATAATGTTCTCAGGGAACCATTCTGAGTTTGTGTATACTAAACGGACGTGTTTCGTGCCTTGAAAAGTGGACGCTCAATGTCCCGGTTGAGGTTTAAGTTTTGGTTTTTTTGGCTAAAAATACAATAGTTACCCCCTTTTTCTTTGATTTATTCAACACGACGTGAATGCAACGAGTCTTTTACTTATATAGAGGTTCTGAGTGTAGGGATCTAGGTTTGCTTTAAACCCTAGATCCACGTCCCAAAGCTGGATCCTGTCTGCTTTGCAGATAGCTGGTGAGGGAAGCTATATTATGGATCTCTTTGCGAGAGACCCGTTGCCCACGTCGGGCTAAAATCATGAAAAAGAAAAAAACTATGGTATTTGTCATTTACCATTACTTATTCGGACTATAGTGGATTTAATTTTCCCAGAAGAGTTCCTTGTGCCATGCACGGTCTGTGTTTAACATATATATATATATATATTTTTTTTTTCTTATTATGCCGAACTTACTTTGGGTGAACTTTTGGCTGGTGATAGAGGTGAAAAAAGTAGTTCGCTTCATAAGGTTTTCAACCATACTTCGTGTCATAAGGTCATTATAACCCAAACCACGCGATAGACGAAGGGTGAAAATAGTGATATCCATCAAAAACACATCTTTGACTGTGGTGGCGCTTAGGTACCGGTACCTTAAGACACACGACTCCTCATGTATATTAAAATAACCTATTCCTTTATTTTTACCAATTGAATTATAAGAACTTATTCTTGTCTAGCTGGGTGAAACCATGAAAAAAAGAGGCATCAACATGACTTTATATTTAAAAAAGGCAGTTATTAGGTATTTATAATATATTTTATGGAAGCCATTATTGTTACATTGCTTAGTGCAAATGCGGACAGAATGTGTTCCACTGGCACCTGACAACACACATTCTTTTGGCCGAAGCTCTGCAAATTTTGAAAATCCTATTTTAATTGTTGGATGGTTTGTTTTAAAAAGCTCAAATGCTTCTTTTAGGTTGCATAAGATTAGCAATTTTTGTTTTCTTTCCTGCCTACCATCAGCTCCTTTTACAGAAACATAGTCTTTCAACCCTGGCATTTGTCTACGCACATCTGGCGAATGATAGAAGTCAATTACTTTGGCAGTAGTTTCACTATTCAGGCATTTCCCCAAATGCGGATTAGGAGTTGAAAGCACTCCCTTCTCCCTCACCAAACTCTTTGCTTGCCTAGCCATGTAATCTGAGCACTTAAATTCTTCTCTGATCTTTACTTGTGTCCATCTTTTTGGTAGGATAGTAAGAATTGTCAGTTTTTCACTTCAACTTGTCACTTGATTAAATTTCTCTTTTAGTTGTTGAAGAATCTCCAGTTCTGTATCATCTGAGTCACTGCATGAAATTGGTCGTTTAGTTGCAAGTTCAAGCTTTCTTTTCACAACTCCTACTTTCCTCAACTTTCTCTTTGTGTAACCAGCGCTATCAGAGAGTTTACATGGTTTTACTGGGGTCTCATCAGGTGTGGCCAATGAAGCATTGAATTTACTAAGCTCATACTGCATTTCAACTACATCTCCAATGGTTTCTAGCTCAGATGGGGCACTTGAGGTGGATGGTGATTTTTCAAGTGGTTCACATTCAGGCACTGGGGGTGGATGATTTGCTAGTATATTTTGACAAGTTGCACATGCTTTATGATTATTTGTTAGTTTCACTCAGGATTTTGATCAATCAAATTTTTAGTCAATGCACGAATGCCTTTTTTCACTTTTCCTTTGTGTTTTTTAAATAGGTCACAACAGAACCTGCCCATATTCAAACTGTGAAATCCATGTTTAGCTAAAAAGAAAAAAAAAAAACACATGCAGCTTAAAAGCCAGGGTTGGGTTCAATTACACAAAATGGAAACAATTACAATTTTTTTTTTATTTTTCTTCAAATTATAGTTAATATTGCACTTCACAATTTCAAGATTAATTGCAATTACAATTAATTGTCTGAATCAATTATAGTCAACCCTCGCTATAACGGACCCCGTTAGAGCGGATATTGGATAAACCGGACACACCACTGGCGACGTTAACCAGGAAAAGAAGAAGTGTGTGACCCTGTCGGTGACCCAGAAGCTGGAATTAATCAAGAAGTTAGAGGCGGGTGCTTCGGTGGCCAAGGTGTGCGCGGAGTATGGCGTGAAAAAGCAAACTGTTTCCGACATTCGTAAGGCCAAGGACAAGCTAACTTTTATATTTTTATTATATTTCATTATTTTCTGTATCATTTATCATGTATCGTGTTCAGCAGACAGTGCACAGTACTGTATATAGTATCTCCATTATCGTATCGTATACGTATGCCGTAGGTTACCAGTACCGTCGGTTATATCGGACAATCGGCTATAACGGACACCTTTTCCCCCCTATTAGTCCGTTATAACAAGGGTTGACTGTACAATTATACAAATATAACTATATTCTATGTATCTAAATATATATCTATATCTAAGTATATAACTAAATAAACTATCAAAGGTTTATTTTCATTGGATCATGTATGACTGCCAGATCTAGGGGTATAATTTTTAACAACTGACATTAATTGATCAATTACATCAATTATATATAGCTCAAAAATCAATTACAATTACCATTATTTTTATTTTGAATCAATTACAATTACAATTAATAAAAATTAGGATCAATTAATTAAAAATACAATTATAATTATTCATTGTATCCAACCGTGTTAAAAACTATTTTTGCTTAGATGGCACAAATAAAATTTGGGACCTACTGATCTTGTTTCAGAGGTCTACAACAAGAAAAAATGTGGTTTGATTTACAGACTGGAATAAATACAGATGCCAAAAAAATCCTTGCTCCAAGGTTTAAATAAGCTTATTTTCACATGGGTACATGCTGTTGTACACAATGAATAAATTCACAAAGTTAAGTAATTCTATTAAAACTCCTCTAACTCTTAAAACTGAACTTATTCTCTAGTTTAGTACCTATAGCCTAGTAAAAGGTACTTATATACGTACATAGCTTTACCTTTAAACAGGATAGCAGACCTTCAAAGTTCTTCACACTTTTGAATGTCCATATATAAATTAATTAATTATGTAATTTAAATTAACTATATTACATAATTCTCCGAAATATACAAAAAAAAAAAAATATTATAATAGGGCCAGATACTTATTCGACCAAATAACTGGGTTAGGTTAGGTTAGATAATTACAGATTTTTTTGAAAATTAGCAGACATTATATATCTCAGTAAGAAAAATCTAATGGTATTTTTCTCAACACTAGCTCAAACAGTTCCAAAGATACGGTGCTCCAAAGTTCGGTGGAAAAAGGTACTTGGTCAAAATGGAGGTGGGTATGGTCCACTCAAATGGCTGTAGCGTCTATACTAACTTAATCAACACTAAAAATCTTGTTTTAGGTTAAGGTAGACATGTGTACCCAAAATTGGGTGAAAGGAGAAAAAAGTTGATTGTGACATCAAATAACCTACACAAGGTCAAAGGTCAAAAATAAGATCAACTTTTTTTTTTTACCACTGAGGTAAAATATGAATAGAAACAAAGTTGTAGATCTGCTTAGAAGCTTTAAAATAGTGTTTAAAAGGTCTCTGTAAGTGCAATAGGAGCCGAGATATTTCATGTTGAAATATGGTATGACCTTGGAAATTTACCTTTTTCTACAAAATTCGAAGGGCCATATGACCTAGAGTGTTGAAACAAGCGTCATTCTGTTTTCCTCACAGAGATCTATAAGTATGCCAATTTTCAAAAACATTGGTGATGGTCATGTTTTTTTCGCCGGTGAACTGACATGGAATGACCCATCTTTCATATTCTCTTCTCAGCTTGTTCCTGCAAGGTTCATAGTGCAAATTTACTCAATTTTTAAAGACAGTTATTTAAGCAAGCTCCATAGGTTTTGACTAACAATATTTAAATTTCAACACTTGTTTGAAATATATGCCTTTTTGTGAAATACATTTGAATCAGATACTAATGTACAAGATAATTGGACTGTTACAAGTCTGTCAATTATGTTCATCTTATCAGTAGTAGCACTTGATAATTCCATAATCCTCTAAAACTGCTGATGCAACTGCTGCTCCAGCTCTGTCACTTACTTGATACCTGGTAAAAGACATTTATTTTATATCAAGTTAATATTCTAACAAGTTGTTCATTGGACAGCAGTGTCCAAGATTTGGACTCTAACTATTAGCAACGTTACATGGATTATAAATCACTTTTTCAAAGTTATTGTTAACAGAACAACAAGTGTTCAAAGCATACTCATATTTTAAACTATACAGTACCCTATACCCATCACACTGCCAAGCAAGGTTTGGTAGACAAACTCTCATAGTATATTAGGGTCAGTTTTAACCCATTAGTGCTGAAAGTTGATCTACTGGGTTGATTTTGCTGAAAATTCAAACGGAGGCTAATAAAAGGGATGTAAATGACTACACAAAGTTTTATTTTCAAATCTTTATTAGTTACCAAGATATAAGGTGTCCATTTTAACGGACACCAGGCACTAGGCGGATAGGAACTAAATAGTTGTCGTTTATGCTTAGAAGATGTTACAATTCTCTTTTCATAAAAATGATTACACTGAAATCACCAAATGCATTTGCTGATATTTATGCACACAAAAATATATTTATATAATACATATAGTACATACATACACAAAATGCAGTGGCTATTTATTAGTATGATATTGAAATTAGCTTCAATTAGTAATCAGTATCATTTTGTGCTACTGGACATAATATTCTTTGAAGCATTTTGGGTGAAGCCCTATGTCGCACTTTTCACACAAAGTGCATTTTCCAGCGCATTGCTTGCATCTTCTTTCTCTTTCGATGTATACTATCCAGTGTCCAATGTTATCATAGCGACCTATATTTGCCAAATATGTGGACAGTCTTTTACCTTGAAGCTTTGGAGTACCGTGTGTCTTCATTAGAGAAAGGGTTACATTTTCAATAAATTGAAAGAGTGATTGTGTGTCCGGCTTTGTTCATCAAAATGCATGCATTATTTACAGAAACAGATATCATGTAGGAGAATATCAGCCACCACCACTTCCTCTGTCTAATCCGAATTTGGTATGTGCCAACATTTTGATCCTTCTGATCAACAAATCCCATGTACTTATTATAATTTTGAATAGATTCAGGCTGTGGCACTTTAACATATTTCTTCTCCATTCTATCCCATCTTTCTGTTGAACTTATTTTCTCAGTTTCAAAGTTTGACACCAGAATGACATCATTATTATCCTTCCACTTTATAATAATCAAGTTATCTGATACTCTGTAATCAGAGAAGCCTCGTACAGCCTTCTTCATTTCAGATTTTGATTTCAGTGGACACTTCTCTGTTTTGTTTTCTCTGCAAGTTCCCGATGCACAAATACCTTGTTTAGATAGCTCATCAATGAGGCTAAGACCAGTAAAGTAATTGTCAAAGAACACTTTATAACCAGCATCATTAGGCACACGAGCTTGAGACACAAGCTGTACCATAACACAACATTGCCACCAATGCCAATCTTTTTGTCAGTTGTTGATGTTTGATTTGAATTCTTTCCCATGTAGATATCAAAAGAATGCAAGTATCTATTCTTT
Source organism: Bathynomus jamesi (assembly GCA_023014485.1). NCBI lineage: Eukaryota > Metazoa > Arthropoda > Malacostraca > Isopoda > Cirolanidae > Bathynomus > Bathynomus jamesi. Next base: position 195,438 of record JAJOZX010003255.1, read on the forward strand.
GAACACAGGGCATACATTTTGAAGCCAAATCTGATGGGCTTACCTTTGATAAATTGTTTTGCATAATGTTTACCGTAATATGGTATCATGCTCTCATCTACAGATAGATGTTCTTCCAAACCACTGTGCTGAAGAAACTTTTCTTGCAAATGATCAAACAATGGCCTGAGCTTATAGGCTCGATCATCAGTTTGGTTTGTAGTGTCAGCCAAATGAACGTTCCTAAGTATTGCTTCAAATCTATCCCTCCTCATATGTTTGGATAGTACTTTTGGTACATTGTCCTCAGATGACCAATAATTTCTTTTATTTGAGAGAGGGCAGTGCGCATAGAGCAATAAACCTGCCATAAACATAAATAATTCAGACTCTGATAAATTTAGATTACGATGGGCAAAGAACAAGTTTTAGATTGTTCAGATATTTCTTTTGGTTGACAATCAGTTGTGAGGGATAAATTGCAGGTTTAATTTTTCTTCATTTTCTAATCATTATCTTTTTTTGAGGGTTCTCTTTTAATAAATCAGGTGTGCTTTCATCGTATGTATCTAATACATTTTGATCATTTGAATATTGAGTATGAAAAATTTCCGCATTGGCTTTCAAGAGTCCTTTCTTCAAACGGATTGAATTGCCAGTGGCTTCATCATCTGAATGGTCACTGTCACCATCTGACAATTCATCAGTACTGGGAAGTCCCATGTAAACATTACCACCTGTATCTAGATCCTCTAGAATAGCCAAAGCTTCATCAGTTGTCAGTCTGAAAGAAAAAAATGCAAATGTCACCAAATGTAAAAAACTAGCAAATAACTAATAAATAAATAATAAACAAAAGAGTAATTAACTAATAAACAAAATATCAATTTAGTTTCCCCAAATTTAACACAGAAAATGTTTCTTGTAGAATTCATTGAAAATGGACACTTGAAGGTGAAACATAACAGCACTCTACTGCTGAGTGTCAGACTGTCCGTTATAACTGACACTGAACAAGCTATTTAGAGAATATAACAGACATATTCGATATTATGTGGTTTCATCATCTAGAGCAACTTATGAACTTACTGTCAGTATATAGCTATCTACTGAAACTACATTATAGAACTAACAAAATATTCACTTTTACTAACTTCGTGAAAATACTCCAATTCGGGCCAGCCATCTTGATGTTATGATGCTAGTGAAAATGTTGCCAGATGATGGTTGTTTTTTGTTAAATGTAATCACAAAACAATAATTACCGGTATTGTATTATAATGAAATATTCTAAAAAATAAATGCACACAAAGTAATACACATTTTTCAGTGTCCATTTAAACGGACAGCAGGCACTAATAGGTTAAATGGGGTAGAAAAATGGTAAGAAGAGAGAGAACAGAAGGTAATTCTAAATGGTCATGAATCTGGGTGGTATAAAGTGAAAAGTAGGGTACCACAGCGATCAGTTTTGGGTTCATTACTCTTTATTTTATATCTTAATGATTTAGAGAAAGGAGTAGGTTATAAAATTTCTAAATTTGCAGATGATACAAAAGTAGTTGCTCCAGTTACAAATATAGAAAATTCTTATAAACTGCAAAAGGATCTTGATAGATTAGTTGCTTCAGCTAGTAAATGAAAAAACCTAAAACCATGTATTTGATAAAAACTCAGTAAAACTGTAAAAGGCAAAACTGTACCTCTAAACAACTTCAACACTGAATTTATGAATCTTTCGAGAGCTTTTAATGGCAGATGGAATTCAATGTTAAAAAATGCAGTCATGCATTTTGGTAGAAATAATGAAAACTTGTTATGAGATGCAAGGGAACTGGTTGGAGGATGTTAGAAAGGAAAATGGATCTTGGCATTGGTAAAAAACAATCCTAAGAAGTTTTTCAGTCACTTCAATTTGAAAAGTAGAGTGAAAAAGAAAATTGGCCCCCTCCATATAGATGATAAAACTATAGATGATAAAACTATAGATGATGATCTTGAAATAACAAGAACTAAACAAATACTTCTCATCAGTATTCACAAATGAAAATTTAAATAATATTCCTGATCTTATACTACCAGGACAAGATAGAGAAATAAATGAATTAAGGGTAACAAAACTAGATATCCTAAAAGCAATAGATAAATTAAAAATGGAAAAATCTCCAGGGCCAGATGAAATATATCCAATAGTCATAAAAGCCAGGGCTGTGGAGTCGGCACATAAAAAACCGACTCCGACTCCTCAATTTTTTGTCTATCCGACTCCGAAGGTATATTAATTCTAAATCTGCTATGATGATAATTACACAAGAGGCATTTCATCACCACCATGTGAAGCATCATCATCTGTGGTCATTGTTACGGTAACTTTGTCTGTAGTAAAGAATCTTGTAAGTGGTGCTTGTCGTTCAGTAGATTTCTGATCTTTTGTTAACTTTGAAGTAGTTGGAAGGTTTTTATTACTATCTTTCTCAATGACAACTTCTAAAATTTTGGGATGGAAACACTGCAAATGTCTTTTCAAATTTGATGCTCTGGTTGGTGCATTTTTATCAGAGCCAGTAAAACCACTGATTTTTGCTTCACATAATTTTTCATCATCATCATCTTCTATCATACACTGACACACGAAATGTTTCCCATCTGTGGTTATTGTAAAATATTAAAAAACTGCAGACTTTGTTGGAAGTGTCTTTGCCATTGTGAAAGGGGTTTTAGACTTGAAAGTTAAAAACTTATGAAATTTAGAAAGAACTCGAAATTAAATAAGCATTAAAAATAAAAAATATTATCTGAAAAGAAAAATGAATTAATGGCATTAGTGTCTGAAATGGAAAACATTGTGTTTATTATTTAAGTGGTTTAACCACCATAGCTGCCAGTGATATCACACACAAAAACATATTTTATTAAAATTTATATTGAGGTCGGAGTCAGAGTCGGAGTCGGTACATTTTTACTGACTCCGACTCCGACTCCACCAAAATTGCTTCCAACTCCGACTCCAACTCCACGACTCCGACTCCACAGCCCTGATAAAAGCTGCCAAAAAGAATATAGCATAGGCACCAGGGCTGTGGAGTCAGAAGCAATTTTGGGTGGAGTCGGAGTCAGTAAAAATGTACCGACTCCGACCTCAATATAAAATCTTAAGAAAATACTATTTTAAGTATAAATAATAAATATAAATCAAATATATTTATACTTAATTAATTATCAGTATTAACCCTTACTTTTTTTCAGGAAATATTTTTATAATTGTGATACTGATAACTTGATAAGTTTAATTTCAAATTATTGATAAAATTATTTGTTCTAAACTTCAATGCACAATGGCAAAGAGACTTCCAATGAAATCAGCTGTGTTTGAACACTTTACAATCACTAAAGATGGAAAACATTTTGTGTGTCAGTGTATGATACATAATGATGAAGAAAAATACTGCAATGCCAAAATCAGTGCATATTCTGGCACTGATAAAAATGCACCTACCAGAGCATCAAATTTAAAAAGAAACTTACAGCGTCTTCATCCTGAAGTTTTTAAGGCTGTCAATGAGAAAGATGACAGAAGTAAGAAAACCATCCCAAGTGCTTTGAAGCTAACAAAAGATCAGAAAACTACTCAGGCAGCAGTTACAAGATACTTTGTTAGTGACAAAGTTACTGTAACAATGACAGCAGATACATTCGAGAAGCACATCATTGAACTGGTGTCAAGGAATGGTGTACCTCTATCATTATTCTCACAACCAGGCTTTGTTGGTCTGAATGGAGAAATGGCCCACAAACTTGCCGTTTCTCTGGAAAGAGACAGCATTAGAAAGATGGTGATTGAAGAAGCCAACGATAAAAAGGAAGAACTTCAAAGAACTCTCAAAGGACGCTTTGTGTTTCTCAAAATAGATGCCTGCAACCGCCATAGAGTGAACTATTTTGCCATTAATGTAAGATTTGTTGATGAAAACAATAAAATGGTGACTTGGACATTGGCAGTAAAGGACACAGAAGCTCATCACACCAGCGAGTATCTTCAGAAGTTAGTGGAAAAAGTTCTACAAGATTTTGAAATTAAAAAAGAGTAGGTTCTATACATCGTAATTGACAATGCTTCAAACATGCTGAGCACAATCAAACGAATGAATACAGATAATGAGGTCGACCTACAGTTTGAAAAACACCTCAGTGATGTAGAAATGTTGGCAAGTGAAGATGATAATCCTGAAACTGAATCTCAAGAAGGAGCAGAAATAGAACCAAACATTGATCTTTTAGATGATCTTGTTGAAGCTGCCTCTAAGCTCTCTTGAATCCATCACATGCGCTGTGTTGTGCACACACAGCAGCTGGCAATAAGAGATAGTCTGCAAGAAGGACACGCAGCTACTCTGATCAGCAAGGTGAGGAAGGTAGTTACTGCAGCCAGAACACCTAAAATAGACGCAATTCTGAAGAGACATGCAGGAAAGGGAGCAATTATAGATCAAGCCACACGCTGGAGTAGCACCTACCTGATGATCCAGTGTTTGCTTGATCTGAAACCCTTTCTTATAGACATGGCCAATCCACAAGAAACACTAAGCGAAGGACAATGGACGCAGGTGACAGAATTAGAAGGTTTGCTTCATCATCCATATACTGTGACTAAAAAGTTACAAGCCGAGGACTTAACTCCTGGTACATTCTTGAAGGAGTGGAAGAATCTAATGTTTCGCCTGTCCCAAACTGGAGGGTTGATTGCTGATGGCATTGCTACTTCAATGAAGCAAAGGGAGGCACTTTTACTAGAAAACAAGATCTTATTAGCTGCTGTTTATGTAGACCCGATGCACTGAATTCTGTTGGATGATGAGCAACTGACTAAAGGAAAAGCTGCACTTTGTGAGGTAGGTAGAAATGCGGATGAATGGGCTACATGAACATCAGGAAGTAGTAGTAGTTAGCACTGCCCTATCATCAGCCTCATCAACTGATGATGAATTAGATTTTGAGAAATATTTGGATCAAAAGGAATGTGCAAAGCATCGCTGCTTAGAAGAGGCACCCACCAAACCTGTGGAGAATAGATTAACTAAATTTTTAAGCAAAATTTTTCAAATGCACTAAATGAAGTTGAAAAATTTGACCATTCATCAAAACTGACAGTGCAAGAAGTCATCACCTTATTTCCCGAGGTTGTAAGAGATGTTGCCCTGGTTGTTACTCCTCTACCACCAACCCAAGTCAGTGTTGAGCTGTTGTTTTCTGCACTGCAAATAATTAGAATCAGATTTGAGGGCATCCATGAAGGAGGATCTGACAGAGGCGATTCTTTTTCCGAGGACAAATTCTTTTAAATTTTAGATTTTTTATATAGTAGTGTATTTTTTGTTTATCTTTTATAGTAATTATTTTTTGTTTAGAAGTTTTGTTCAAATAGATATGTTTATGTTCTCTTAGTCTTAAATTTGTAATTTCTGTTCTTGTTAATATTATACCCAATATTGAATATTCATTATTGTAATATCACTAAATATGTTTCTGTAATTTTATTAATAAAGGAAAAAAAAGCCATGAAGGCATAGCTACAACCATTAGACTTATACTTGAATATAGGTTATGAGTCTAAAAAGTAGCCTGATGATTCACATGGTGGTGATGAAATGCTTTGTGTTACCATTTACCAATTTAGCAGATTTACCATTAATATATATTGACCTTTTATGAAGGAGTTGGAGTCAGGAGTCCAACATTTGAAAAATAGAGTCGTCGGAGTCAGAGGTTTTGTGTACTGACTCCACAGCCCTGATAGGCACTAGAAATTATTTTTAATAAATCATTGATATGTACTGAAATTCCAGAGGATTGGAAGAAAGCAAATGTGGCTCCAATCTTTAAAAAAGGAAATAGAAACTTGGCAAAAAACTACAGACCCATCAGCCTCACCTCCATTATTTGCAAATTACTCGAAAGTATCATTAGAGGTAAAGTTACTGAGTTCCTTGAAGAGTGCAATCTTATAAATGATAGCCAGCATGGCTTTCGAAATGGAAGGGCCTGTCTAACCAACTTGATTGAATTTTATGATGGAGTCCTATTGCATTTGGACAATAAAGAGCAAGTAGATATAGTATACTTAGATTTTGCAAGGGTATTTGATACTGTTCCTCATGCAAGATTGTTGGTAAAAGTTAGAGCCCATGATATAAAAGGTCATATAGCTGACTGGATAGAAGAATGGCTGAGAAACAGAAAACAGAGTTCATCTAAATGGAAATGTCTACTTGGAGACCCGTATTGAGCGGAGTCCCACAGGGGTCTGTGCTGGGACCTCTGCTTTTTGTTGTCTATATAAATGATCTAGAGAAGGGCCTATCATGTAAAACCTCAAAATTTGCTGATCATACAAAATTAGGCCATAATGTTAAGTCAGTTGCAGGAGTGATGACAATACAAAAAGACAGAGTAACAGCCTGGGCAGATAAGTGGGAGATGAAATTTAATGTTGATTAAGTGCAAGGTTATGCATATTGGACCAAAAAATCCAGAATTTGAATACAATATGAATGGAATTTGGATTAAAAATGATGATAAAGAGAAAGACTTGGGTGTCACTGTGACTAATGAACTTAAACCCTCAAATCACTGTATGGTAATCAGAAATAAATCAAATGCTAGACTCAATCTCATGCACACACACATTGAATACAAATCACCCATATTATAAAGCAACTATACATTTCATATGTGAGACCCCTCCTTGAATACTGTATTCAATTTAATAGTCCCTATTTGATACAAGATATTGAAAAACTGGAAAAAGTACAGAAATAAGCAACAAGAATGATCCCATCTCTAAGACAATTGATATATATAAGGAAAGACCGGCATATCTAAACATGTTCTCATTAAAGAGGTGGTGGTTAAGGGGTGATATGATAGAGGTGTATAAAATGATAAAAGGGTTGGATAAGATAGATTTTGAGTAGGCTGACCATATGTACCGTTTTGAATGGGACAGTACCGTTTTTTTATATTTCCTGGCCGTCCCGTCGTTTTAATAAAAATGTCAATTTTGTCCCATTTTTAATAAAAACTATAAATATACTTTAATATTGGTCAATCATAAATTATTATTCATAACCTATAAGACTTTTGTAATATTGTAGAGTTTATTCTTTGTCTTCGAGGAAGTACAGCACCTGTTGAGAGAATATTTTCTGTTATGAACAGTATGTGGTCAAAGGAGAAATCTAGATTAAGTGTTGAGACAATGAGGGCTATGTTAGTTGTAAGACAAAATTGTGTCATGGAGTGTGAGAAGTTTTATGATAAGGTGTTGAAAGACTGAAATTTGCTGCGTAAGATTACTTCATCGGAGAAATATTCATGGTACGATCGTGGTGAAATACAATCCCCCTCTATGTCTACCCAAATTTTTGTATGGGTTCTGTCACTGAAGAATAATTGTAAGCTCAATATGTTTATGTACTTACTTTTTCATGAATACAGAATGTTACATAACCCCCGTCCCTTTTTTGCCATCCCAATGTCCCATTTTTGTCTCAAGGAAATATGGTCAGCCTAATTTTGAGTCTCTTTTCATTAAAGATCACAATAACCAGAATTTTATAACGAAATAGTGCGCGAATACGATAGGCATAGGGCAGCTGACGTTATTTATTTAGATTTTAAAAAGGCGTTCGATACAGTTCCGCATAGGAGACTAATTGCGAAGGTTAAAGCGCACAGTATACGCGGTCAGGTAGCTAACTGGTTAGAAGAATGGCTTCGTGCTAGGAGGCAGAGGGTCGTAGTTAATGGTAGTGAATCGGGGTGGTTAGATGTAGGTAGCGGTGTCCCACAGGGTTCAGTGTTAGGCCCATTGCTATTCGTAATTTACATTAACGACATAGATGTAGGATTGACTAGTAACGTGTCAAAGTTCGCGGACGATACTAAAATAGGGGGTAAGGTTGTTAACGAGGACGATAGAAATAGGATCCAAGACGATGTAGATAGGATTACGGAGTGGACGGATAAGTGGCAGATGCAATTTAACGTAGATAAATGTAAAGTTTTGCATATAGGTTCTCGCAACAATAATTACGCGTACACGATGGATGATAAGGAGTTAGCGAGCGTTGACGAGGAAGTAGATTTAGGCGTACGCGTAACTAAAGATTTAAAGGTTAGGAACCAGTGCCTGGAGTCTTGTGCAAAAGCTAATAGGATGTTAGGCTTCATAGCGCGTAATTTCGAATTTAAATCGAAGGATATTATATTGCCCCTCTACAAGTCCCTAGTCAGGCCTCATTTAGAATATGCCGTTCAGTTTTGGTGCCCGTACTTGCGTGAGGATATTGATAGGTTAGAAAGGGTTCAGCGTCGTGCCACGAAACTTACTCCGTCTTTGCGCAATAAGCCTTATGAAGATAGGATTAAAGAGTTAGACTTGTATTCACTCGAAACTAGGAGATTAAGGGGGGAGCTTATTGAAGTTTTCAAAATCGTTAATAACATCGATAACGTAAATTTTGACAAATTGTTCACTTTCGATAATAGTAATACTCGCAATAACGGATTTAAGTTGCGTGGCAGACGTTTCATTACTAATATCGCTAAAAACTTCTTTACGTTTAAAGTAATTGATAAATGGAATAATCTTTCCGCGTCAGTCGTTCATTCTACCAGCGTTAATATGTTTAAGAACCGTCTTGACAGACATTTTAAAAGTATTAGCGTTGTTTAAAATTAAAAAAGAAAGTTAACAGGAGCTCTGGTGGTGGTGCTCGAGGATGAGTCTGTTGACGATGGATGCCAGCTTGTGACATGCCAGCGTGTGATGCCAGCAATAAAATTATAAAAAAAAAAAAAAAAAAAATTATAAATAATAATTAAAAAAAAAAAAAAAATTAGACTAACACGAATGTAGATGTAGCTTGTAGCGTAAACTAACCCACTTTTTGTTTAACTTTACCTACTTTTATTTTTTTTCCTTATCTCCTTACTTGCATGTCTGTAACTCTTTCCTTGCATGTTTGTAGTTTGCATGGTATGACAGTGAGTTAAGACTGTGTTTGCATGGTTTGTAAGCGTTCTTATTTTACTTTTCATTTTTTACCCCTCTCCTATATTCTCCGACTATTTTTCTGACTTGTCGGCAGTGGCCGGCGGATGATGATGGTGAGACTTTTTCCCTCTTTTTCTGAATGAATGTTAACCCACGAATGATAGGTGTTGCTCCTTACTTAACCCCTTATTCTCCTCTCTTCTCTTAACCCCCTACTCTTTCCTTTCTCTCGGGCTAGCCTTAGAGTGGATCTTAGGGTCTTTGTTAGCCTTAGCTTCTGTAGATCTGTAGAGGTCATAGTATGAAATTATTTAAGCCAAGATGCAGAACAAATTTAAGAAAACATAGTTTTACAAACAGAGTAATTAAGTTTTAGAAGTCTGACAGAAGAAGTGGTGACTTCAGATACACTTTATTCTTTCAAAAGAAGGTTGGATAGTTTGACATCTGCAAGGGACATCTGGTGATAGTGTTTAAGCTCATTTTTATTGCATGAATGGTACTAGTTTATTTCATATATATTATGTGCATTTAGGTGATAGATCCCACAGCTCAATACAAGTGTTGTGGGATATTGGGAGGCAGCATCTTGGGTTAGGGGATACTCTGTCCTTACACACCCCATTTAAAGAGATTCCTCTGCCGAGCAGTGCCCCCCATAGTACTGTGAGGTATTGAAAAACTCATGATCTTCACTTGCCCCACAAACACCTTTAAATGGGAGACCCAAAATGGGTGCACATACATTTCTACATTATTGTACAGTCTTTACAGCCACACCTACACTTTTCCTCCTAAGTATATATATTGTAATGTATATGGTTGTAAATTGTGACTTGGTCCGCAATTGATATGGACCATGACTTATTTTTGGTTGGCAAGGTACTGGTATTGATGGGTACTGTAATGAAATTGACTGGATTCTTTGGATCTGATATATTTGCATGTCAGTTATAAATAGATAGTGTAACATATTTGTGGATAGTAGTCTATTATGACTTTGATCCTCTGGATCCAGAGATTCTATCTTTAGTTTTAAATTGATAATTATTTAGTTTTGTAAAAATTGGTTGTTGCCAATGTACAGGCAGTTTTTACATAGTGGAGCCACCTCAATGGGCCGAAGTGGCCCCTGGTGTGCCCACTATAAAAATTTCTTATGTTCTTATTATAGTTTGTAGTGATCTAAAATTTTCTAAGCAGTGTTTAGAGGCTAGAAATAAAGCAAATAAAATGTTAGGTATTATTAAGAGGAATGTTAGTTACAAGAGTAAGGAAGTGATCTGTAAATTATATATATAATTCTTATGTTAGGCCTCACTTAGAATACTGCATTCAAGCCTGGTCCCCTCACCTTAGACATGATATTGATATGCTTGAAGAGGTGCAATGTAGGGCAACCAAGCTTATCCCTAACCTAAGAAGATTGGAATACAAGGATAGATTAAAGGAATTAGGTACCGTATGTTTAGTTTTGAGAGACGTTTTATGAGGGGAGATATGATACAGATGTTCAAAATGTTTTCAGGTTTGGACAATTTAGATGTACACAACTTTTTCTCACTAGATACTGATGGGATAACTCATGGGCATAATGAGAAAATTAGAAAACAGTCTTGTAGACTTGATCTTTGAAAATACTTCTTCAGTCATAGAGTAGTAGATTTTTGGAATGACTTGCCATATGATGTGGTGAACAGTAGTTCATTATAGTTAATTTTAAGAAAAATTTAGACAGGTTAAGATTCGGTAGAATACATCTACCAAACTCAATATTGATATTTATGCAGTGAGATGGAGCAAAAAAATAAAATAAAATAAGAATACTTTATTCTATACTAATTTTGGCAGAAATTCCTATTTAGCAAGATATTTATTTTCAAAATTATTAAATTTTGGTGCCATTATTCACTAGTCAAACCATCTCATCCCATGATGTATGTAGTCATGTTATTATCATTAGCCAATCAGCAGCTGCCCCATTGTCACGTGATACTCCCACGCGGGTCCAGCAGCTGAAATTTGAATTCAACAGTCGTTTTAGAATGGCTGTCTATGGTGAAAGCTCCCAGTCCAAGTGGGACATCATCTAGGCCTAGGTTAGGTTAGGGGTACTACTTACCTCTCCAGGGGTCCTGAATTCAGGATCACCTGAAAACCAGGGTCCCCAGCCTTTGTTAGCCTTATAAGGCTAACTAATGAAAATATCACAACTTAACCTAACCAATCATTAGGTCAACTGTATGCCCTTGACAACTTGTTAGGTTAAGTTGTGTTATTTTTGTTAGGTAGTTTTAATGAAAATATCATGACTTAACCTAACCAATTGTCTCCATAATGGTGCATTTGCGCCAAAAATTAAGGTCAGATTCAATTGAAACAGCATGAAATACACCAGAAAAATCTATTTTCATCACTAATTTCGGTAGATGTGTTCTACCAAATCTTTACCTTTAGACACTTTCATGAGTGAGAGATAGTTTGTAGATTGTATATAGTGTATATTCTCTGTTTCACTTATATAGGCTACTATGGTGGTAGTAAATAGTTGTATATTAATTAGCTGACTTGAGTTTGACATTTTGCAAGATTTTATTATTAAAAAATGTAGCTCATGATTTGGATTACCTTGATAGGCCCGAGTGGCTTCATATTTTCCAAATGTAATGTAATGTTAGGTCAACTGTATGTCCTTGACAATTGGTTACTGTAGGTTAATTAAACAAGACATCTTTATTGCGGATCATTCAGAATCCATAGCCACTTAACATACAAGTACAATCTTATGTATACATTGAACTAAATACAAAAATAAGGCCAACATAGCCACTTAACCTAGCATACTGTTTGATTAATTATCTGGCAGTTTTATGTATATTGTTATTACATGAGACATCTTATAACCCTTATTATAACATAGCCACTTACTATAATATTTATTATAACAACTTAATATGCATACAGTATATAATCTTTGCTACATTACAAAAATAAGGTACTGTAAACCAGCAGTTGTCTGAACCAAGACTGCCATATAGGTGAGAGGCACACAATATGGTATCTGAAGACAGGACATTGTACAATAATACATTAGAGCTGTTTTGGACCCTAGTAATAAAATTATATATATTCCTCTGGATTAAAATTTGGCTGGTAGGTAGGTTATACATAAAACTGGCACTGCACCATTTTGGTTCCCTACATAGCATATGAAAAATATTATTATAAGCAACAGAGTTTATTCATAACAGTTTTTGTATAGTTCTACCACAGATGGGACGTATACAATGCAGTACAGTAAGTTCTAAAAAAATAAATTTTATCTGATTCTGAACACACACCAAATTTCCTTACTAGCATGTTACCCTGTACATACAGCTTTTTATGATGCCTCTCAATTTATCAAGTTCATCTCGCAGCTCATGAGTAATTACATGACCTAAGTATTTACATGTCTCTTTGACAGTATAGTCTGACCATTCATTCCAAAAGACCCACATGATTAGTGATGTTAAAAAACTATTTTTTTTATGTCCATGTTATTTTTTTTGTCATTTTTTTTGTTTTTATTGTTTTTTTTTGTTTTTTTTAATAATTAATATAGATATTGCCAATTTAATTATAAGATATACTTTTGCAATGATATATATTATAAAAATAAATAAATAAATAATAAAATAGGCCATATGGTACCAGTATAGAATGTCCTTTTCAGCCTATTTACAGAAAAAAACTGGCCTCTTTCTTGCACTGAAAGTCTTGTATCTTGAGATCCGTTAAACTTGCGAGAACACTGGCTGGGAGCTGACTGCCCATTGTCCAACCTTTCCAGGACTCTCCCATCCATGCCTCAGATTTTGAATCTCCCACTTAACTATCCTTTAGACCTGCGATGACATATTTTCCCCCCCTGAGACCATCCATATATATACATACACATACACCCATATACCAATATATACATAAATACTTATATACACATATTTATATCTATTATATACCCCATACACACGCATACATCCAGAATTCCAGATACATATGCACGCATACTCACATATATACCTACACAAACTCATACACCTCTATTTCGCCCTTTCATTACCTCCGAGATCATTTAGCACATACAGTAATATCCATACAGCCAAAAGAAACTGATTAAGCACAGACAGAGCAGCAAAGCTAGTATTTATATCCCAAAATGCAAAATCCCAAGAAAGTGAAGTAAAACATGGTGCTACATTGGCTTTGTCAACATCCAAATCTGCAATAAGTACCAGTACCTGTGATATTGAAACTATATGCTCTAATCAATCTAGTGATAATGATTCTTCAATGGAAATAGAATCAGATAATGAAAGTTAAACAGCATTAGGTTAACACAAAGGTTAAAGAAAGAGATGAATATTTTTATTTTTTTTATTTTTCTATTTGGAATATATATATATATATACACACTGGTATTCTTGCCAATCACAATTATATATATTGTTTTATACCAATATTATGTATTTTTTATTATGTATATTATACCAGTACCTGTGATATTGAAACTAGCATATATGCTCTACTAGGCCTGTTCAAAAATCAACTTTTTCTTATTTTCATAGGTTTCTGTATATTTTCCCATGCTTTTTGACCTGAAAAAGCCGAAAATCACAACTATTTTGACCTAGGATGTTGGGAAGCATTGCCGCATGGAGCTTTAAATTTTCTGCCTTGAAATCGGCCAAAGCGCCAATTCTGGGGTCCCTTGAATTATGTTTTGCACTTTAACTTTTGATCTAAACAAGATAGAGCAACAAATTAGGTATCAAATGAAAGAGCATAAAATTAATAAATAATAATAGTAATAATAATAATAATAATAAATAAATAAATAAATAATAATAATAATAATAATAATAATTATCTATCATTTTTCAGGAAACAACAGAAACTCAATCAGAATCTAGAAAACCATCTACAAGTTACAACTTCACAATGGCATTAAGCAAGGAGCTGAGGGAGCTCCGTGGGTGCACAGTTGATATCTCAGAACCTCCACGTACTGTCCACAGGCAGGTGTCAACTGGGCCATCTACCAGATCTCTCACTGAAACTTTCCTGGTTGGATACCCTTCAGCTTTTATCAGTGGTTCCCAGCTTCCCACCAACAAACAGACAGGCGTTCCAGTATTTCCTTAATCTTCAGAATTTACCGGAAAATGCAGGGAGGCCCATGGTTCAAGACCTTGCATATGAAACAGTTGAATCTATCATCCCATTCTGGCAGATGGCTAGGATCAAGACAATGACCAAGTACAATGCAATGAAGCTCTTCATGAAACTACATGAGAAACATCGTGCTCTGGTGAAAAGCAAAGGAAGAGCAAGTAACCCTGGAGGAAAAAGAGGAGCATTTGTGCTGGAATTAGACAGCCTGTTCGATATAGGAGCTCCAGATGCAATCCAGGAAATACAGAACAACAGACTGTTATCCAGAGAGAAGAAAGATGAGGATATCAGGTTCTACGAAGACCAAAAGACTGAGAGGAAAGGTCATATGTCTGGTCATGACAAGATTTTTGAGACAAGATCCCTGCAGCAAGCAGCGAGGAATGAAAGACTGCAGCATAGACAAGAACAAGGTAAAACTAATTACTTTGAACGTTACAAAAAGTTTTAAGTTTTACTCCATTGCGATATTTAGCATGTACTTAACAATTACTGTCTTAACATGTTGTACTATTTTACAGCTGCAGCAGAACAAGAGGCAGTTGTTCATGTGGATGACATTACCTGGGGTGACTCAACTGACAACGACGCTAACACAGAGGACATGGATTACGTCCTGGATGTTCTCACCATTAAGACACTGTGACTAGTGTGACTTTGACGTTTCCAAGGAAGGTCATGGAATGTGATGTCATCTGCAATACAGCTGATCGTCTTGGTTTATCAGACAATCAAGTTACTGCCATGGTTTCTGCCACCTTGAAAGCTGGAGGGGCTGATCTGGATAACTTCGTCATCTCAACCTCAACAACACGTCGCAACAGAATGCTGTCCAGGTATAATATCAGCCAGAGTCACATGTCCAAGTTTTGTGAAAACCCCCCACAGTACGCTGCCTTACACTGGGATGGAAAGTTGCTCAAAGATGTCTTGGGCAGTGAACCTGGAAGTACCTCAGAGACTTTAGCTGTGCTAGTGTCTGGTCCACCTTCATACACTGAAGGAAAGTTATTGGGAAGTACCTGTCATCGACAATTCTTCTGGCACAGCTCAGGCTGAGGCTTCAATGGATTTACTGGAGACATGGGAACTTACGGATAATGTTACTGCCCTTGTTTTTGACACTACATCCAGTAACAGTGGAGTTCACAGAGGAGCTGCCAAACTGCTAGAGAAAATGCTGAACAAAAAGGTGTTTTATCTGGCCTGTCGAAATCACATCCTGGAAATCCTAGTAGGAGCAGTTTGGGAAGGTGAAGGGGCCAGATAATCCCTGGTTTGAGCATCTGAAGGATGTTTGGACGGACTTGTCCAAGGAAACCCAAAGATGCTGGCTATCAACAGCAAATGGCTGAAGGAAAAGAAGAAGAACAGTGAAGAAATACTCCAAGACATTCTAACAGCAGAAAGGCTTCCAAGAGCCGACTACAGGGAAATGGCTGAACTGACAGTCATTGTTCTTGGAGGAACGCCTCCTCGAGGTATTCACTGGAGTCGACCAGGCGCCATTCATCAGGCCAGATGGATGGCCAGAAACCTGTACTCCATGAAAATGCTGATGTTTGCAGATCAACTTGAGTACGACGAAGACACTGTATCAAAGCTGGAAAGACTCAACACCTTCCTTGCGCTGTTCTACACTCCTGTATGGATGATGTCAATGTCTGCTGCAGATGCTCCCGTGAATGATCTAAGTCTAATCCAAGACATGTTGAAGTACAAGAAAACTGACCCAGAGCTTGCTGATGCAGTACTTAATAAGATGGAAAACCACAAATGGTACCTGACGCAGGAAGTCGTGCCATTTACCCTGTTCAGCAGTAGATTGAGTGACACATTGAAGCACGACATTGCTGCCCAGTTACATGCCACTGAGAAGCCAGACAGCTTCAGAACAGGAAAGCCTCTATTCCAGAGAGTCACAGCTAAGACCACCCTGGTTGATCTCATTGGCCCAGAATCACATTTCCTGCTGGACACACTGAACATTAGATCTGAGTGGCTTCTGGAACCTGTCACGTCTTGGCCACAGAATGAGGACTACAGAAAAGCGTTGGACTATGTTAAGAATCTGAAAGCGGTGAATGACATTGCTGAACGTGGTGTCAAGATGATGAGCGACTTTGCAAATGTCATAACAACAGATGCCAAGCAAAGGGACTATCTCCTTCAAGCTGTGGAGTTCAACAGACGCCGCTTTGACAGCTTCAAGAAACAAACTCTCAACAACTGACTGTGTAAATGTCATTATGAAATTAATCATCATGTAATGCTTTCACTTCTTGATCGATTAGACTTGTGACAAAATGTTAATCTCAAATTTGTGTCATGAATAAGGGCCTTGTCTGCCTTGAGTGTGAGAAAACGAATTTAGTGATATTTCTGAAATCTTTGTATGTACCAATGTGCCATTTCTTGTTCCAAGACTATCATAATTGTATAAGTTAGAAAGAGGATTAAAAACACTTTAATTTGGTGCCTATTTTGTTGCTCTATCTTGTTTAGATAAAAAGTTATAGTGCAAAACATGATTCAAGGGACCCCGGAACTGGTGCTTTGGCCGATTTCAAGGCAGAAAACTTAAAGCTCCATGCGGCAATGCTTCCCAACAACCTAGGTCAAAATGGTTGTGATTTTTGGCCTTTTCAGGTCAAAAAGCATGGGAAAAAGTACAGAAACCTATGAAAATAAGAAAAAGTTGATTTTTGAACAGGGCTAATGCTCTACCCAATCTAGTGATGATTCTTCCATGGAAATGAAGGTTAAACATTAGGTTAACAAAAAGGTTCAAAAAAAGGTGAATATTTTCCTTTTCTATCTGGAATATACAGGGCTATTCAAAATGATTCACCTGATTTCAAATGAGAATATTTTTTAATGTTACAAATACAGAGTGATTTCTGATACATCAACCAAAAGAAAAACTGTCCAAATTTTGTCTCTCACCTCATAAATGCTCTATGTGACTTCCCCTAGTTACACGAGCAACGTCGACACGATAGTCGAATTCCTCCCATACTCGCTCCAGCATGTCCGTTGTCACTGACTCTACGGCAGTAACAATGCGTGTTCGGAGCTCAACCAAAGATGTGGGCAACGGTGGCACGTACACAGTATCCTTAACGTACCCCCAAAGGAAGAAGTCGACGAAACTCACGCTGCACTGTGACTACCGATTTACAGCTCGAAAACTGCCACACAAAACGCCTTCTGCTGTGCGGACGCCATTTTCACACTGACTGTTTGTTGCTAGGCTAGGCCACGGCTTGACTTTGGAGCCCTCCCGCAGTGATGTTTTAAAACTCGGAGATTTCCTCTTTCATGTGGTGTATGCACAGTTGATGCACAGTTGATAGGTACGGAAGTATTCTCACTTGAAATCGGATGAATCAGTTTGAATAGCCCTGTATATACTGGTACTCTTGCCAATCACAATTATGTATATTGTTTGAAACGAGGAAGAATGTTTTATGTTCTAGTTAAAAAGTATATATACATATAAAAAATGAGGGTTTGTTTTTCCTTTCTATTATATACTTTTTGCATGATTCAGTTTTTCTAAAAGATGACTATATATACTAGGTATAACCGTATAAGCATGGTAGTATAGTAAATTATAGGTAATACTAATATACTTAGATTAAAGGAAGAAAAATATGGAATAAGTTTAAAACAATAAAAAACAAAAAAAAACAGACTATCTTCGTTTTAACAAAAAAAAAAAAAAAAACCACAATAAAAAATGACTCGCATCACTACACATTAGGGTGGTCCTTAAAATTCAAAGTTGGGAAGTTTCAGCTCCCACCCCCGGAAATCATTCGAATGGTTGAGAAAACTCTCTAGTTGAATGTTTTATTAAATCGGACAACGTTTACCCTCCCTCATCGACCTTGAACTTTTATCCCCGGAGTTGTTGCCCGGTTGCAGTTGTTGCCGTTGTTGCCGGTTAGCGATCCTGGGTCTGTAGGGTTCGCTTCCGAGAGTCCGGAAACTGGCAGCGGTGGCGAGCGACGACTTGCAGGAGGAACTGGAGTTGCTCCTCGTCGTGGGTCAGCGTCCGGTTGTACTCTTGGACGAGGGCAACTCCTCGCTCGGCATGGTCGTTGATTACGGCGAGCCCTCCCACACGTGCCGCCGCTGTCTTGAAGTCTTCCCGCTTCGGCCAGGTCTCCGGGTCGACCTCGAGGAAGCCGTCCTCCAGTCGAAGTTTCTCGAAGAAACCTCGTGTGTTGGACGACGCCAGGTCTTCCAACTGAAGCCCGGCGAGTACTCGGTTTTGGCAGCGTGGGCCGCTTCGCTCGGGACTCCTCACCGACCCGGTCGTGGAGAGAGGCGATGATCTTCCTCTTCTGATCGACGGCGATCCCCGGATCGAACAGCGCCAGCGCCACCAGCTCCTCCGACAGGTACCAGAGGTGGTTCTGGAACTTGGTCAGCGCCGCCTTGGCCACCGCAGGGTTGATGTCAGAGTAGGCCAGCAGGTCCTTGAGGAGGGCGAAGTCATTTCGGGGGGCAGTTGCGGCGATCGGAGCCTCCGTCCACGCCTTGGCGTAGACCCGACAGACGAAGATGCAGATGCTCCGGAGGCCACTCTCCTCCCTCGCCGTGAGTTTGAACTGCTGTCGGAACATCCAGACCTTCTGGGCGTAGATTGCCTTCGCCATCCAGTGGGCGTGGTGAATCGGCCCGGGAGCTCGGAAACGCACTCCTCGTGGGGGGACGTGACCGACGAAGAGGAGGGTGAGCTCGAACAGCTCACGGTAATCGTCGCGCAGGTCCTTGCGCTCGACTATCGCCTTCTCAAACCACTCCGTGTCGACAGTGGTGAGCAGAGGAGCGACATCGGGGTGCGCAGCGCCGGACTCGTACTGGCTTCTGTCCAGGAAATCCCAGCGCTCCTGAAAACGCTTGAAGAGGGTCACGTCAGGACCGGACGTGGGGCCCATCACAGCCGTGAACGCCGCACCGAGGAGGAGCTCCAGCACATGATGGCGGCACGCGAAGTAGAGCAAGTCTTTCGCGAGGTGTTGCTCGATGAGGACGCACGCTCCGTTGTTCCGGCCGGTGTTCGAGGCGGTGGTATCGAATGACAAGCCACTCACTTGCTCAGTGAGCTCCCACTCCTCCAACGCGTTGAGGACGGCCTTGGCCATCTCAGAGCCAGTTCCACTCGGCAGCTTCGGGACGCCCAGGAGCTGCACCGCGCCGTTACCGGAGACCAAGATGGGAAGCAGATCGACTTGCTCCTTGCTCGTCAAGTCCTCTGCATGAGCTTGCCGTCCCAGTGAACGACAAGATTGCCGGCCCTCAGCTCTTCCTGAGCGCCACGTTGAGCCTGGAGCGGTGCCTGCGCCGGTGTCGGCGGATGGAGCTGCGGTTGATATTGAGCTCTGCGACGTCGTGCCCAAGCGACCGGGCAACCTCTGTCAGGACGTAGACAGCTCCTCGGTCGGTCACCTTCGTGCGATCCAGCGACGACGGCACAGCCGCCGAAACGATGTTCGTCGTGCCCCGCCTGGAGCGCTTCGGAGCCCGAGGTCCCTCTTCTCCATGGTCGTCGCTCTCCGCTGCGCTTGCGGCACCACTGGAAGAGGACGAAGACCACTCGAGCTCCACTCGGGCCGTAGATGTCGTCGCTTCTTCCTCGGCTCGCTGCCTCCGTCGGTCTTCTTCCCCTTGGCGTTGAGATGCGCGGGCATCGACAGCGGCTAGCGTCGAGTCGACGGACCCAGCTTGCCGCGCCGACGGGGTTCGCGCTGAGCGAGGAGGAACGCCTTGTCCTCCTCGTTCTTGAGCAGCTCCATGGCGTTAGCGGCAGCGACGTCGAACAGGTTCATCATCCGCTCGCTGAACTCGTCCTCCCGCTTCGCTTGAGCGCCAGCTCGCCCCTTGTTCCTCTTCACATCGTTGAACTCCTTGTGGAGCTTCTCAATCTTTGTGACGATGTGGTCCTTCCGGCGGAGGGGGATTCGCGCCTTGGACCACACCTCGATGACGAGCTCGACGACCTGGTTGGCGGCCTCTCGAAGTGACTTCTTCTGGACGTCGATCCTGTAGACCGTCAGGGCCAAGACCTCTTTTTGCGAAGGAAGTTGCGACCCGGCGATCGATTCCTGCGGGGCAATCAGGTAGCGCAGCTTCGCTGCCATGATCCAGGTTATCTACTTAAAGGTTGAAGGAGTTATTCACTATTCAGTTTAAATTATAATCATTAGAATTTACAGTTTTACACACATTAGTTATCCAACCACTGACGGGTAGCTTGACTTATGGTTAAAGGAGTTATTCAGTTTAAATTATAATCATTAGAATTTACAGTTTTACACACATTAGTTATCCAACCACTGACGGGTAGCTTGACTTATGGTTAAAGGAGTTATTCAGTTTAAATTATAATCATTAGACTTTACAGTTTTACACACATTAGTTATGCAACCACTGAAAATCTGGAAAGAATGAAAAAAACAAACATTACAAATTATGTAACATTTACTTGAAAGTCAAAAAATTACCTTAATGGTAATGCTCAATGAGGGAGGGGTAAACGTTGTCCGATTAAAAACATAAATCACCTAGAGAGGTTTCTCGACCATTCGAACGATTTCCGTGGGTGGGAGCTGAAAAATGTTCAACTTGAAATTTCACCCCCTAAGCAAGGACCACCCTACTACACATGATACATGTTTCAGTAGATTACACCTAAAAATCAAAATAAAACTCTTTGCCCCCATTATAGGTGATGTCATTTTCTATACCATATTGTTTGGTAAATGTACAGTATTACACCCGTCTCCCTTTCGAGGTGAAATTTATGTTTTTCCTATGGTTTTGATGTTTTGAACGAATCTGGCCTTCAAACCGTTGGAAATGACTCGTTTTTGAGATACCACCCCCCCAGCCAGCAATGTGGGGGAAATCACAGAAAATGAGTCATTTCCGACGGTTTTGAAGGTCAGATTCGTTCAAAACATCAAAAACCATAGGAAAAACAAATTTCACCTTCAAAATTGACCTAACCTATCCTGACCTATCCTATCCTAACTTAACTAAACCTAACCTAACCTATCCTAAAAGAAAAACAGGAATTACCTTTAAAATCTAAGACAATAATCACAGTACCGTCTTTTCTTCGTTTTAAGCACAACGTAACTTTTTCTACAATGCCACAGTTTCTGGTCTTGACGATATGTGCACTCCATTTTACAATGTGGACACTTCACTACTGTCGGTAGAACACTGTGAGCATGCAGAAACTCTAACACTTTTTTTCTAACTTTTCATAGAAAGCGACAATACAGCCATTCCAGTAGCAAACTAATTCAAATTCGAAATGGATGGAGCGCTCTGATTGGGCAGACATGTGATGGCAACACAAATGAAGGTACGAACACACAAATGACCGTACAAACATACACTAGATACACACCAAAAAAATGTTTATATCTCGAAAATGAAGCATTTGC
Source organism: Bathynomus jamesi (assembly GCA_023014485.1). NCBI lineage: Eukaryota > Metazoa > Arthropoda > Malacostraca > Isopoda > Cirolanidae > Bathynomus > Bathynomus jamesi. The sequence continues at coordinate 217,152 of JAJOZX010003255.1, forward strand.
AACGGAAACGCTATAGAAGGAAAGTGTCTTAGAATTAAAAAATCTACTTAACATATAATAATTGCTGGACATTAGACAGGTGTAATAGTAGAATAATACCTACCTATTATTCACATATCTCTACTAGTACTCTCAGCAACATGGGGAGAGGGTGACAGAAGAACAAGGTCATCAGCATACATTAAATGATTAATTTTTCCTTTCCAATGACACAGGTGCAGTTTTTAGTTCATTGGTAAGGTCATCCATGTATATACAGAAAAGATAGGATGATAATATACCTCCTTGCCTAACACTATTAGTCACCTTAAAACCTGATGATACAGTGCTTTTCCATCTTACAGAATGGTCTGCTCTGTATACCAGAATGCAAGTATCCTAAGTATATATTAAGTATAATTAGACCCCAGCAATATAGAAATCCACACACAAAATATTGAGGCTTTGGAGATATCAAATCGTGGGTTCTAAGGCCTGGAAATCGTGCTGTGTATTGCGAACAATACTTCGCCAGATACTTGTTTACCAGAGCATTTTTTAACCTAGTGAGTGGGCAACATGAATGTCAGCCAGTAAATGAAATTTGAGGGTACTGAGTGACAAGGAATTTTCAAAATTTGTAAGAATAGAATTGTCTTGGGAGCATTGTCTTGGCAGCCTATAATATGGTAGGGCCTACATATAATACATGCACATAGCCTATGCCACAATTGAACTGTTTATCCTAAATGTAATATGAAATTTACATTGAATATTTGGGGCCAGCTCTGTACTGCCCCCCACACAAATATGATTTTATTGAACATTAAGATTATAATTATTTTGGGAAATTATTTGGTAATTATTCGTTTTAGTGCTTTTCCTCCTTTCTGAACCAAAACACATTTTTCTGGTGTTTTGTGGTGTGATTTGTTCAAATCTGAACTTCGTTTCTTTGGGAAATGAGCCATTTTTGAGAAATTTTAAAATTGAAAATTTCTCAAAAATGGCTCATTTCCCAAAGAAACGAAGTTCAGATTTGAGCAAATCTCACCAAAAAACACCAGAAAAATATGTTTTGGTTCAGACCTAACCTAACCTAACCTAAACTGACCTAACCTAACCTAAACTGACCTAACCCGCGTTTTTTCGCAATTTCTTACCTTAAATAGCACCATTAGGGTGCCTGTACAAATCCGCGGCGACCAACATGAATTTGTGGAGATGTTGTTGAGAGGGATATTCATGGTTAAACAAGTACCATGCAAGATACTTTGAATAGGATTGGGTTTTGTTGCCAGACCGTAATATCCAGCTCTTCACGTCTTTCCAACAACGCTCAATATTTTGAATGTGAACGGTGTCTTCCACGAACCGCTGTGAATGGTTGACTGTCCGGTGCATGTAGCCTAGATTTCCAAGTTGAGAATACGCATGCCACTCGTCGGAATAGATTGTAGTCCCAGGCCTAATATGTTGCTGGATCAGGCGAACATAACACGACTAGGTAAGACACAGTGACTCGTAAAGAAAGCTTCAGCACCGGCTTCTTTCTTATAAATATCTTGTATTAATTGATAGTAATCCAAATCACAACCTTCGCAAATCATAATGAAAATGAGACTGAAAAAATTAGTATGCATTATCAGAGATTCAAAATGTACGTCTCTGATTGGTCAGATAAGGTCACGTGAACAAAAACCAGTTTTAATTGGTTGTTTTGACCTATGTTTCCTAATTTTGCCACGAGATGTCTCCCCATAAAACTGGAGGGCGACGTTCGTTAAAATTTTAAGAGCTAAATACTCGGTCAATGGCCTATAATGGCTGCTTTTTACGTCTAAATTTTTTTTTTCCCATAAAAAATAATTATTACATTTCCTTGATTTTTATCAGTTTCCCTGAGGTTTCAAGGTGTCCTGAATACGAATTTATATGTTAAATTGTCATAGAATGTCTCCTTCTATCGAAAACGAACAAAGCATTAAAACGAATATTAACCAATTATTTATATTGTCTCCACCAAGTTGACAATACTGGCTGTTATCAAACGTTTTAGCATAACTTTAGGAGTCTAATGGTATATGTTATTATTTGCACAATTGCGTATTTATAATGTTATAGGCTTTTAAAGAAATTATTTTCTTAACTCCATTTTAGTCATAATTTTTTGAATGACGTCATTCCACTTGGGTGGGAAAAATCACATTTGGCTAGAAAAAATGAGGTATGCAGCTACAGTATTTTCCGTTTTCTTCATTAGTTAGTTTTCCAATATGGCATGTGAAGTAGGGTGGAGCGAAAAATACTTTTTTTCTAGTATGAAGTTCTAATAGTGATTAAAAGTTGCATTTAGTGGACGAAATATGCCTGCCAAAATATGAGTTCATTTGTTTAAAATTTTCAGCTGCCACCAGGGGGCTAAAGTTAACACAATTTTGTGTAAAAAGGAAAAAAATGCTTCTATTTTAGGTTTGTCAAACTATTATAAAATTTTATCTTAGAATTATCTAATAGTTTGATTAAGATTCTTAAATGATAGGAATTCGTTTTGTAAAAATGCCTTTTCATATGCTTAATATCTTCAGCTGCCACAAGAGAGCTGAAGTTAACACAATTTAGAGTAACTGAGTCATGTTGAGACTACACTGAATGTTGTAGGGGAGGGTTTGGGGAGGGTTGTGGGGGAGGGTTTTGGTGTGAAGGAATTTCTTTCTGTGAGTCATTAGAACAGTGTGTTAACACTTGTCTTCTTAGGTAGTAGGCCTAGTCGCTCAGTTGATCGGAGAGTTTTTTAATATGATCGGAATATTATAAAACTTTATTTTAGTGATTTATATAGAGATAATATTGATTTTATTATAAAATGCTTGTTATAATGTATTATATAATTTTAGTTTATTTATATAATATATTATATATTTATATAATATATTATATATACTTATAAAATATATATATATATTAATTATATAATGTTTTGATGTTACAGGATATTTTGTGATTGTGAATTTTTCTTAAAAATATTATGGCATCAAATACTAAATATAAACATTTCACTAGAGAACATATGAAGTGTGCCATATTTGAAGTACCTTGTGAGATGAGTGATATGCAACTACCAACTTATAACTGCATTATGAAAGATTACCTGTTCACAAAACATTTAGTGAAGGAGCAGATGAATAACAAGGAGCCTTCATTTTCTGAAATAGCAGAGGCAGTTTCCAAAAAGTAGAAAATATTTGGAAGAAGGCCTCTTTGCCAATAATTTCACATACACGCGTTTTACAGATGATGCGAGTGTACCATGATAAATACAGGTCCTTATTAAAGCCATACAAGTCACGCAAGGATCAGCCTAAGTACAAAAATCAGCTTCAAGAATTTGAAAACTCTTCAAAATGCACTTTGTTTGACATCTGCACCTGCAAATGTAAGGAGTTTAGGAGATGCTCATGTGAAAAGAGTAAGAAAGTCCCTCCAAAAGAGCAGATTTTTTAAATGACCAACGAACACGCAGAATAATGGTGATAGGAAGCATTGACATAGCACACACAAGATGATTACAAGCAAGAGAACATCGAAAGGAAATGGAAAAAGCACGTGTGGAATCCTCACAAACAACTAGTGCTGCTATAACCAATACGTCCAACTTACAAATCGAAACAGAGACAAGTGAACTTCAACAACTAGAAGAGATATCTGAAGATAATGAGGAAGATACAACCTCGACTCAATATGTAATATCAGAACAACAGATGCGTGAGCCACTGCCTTCATTAGCAATTACTTGTGATAGATTTAAAATGTCGGACAGAGCTGGGGCTGCTATTGCTTCTGCAGTATTGGCAGATCTTAAAATTGTTACTCCCGAAGACAAAGGGAATATTATAGACAGAAGTAAGCTAAGACGTGAAAGACAAAAACAGAGAAAGGAACTACAACAGATAGGAGAGCCAAAAACCATGCGGGGATTATAAAGGGTGATCCAGAGAAATGGGACCCAAAAGAAACCCCTGTAACTCTTAAAGTATAAGTCCTTTTATAAAATCATACGCATCATTCGAAAGAGGATAGTTACAAGTTTGTACAGGATTGTATAGGTTTTGACAATACAAGACAAGATAAGATACAAAACAAAATAAAAGTGTTAGTTAAAACTAACCCTTCAAGATGACTGCATGGACTGTGGAACAGCTGCGTTTCATAACTGAGCAATATTATGAGCATGGAAGAAGTGTAGTTTCAGCTCTTAGAAGGTGATTTTGACATCTGAAAATTTGTCTCGAAAGATCTTTGAGCTGAAACTACACTTCTTCCATGCTCATAATATTGCTCAGTTATGAAACGCAGCTGTTCCACAGTCCATGCAGTCATCTTGAAGGGTTAGTTTTAACTAACACTTTTATTTTGTTTTGTATCTTATCTTGTCTTGTATTGTCAAAACCTATACAATCCTGTACAAACTTGTAACTATCCTCTTTCGAATGATGCGTATGATTTTATAAAAGGACTTATACTTTAAGAGTTACAGGGGTTTCTTTTGGGTCCCATTTCTCTGGATCACCCTTTACTTTGATGGCAGAAAGGATAAAACAATGATTCAAGTCCAGGAGAGTGATGGCTCTAACCACCAAAGAACCAAACGCGAAGAGCATATCAGCATAATATCTGAACCACACTCTCTGTACTTTGCACATGTGACACCTTCCAGTGGCAAAGCTAAATACATTTGCACAACGCTAGTGAATTGCTTGAAAGAAAGGAATGTTGATATAGGGAACATCGTTGCAGTTGGCTGTGATTCGACAGTGGTTAACACTGGTAGTATTGGAGGCACAATAAGATTACTGGAAGAAGCCTTTAATAAGCCATTGCAGTGGCTGATATGCCTTTTACACCTTAATGAACTTCCATTGCGCCATCTGTTTCATCACTTGGATGGTACCACTACTGGACCAAGAGCATTTTCAGGAGAAATTGGCCAGCACTTTCAGACTGTGAAAAGCTTCCCATAGTTAACTTCAAACCCATTGAAATTCAAGAGGACATGTGTGAAGTTGATGTAGATGACATAAGTACTGACCAGAAATACCTTCTTGAAATTCACAAGGCTATATCAAGTGGAACATTCTCAAAGAGTCTTAGTCATAAGAGTCCAGGCAATATATCACATTCAAGGTGGCTCACCACAGCAAACAGGACTCTGCGGTTATATGCAAGCACAGAGAATCCTTCAGGCAATTTACAAGAATTAGCTACTTTCATTGTTAGGGTATACGCACCAATGTGGTTTCAGATAAAGCGTAAACCATTATGCCAATATGGTGCTAAACATATGTGGCATATGATTGCAAGAAGCCGTATCTCCGTGAAAAGCTTAGGAGAGTACATGACTCAGTCATTCAGCGAAATGCATATTACGCAAATCAAGAAAACATTCTCATTGCAATGATAGCTGATGAAAGGGAGCATGTGCGTCAGTTGGGATTTAGGCGTATCATAAAAGCAAGGGCATGCATTCAAGAAACAGATGTTATCAGGTATTTTAAGGTGCCAGAAATAATTTTTATGCCAAAGACTATACAGTCTCATTATGTGGCAAGATTTTCAGATAGCAGAACCACCGATAACCAAAGGGTTTCTCTTGATGATATTGAATCATGCATCAAACATGGTATTACTCTTCATTCAGAATTATTTCAGTTTCCATGTCATACACAAGCCGTAGAGAGATGGTCAAGCTCGTTACAGACGCTGCTGGATCAGTCTGCGGACCTACAAACAGAGATGGTTGGATTCGTGCTACATTAGAATCAAGGAAAAAACAGCCAAAATTTGACACAAAAGCAAATTACTAAATAGTCTTCAGCAAGAACCCTTTCTAGAGGGAGGTTTTGGGGGGTGGTAACTCCGCTAAGGCACGAAATAACGTTTCTTAACTGTCTCAAGCCAGTATAAAGGAGGAGAGACATCCTAATTTATTACTGTTCCCTTTTTCAAGTAAATACAGAATCATACTTAATTGTCATTTTTAAGTTAGGTTCAGCCCTCTTGTGGCAGCTGAAGATATTAAGCATATGAAAAGGCAATTTTACAAAACGAATTCTTATCATTTAAGAATCTTAATCAAACTATTAGATAATTCTAAGATAAAATTTTATAATAGTTTGATAAACCTAAAATATAAGTATTTTTTTCCTTTTTACCCAAAATTGTGTTAACTTTAGCCCCCTGGTGGCAGCTGAAAATATTAAACAAATGAACTCATATTTTGGCAGGTATATATCGTCCACTAAATGCAACTTCTAATCACTATTAGAACTTCATACTAGAAAAAAAGTATTTTTCGCTCCACCCTAATGTGAAGGATATGAAATGTATTTCGAAAATGTGATTATAGATATTAACAATATTGATAATTCTGCTGTAGAGATTTTTGTCAAACATGGTGTGTTACAGTCATCTTTTAAATGTAGAGAGTGTGGATCTGAGTGTTCCTATGATGAATCCATTGATATTAGGGTTAGGTAAGTTAGATGGTTAGGTTGGGTAGGTTAAGTTAGATGGTTAGGTTGGGTAGGTTAAGTTAGATGGTTAGGTTGGGTAGGTTAAGTTAGATGGTTAGGTTGGGTAGGTTAAGTTAGATGGTTAGGTTGGGTAGGTTAAGTTAGATGGTTAGGTTGGGTAGGTTAAGTTAGATGGTTAGGTTGGGTAGGTTAAGTTAGATGGTTAGGTTGGGTAGGTTAAGTTAGATGGTTAGGTTGGGTAGGTTAAGTTAGATGGTTAGGTTGGGTAGGTTAAGTTAGATGGTTAGGTTGGGTAGGTTTAAGTTAGATGGTTAGGTTGGGTAGGTTAAGTTAGATGGTTAGGTTGGGTAGGTTAAGTTAGATGGTTAGGTTGGGTAGGTTAAGTTAGATGGTTAGGTTGGGTAGGTTAAGTTAGATGGTTAGGTTGGGTAGGTTAAGTTAGATGGTTAGGTTGGGTAGGTTAAGTTAGATGGTTAGGTTGGGTAGGTTAAGTTAGATGGTTAGGTTGGGTAGGTTAAGTTAGATGGTTAGGTTGGGTAGGTTAAGTTAGATGGTTAGGTTGGGTAGGTTAAGTTAGATGGTTAGGTTGGGTAGGTTAAGTTAGATGGTTAGGTTGGGTAGGTTAAGTTAGATGGTTAGGTTGGGTAGGTTAAGTTAGATGGTTAGGTTGGGTAGGTTAAGTTAGATGGTTAGGTTGGGTAGGTTAAGTTAGATGGTTAGGTTGGGTAGGTTAAGTTAGATGGTTAGGTTGGGTAGGTTAAGTTAGATGGTTAGGTTGGGTAGGTTAAGTTAGATGGTTAGGTTGGGTAGGTTAAGTTAGATGGTTAGGTTGGGTAGGTTAAGTTAGATGGTTAGGTTGGGTAGGTTAAGTTAGATGGTTAGGTTGGGTAGGTTAAGTTAGATGGTTAGGTTGGTAGGTTAAGTTGATGGTTAGGTTGGGTAGGTTAAGTTAGATGGTTGGGTAGGTTAAGTTAGATGGTTAGGTTGGGTAGGTTAGGTTAGATGGTTAGGTTGGTAGGTTAGGTTAGATAGTTAGGTTGGGTAGGTTAGGTTAGATGGTTAGGTTGGGTAGGTTAGGTTAGATGGTTAGGTTGGGTAGGTTAGGTTAGATGGTTAGGTTGGGTAGGTTAGGTTAGATGGTTAGGTTGGGTAGGTTAGGTTAGATGGTTAGGTTGGGTAGGTTAGGTTAGATGGTTGGGTAGGTTAGGTTAGATGGTTAGGTTGGGTAGGTTAGGTTAGATGGTTAGGTTGGGTAGGTTAGGTTAGATGGTTGGGGTAGGTTAGTTAGATGGTTAGGTTGGGTAGGTTAGGTTAGATGGTTAGGTTGGGTAGGTTAGGTTAGATGGTTAGGTTGGGTAGGTTTAGGTTAGATGGTTAGGTTGGGTAGGTTAGGTTAGATGGTTAGGTTGGGTAGGTTAGGTTAGATGGTTAGGTTGGGTAGGTTAGGTTAGATGGTTAGGTTGGGTAGGTTAGGTTAGATGGTTAGGTTGGTAGGTTAGGTTAGATGGTATGGTTGGGTAGGTTAGGTTAGATGGTTGGGTAGGTTAGGTTAGATGGTTAGGTTGGGTAGGTTAGGTTAGATGGTTAGGTTGGGTAGGTTAGGTTAGATGGTTAGGTTGGGTAGGTTAGGTTAGATGGTTAGGTTGGGTAGGTTAGGTTAGATGGTTAGGTTGGGTAGGTTAGGTTAGATGGTTAGGTTGGGTAGGTTAGGTTAGATGGTTAGGTTGGGTAGGTTAGGTTAGATGGTTAGGTTGGGTAGGTTAGGTTAGATGGTTAGGTTGGGTAGTTGGGTAGGTTAGATGGTTAGGTTGGTAGGTTAGGTTAGATGGTTAGGTTGGGTAGGTTAGGTTAGATGGTTAGGTTGGGTAGGTTGGGTAGGTTAGATGGTTAGGTTGGGTAGGTTAGGTTAGATGGTTAGGTTGGGTAGGTTAGGTTAGATGGTTAGGTTGGGTAGGTTGGGTAGGTTAGGTTAGATGGTTAGGTTGGGTAGGTTAGGTTAGATGGTTAGGTTGGGTAGGTTAGGTTAGATGGTTAGGTTGGGTAGGTTAGGTTAGATGGTTAGGTTGGGTAGGTTAGGTTAGATGGTTAGGTTGGGTAGGTTAGGTTAGATGGTTAGGTTGGGTAGTTAGGTTAGATGGTTAGGTTGGGTAGGTTAGGTTAGATGGTTAGGTTGGGTAGGTTAGGTTAGATGGTTAGGTTGGGTAGGTTAGGTTAGATGGTTAGGTTGGGTAGGTTAGGTTAGATGGTTAGGTTGGGTAGGTTAGGTTAGATGGTTAGGTTGGGTAGGTTAGGTTAGATGGTTAGGTTGGGTAGGTTAGGTTAGATGGTTAGGTTAGATGGTTAGGTTGGGTAGTTAGATGGTTAGGTTGGGTAGGTTAGGTTAGATGGTTAGGTTAGATGGTTAGGTTGGGTAGGTTAGATGGTTAGGTTGGGTAGGTTAGGTTAGATGGTTAGGTTGGGTAGGTTAGGTTAGATGGTTAGGTTGGGTAGGTTAGGTTAGATGGTTAGGTTGGGTAGGTTAGGTGGTTAGGTTAGATGGTTAGGTTGGGTAGGTTAGATGGTTAGGTTGGGTAGGTTGGGTAAGGTTAGATGGTTAGGTTGGGTAGGTTAGGTTGGGTAAGGTTAGATGGTTAGGTTGGGTAGGTTAGGTTAGATGGTTAGGTTGGGTAGGTTAGGTTAGATGGTTAGGTTGGGTAGGTTAGGTTAGATGGTTAGGTTGGGTAGGTTAGGTTAGATGGTTAGGTTAGATGTTTAGGTTAGATGGTTAGGTTGGGTAGGTTAAGTTAGATGGTTAGGTTGGGTAGGTTAAGTTAGATGGTTAGGTTGGGTAGGTTAAGTTAGATGGTTAGGTTGGGTAGGTTAAGTTCTCTAGCAATTTGGACACTGGAATGCATTTTTCTAGTAGTATTTGATGTGCAATGTTAAAATCTGGCCTTCATTTTATGTGGAAATGAACCAAAATATGTTAAAACTTTGAAGTCTCATAACTTTTGATTGGTTCATTTCCACATAAAATGAAGGCCAGATTTGAACAAAGCACATCATACACTACTAAGAAAATGTATTTTGGCATCAAAATTGGGTGGAAACCCTAATGTAAATATTTACCTTATTTTGATAGTCTATTAGCAGATATACATGCCAAACCTAAATTCCTAAATTATTAGAGCTGACTGACCTTTGGTTACTGAGATACAAGGTCACAAATTTGTGACATTTTGACCTTTTTTGCGTTAAATGACTATTTTCAAAACGGTGTAACTAAAACACTATTAAAGCTAGAGCATTGATTTTGGTCTCATTGTAAAGCTCTTTAGTAGCCCCTTATTTACTGTCTCTTGTTAAATATCTCTACTGTGAAAAATAAAAAAATCCCTTCAAAAGTTGACCTTTGACCTTGAATAAAAAAAAATACCTTCTCCTAAAAATTCAATTTTTTTACATTAATACCTTGAGTCATGTACAACAAAATCCCAAGAAGCTGTAAGTGGCTGATAACTAGTTCAATGTATAAAAAATAATGAATTCAAGCAACATTTTGAAAAAGTCATTTTATACAAAAATTGTCAAAAAGTCATGACTTTGTGACCTTGTATGTCAGTAACCATTTTTGTCTAAGGTCAGCTCAATCTCTTACAAATACAACCCATATCTACATACTATCTGCAGCCTTCTACAAACAAGCAAATGCTTATTTTTAAATATTTGTTCTTTACCCACCTCACCTGTATGTTGTGCATGTATGTGATGGTTTTCAGTAGTTGACAAGATTCTTGTGGGCCACCCAATTTATTGTGATTTCTAGAAGAGAAAACAATTTTTAATGTATACCTAGATAGCTACCTAATTAACAAATACAAGTAACATATTAAAATGTACATACAATATGTATAGGTATAGTGCTCATTGATTTCCATTTATCACAACTTAAAATGTATGCAGTGTATACGGTATATAGTTACATGACCATTTTAATTTTGAATTCTTACATTTCTGTGCTGTAGATCTGCCAAAGCTTTGGATGCCTTCAAAGTAACTTCTTTGCAAATCCTGTATGTTCGTCCATTAGTAGTAGATGCCTCAACTTGTGTTAGAATATCTGAATATGGTAAGATTAATTCATCTGGTCGACCAGGATACACAAATGATGGGTTTGGGCCATGAGGATGAAGGAATGTGACTTTTACTTCTCTATTCTCTGGTATCTTTTCCAGCACATATGCCACCCACCAATGGCCATCATATGCACAGTAACAAAACCATGTATTTTCTCCTCAGTCACAACTTCTTCCTTTTCAGTAACTTTCTCAATATTTGAATAATCTGATAATGAATAATGTTTGTTTAACCTTAAGAGAAGTCAATGAAACTGGCTGTAAATGGTGTAATTTCTGTGTACCAGCAATAGTCCTTGCAGTTGAGTGTCTTTCTTGGAGAAGTTGGCTTTCCTCTTCATGCTCTTTATTGGTTGAAAAATGACATTTTATATTTACAATATTTTCACTTGCAAATGATATAACTGTTCTGCAGTAAGGATCTGTTCATCATAAGGTCGTTGTAGACTAGCTTTTGCAGCTAATCTCTTAACTGTGCCTCCAACACCATCACAGGGTCCCTTTCCATGACTTGTTGCAAAAAAATTCCATTCTGCCTCAATTCCAAAATCATCTCTGTGATGGCAAAGATTCAAAAGTTTTTGCAGTTCTTATACTGTCCTGCACACCCATCTGAAAAGTAAATTATTTTGTGGATGGAACCGATGGATGAGATATTATCTTTTAGGAATTTTATCAGATGCTTTTGAAACAATGTACAGCAACTGTGTTATGGATGTTACACTCTGAAATAATAATAAAGCTAAGGTGAGCAATCTCATCTTCCTTTTTATAGTAAATAACAAATGGATGTAGAGTAGCCATCTCATTGTTCCAGTGAAAGCTCTGAACCTCATCTTGAAGAATAAAGGAATAATTTTCAGCAAAATCACACACAGCAAGGACCTCACCATCTTTCAAAGACATTTTTGTTTCACAGTAATAAGTTGCTTGCATCTTTGTCTTGAAGTCATGTATCTGGTATTCTTTCAGTTGGTTACAGAATTGGTCAATATATTCATCTGTATTCAGTTCTACTGATTCAAGATTTGACCAATCTGTATTGGTCCACTTTTTAAAATTTATGATATCAATGAAGTTGTTCGTAAATATGTCCAGTAGTCTGTTTTTTAAATCTGATGGATCTCTACATTGCTCCAGCAATAACACACTGCTTTGGTTGCAATTCTGCAAATTTACTGAATCCCACCTTAACCAAAGGATTTCTTTCTTTGAAAATATGATAGGCTTCTTTTAAATTGCAAAGTAAAAGATGCTTTTGCAAATGTATCCTTCCTCTTTCATTGTCAATGATACTACAATAGTCTTTCTTTCCTGGCATTGTTCTACTGATGTCTTCTGAAAGATAAAATGCTTTAATAGCGTCAACAGTATCCTGTTTAATTCTTTTCCCACCCTTTGGATTTGGGTCTGAAAGGACACCTTTTTCTTCAACTATTTTTTTAGCAATAGATGCTGTATGTCTTGTTGTGTTAAATTCTGAAGCAATTTTCCTAATGCTCCAACTTTTGGACAATACAGTGAGGATTTTTATTTTATCACTTCTTTTAGTATTTTCATTTTTGAATTTTTCCTTGAGTTGATTTATTATTTCTAAACAGTCTACATCTCCAGATGGCTCCTTAAATTGTGAGTCAGAAATCTCTCTTCCTGCAACTGTTTCCATTCTCTTCTTAACTGTCTCTGTCACCTTGCTTAGTTTTTTTTTAGCTCCATATGACTTTTGCTCTACAAGCTTTCTCTTTTTTATGGGTGATTCACCAATTGAAACAAAGAAGCATTCAAAGTACACATCTCATGGTTTTGCTCTGAAGTTGATGCATCACTATTGTCAACATTTTCAATTTTCTCAAGATCTTCAGGTGGTTCACTACTACAAGAAGAATCATCATTTATGTCTGAATTCAAAGTGCCTATTCCTTTCTCAGGCAAGGACTCAAGATGTTCTCTACACTGCTTACAAAGTCTGTGATGTAGTGTTAAGTGCAGATCGGGAAACTTATTTACAAGTTCCTGTGGTACAATTCTCAACTCTTCTTTCGACACTGACCTTTGTGACGCAGCAAAGGATCAGCACACTTCTGTTTCAGTTTTAAATGTTCCATGTTTGTACTCTGAAATCACAAAAGCACAAAGAAAATCCTGAAAAGAAAACAATGAACAATTAATGAATTATTAAATAAATTTTTATACATGTATTTAGTAAAAATAAATTAACTTTAACTTGAAGTCAGGAGTCAACTCTGTAAAGTTGACAGTACTTATATACTAGTTGGGCCTTTGGATCAGCGCTACTCCAGTAGATTTGGGGCTGTCGAGGGGTTTAACCCTGGTTGTCTTTTAAAAGACTTCTTTTGGCACAGGTCACAAAAAGGTTTTTGAACTAATAATGTTAAGTTGAACTAAGTCTTCACTGACACTATATCAGAACAGAAGTTTTAAATAAATGAACTGACAAAAAAAATCTAAAATTGAAGAATGATGCCAACTTCATTTATTTTTTATACATTGAACTAGTTATCAGCCACTTACAGCTTCTTGGGATTTTGTTGTACATGACTCAAGGTATTAATGTAAAAAATTGAATTTTTTAGGAGAAGGTATTTTTTTTTTATTCAAGGTCAAAGGTCAACTTTTGAAGGGATTTTTTTATTTTTCACAGTAGAGATATTTAACAAGAGACAATAAATAAGGGGCTACTAAAGAGCTTTAAAATGAGACCAAACTCAATGCTCTAGCTTTAATAGTTTTTTAGTTACACTGTTTTGAAAATAGTCATTTAACGCAAAAAAGGTCAAAATGTCACAACTTTGTGACCTTGTATCTCAGTAACCAAAGGTCAGTCAGCTCTAATAATTTGGGAATTTAAGTTTGGCATGTATATCTGCTATTGTGCCAAGTATGAGCAAAATTGAAAGGGGTGAGTGCAAAAAGTGCCATTTTGTGGCTGAGTTGACATGGAATGACCCAATTATAAAACCAAGAGTTCTTTGAAAGAGTACGGTAACGCTCGCATCATGAGGATTTGAACCACCTAACCTAACCTAACGATCTCCTCTCCACATACTCTACATGATGGTATATTTCTTAATAATACTTTCTCGATCAAATAATTCACCATTCTTTCTCTATCTTCAATTATGCCAAAAGTCTTCTGAAATTCATCCTAAAAAATAAAAAAAATTAATAAAGCACCCAACTAAACAAAAAACACCAATTTTTTAATAAAAAAATATGGGGGGCAATACGGAATTGTAGCCGAATATTTATATATACATAATGCTAGTGTTATTTCAGACCACACAGCGGATGGTAGCATGATTAGGGAACATCCAGATCCATAGTATCCTTAATCCAGGGGTGTGCTGGGACTGGTTCAGTCCAGTTCACCTGAACCAGTTGTTAAATTTTGACTAGATCACTGAACCATTTGTTTGTTTTTAACAAATATTTAAGTCAATAGAAATTTATTTATATCTAAATTTTTTTCATTTTTTTAGGATTTTATAGAAAAATTAGGTAGTATCACAAGCAGTGTTAGTATAAAGAATATGTTAAATAATTTCTGCCAAAATGTTACAAAATGCTGTTTGGAAAAGCTAAAATGCGTTGGCTTCCAGGGCTCCACCCAGCACCCGGCTAGGGGGGAGCTACGGCTCGGCCCAGACACCCACTAGTTTAATAACTCGCACCGTTGGCGCTCGCCGATTTATACCCTAAACTGTATCAGAACCGGTTGTTAAGAATTTGGCAGCACACCCCTGCCTCAATACCCTACTCAACTTCTCCATCTGCCTTTGTCGCCAGTGGGAAAAGCTTAAAAAATGCTGTTGTTTACAGCAGCTCATCCTGACGAAAGTGTTTCACGACTTCCTCTAGTCGCCAAACTCTACAAACCACAAAAGGTAAGGTTGTAATATTGATAGGTCATATGAGATTAGGTTAGGTTAGGTGAACTTTAAATAGCTGTAACTTTTTTATTATTTATTTCGACAAATTTGGATTCTGTATTTACAAAGAGGAAACAAAACTGTACTAAACACAAAAAAAATAAAAATAAAATCCGCAATCTTTGATGGGAGAACACACGTTTAGAGTTTCAGTTTTTCCCCTAACTTCCAATCAAAACACAACTCTCATTTTTGAGTTGGAACGCGGCACGGAGCGAGTAATATTTCTTGTGAGGAATTTGTTTTTGACATACGGTATCCTTCAACTGAGGGCCTATGGCCCTATACTTTCGTGATGAACGAGTAGTTTTGTGCAAAGATATTAAAAGAATAGTTGAAAAGCCATTCAAGATATTATTATTATTATTATTACTTAATTAATTATATATATATTTTTTTTTTAAATGCAAACACGCAGTATAATTAACGTAAAGAACGACGCTTGTATAGGAGAATATTCCGCGCAAGATGAGGAGAGAGAACGAAACAAATGAAAAAATGAGGTAACCACCCGGGAATCGAACCCAGGATCTTCCGATTGCCGGTCAGATATGATAACCATTACACCATGGGCCTCACTCGATCAAATGCCGTAATTCCTCTACATTTTCATTTGTTTCGTTCTCTCTCCTCATCTTGCGCGGAATATTCTCCTATACAAGCGTCGTTCTTTACGTTAATTACACTGCGTGTTTGCAGTTAAAATGTATATAATGTACGGCATGCGAGAGGTGCCCCCTTGGGCATTGGTTTCTGCGCGTATGTAGAGGAATTACGGCATTTGATCGAGTGAGGCCCATGGTGTAATGGTTATCATATCTGACTGGCAATCGGAATATCCCGGGTTCGATTCCCGGATGGTTACCTCATTTTTTCATTTGTTTCGTTCTCTCTCCTCATCTTGCGCGGAATATTCTCCTATACAAGCGTCGTCCTTTACGTTAATTATACTGCGTGTTTGCAGTTAAAATGTATATAATGTACGGCATGCGGGAGGTGCCCCCTTGGAGCCTTGGTTTCTGCGCGTATGTAGAGGAATTACGGCATTTGATCGAGTGAGGCCCATGGTGTAATGGTTTCATATCTGACCGGCAATCGGAAGATCCCGGATTCGATTCCCGGTGGTTACCTCATTTTTCATTTGTTTCGTTCTCTCTCCTCATCTTGCGCGGAATATTCTCCTATACAAGCGTCGTTCTTTACGTTATATATATATATTTTTTTTTTTTAGGGGGGTCGAAACATATCAAAACTCGAGTTTCTCCAATTCCACAGTATGCATGTAGTTGGAAATGATGATCTCAACATCTTGTAAAAAAATGAGTATATGCGACCCCCTTACCCCTTCCATAACATCCCCCCCCCCATTTTACTCTCTCCACAGATATAAACCCCAAATGTGACAATCATGCATTATATTAAGTCTTATTAAGTAGATTAGATTAATTTGGATAGATTATTTAGATAGAGTTTTAGATACATTGAATAGATTACATAGATTAATTTGGATAGACTATTTAGATAGAGTTTTAGATACACTGAATAGATTACATAGATTAATTTAGATAGATTAGATGAATTATATAAATTATTGTCACGTTTTTTTTGTTTAGTTTCAGAATGTTATTTTCAGATTGTTTATGATTGAATGAGTCATGATTTAATTCCGAAAGAGTTATATTAAATTCAGATTGAATGATTCAGTTGCTAGAATTTAACAATTAGTTTCTTGTTATTAATGCTACTAGGCCTAAATAAGTGAAATCATGGCGACAAGAAGCAAAACGCACAATTCAACATTTGGTCACCCTGCAGAATTTCCACCTCAATGACTCCTTCAAAGGCTGACGTATTTAGGCATTATTTATTGGTAAGAAAACGAGAAGAACTTATTTCGAAAGGTTCTAGAACAGCAAAAGAATGTTACAGAATTGTCACTAAAGATGTGGAAGCCATTTGGGAGAAGTTTTCCTTTCCACATATAGGATTTGAAGGAAAGGCTATAAAGTTGAACGATTGATAGAATCTGCAGCAAAGCTAAATAAAGTACCATTAAAACAAAGAAGAAACAGTTTTCAGCAGAAGGTGGAGACATTCGATGAAATGTTTGATATTTGCACTTGTACTTGTTACGATCAGGAGCGGCTCGCAGGTAGCACTGTGGAACTGCAGCACCCCCATGATCTTATGATCTTTATATTTAAATATTTAAAATAGCCTCTCTGATTGTTTTTTTTCAATGAACTTTGAGTTTTTAAATCAGATTATATTCTTTTTTCCTTAAACTATTTCAATGCCGACGAATGAGTCACGAAAGTAGCTTCAGCCTTCCCGTGGAACTGCGTACTTAACAGTTCCAGATTTTGTTCGAAACGCTTGAAACCTCGGTGGCGGACGTACGAAGAGCGAGTCAAATCGCGGGTTTAAGAGGATCCAAAGCCTGTGGACAGAGCAGTGCCGATTGTTTGACGTGGTAGTTGTGTTGCTGTATCGTTTGCTAATTCGAAATTTAATTTCCGAATTGCATTTTCAATGATTCGTTATCATTTATTTTTTGTCGTGAGATTGAAGTTAATTATATAATAATTGGATTATTTACAATATATAGCTTTCATTTCTTAGAATATTTTTTCGCTCAGAATAAAAACAGAAGAATGGAATTTGTTTATAAATAACATTTTTGGCAAATTCGAAATTACCCGTTAAGCGTAAGTACCCTATAATTGATTTTATGATACTATTTTACTTATTTTTATGACTGAGTAGTGAGTAGTTATCTATTTATCTATTCGACTTTCTCTCTCTCATATATATATATATATATACATATATATATATATATAATCGACACAATTGTTCACAATTTCTGAGGCAGCACCCCCATAACTGAAAGTCACGAGCCGCCATTGGTTACGATAAAAAAAATCAGTCGAACGGATTGCAGATGTGATATTAGAGTTCCAATGATTGAGTGGGAGTCTTTTGTGGGGCAGAAACAAAGAAAAACCAACTAGGACCAATCGACAGAGTAACGACTTC
This sequence comes from Bathynomus jamesi, assembly GCA_023014485.1. Taxonomy (NCBI): domain Eukaryota; kingdom Metazoa; phylum Arthropoda; class Malacostraca; order Isopoda; family Cirolanidae; genus Bathynomus; species Bathynomus jamesi. The sequence goes on from JAJOZX010003255.1 coordinate 234,768, forward strand.
CGCAAGAAAAAGGACTCACGATCAGAGCTGGGCAATAAATACATTGAATGTATTTAAATACTAAATACTAAATACATGGGAGAAATGTATTTAAATACTAAATACTAAATACATTTTACGAATGTATTTAGATACTAAATACAAAATACATCAATTGTATTTAAATACATTTGTAAATACATTTTAAATACATACAAATTTTAACATATGCATTCACTAATTCACTAAACCATGACACGCACACGATAAAGAAATCAACCGCTTTCGACTAAGAGTGGCACACAACGGATTGAACTGACACGTTGAAACATGAACCATGCTGTACTACACTGTCGACGCGTCGTACTGTGCTAGTACAGAACGTGTATTAAACCAGTAAAAGTATTTACATTTTATATTTTGAGTATTTAAATACATTGTATTTAAATACTCATTAAAGTATTTAAAACTGTATTTAAATACATGAAAAACAATGTATTTATAAATACAGTTCTAAATACACAAATGTATTTAAATACGTATTTAAATACAAATGTATTTAAATACTGCCCAGCTCTGCTCACGATAGAGTTAAAGATTAGAAAGAAGAGCCAAGATAAGCCTAGATATGAATGTCGCCTCAACCTGGCAACCAGCAAACTGGACCCTTTACATATTATGGAAGATGAGAGCATGGAAATTGATGATGACAGCGACGATATTGACTTTGTTCCGGATTTTGAGCTGAGAGAAAACCATCAGAACAGAATTATTTATGATAACTTAACAATAACAGCAGATACATACCGTGTAAGTTACAGAGCTAATGCAGCTATAGTAAATGCAGCTTTGAAGGATATGGGAATATTAGACGAAACCAATATGTTGGATAGGAAAAGAATGGAAAGAGAAGGAATACGTGTGGGTAAAAAGAACATAATCAAAGTGAAATCAGAGAACACACAGATTGAAGGCATCGAATTTGATGGTAGAAAAGATCAAACTAAGACAAAGAAGGGAATGGAGTACGAAGAACATTATGTAATAGTCAAAGAACCTGGTGATGTTTACATGGATCATATAGCTCCAGATAACGGAACTGCTTGTTGTATTGCAGATGAAATAATAACTTTTATAGTTGATTCTAATAGCAAAGAATCCCTCAAAGCTTTGCTATGCGATGGCACCGCAATGAACACTTGCAGGATTGGCGGAGTGCTAAAATTGATTGAATTATATCTGGACAGGCCGGTACAATGGCCGATTTGCCTTTTGCATGCAAACGAACTGCCCTTCATGCACGTATTTGAAGCAATTGATGGAAAAACTTCGGGACCAAACACCTTCAAAGGTTCTCTTGGAAATAAACTCAGAGAGGATTTGACCAAATTGGCTATAGTTGATTATACCCCTGTAGAGGGCAACATTAAAGAAGTTTCGGCCGATATTGTTAAAAGTTTCAGCAGTGACCAAAAATATATGTATGAAATGTGCATTAGCATACAATCTGGACGCATCTCACAAGCGTTAGCCACCAGATCCCCAGGTGCCCTCCATCATGCAAGATGGCCAACACGAACAAACAGGATCCTGCGCTTATATGTCTCTACACGGAATCCAGACAAAAACATCCAAGACCTAGTAAAAATTATAATGCTGGTTTATGCTCCAGGCTGGTTTTGGATAAAGTCTCATCCAAAGGCAAATGAGGGAACATCTAATTTTTGGTATAACGTGCACTTGCTTAAAGGCTTAGATAAAAAGCATCGGATGATTATGGAGCGTGTCCTCAGAAATAACGCCTATTTTGCCCACCCAGAGAATATCTTACTCTCAATGATAACAGACACAAGAAGAGAGGTCAGAGAGATGGCTCTTCAGCACATCATTCGAGCAAGAACTAGGAGCACCAATGCAAGATATTTTGAGCTGCCAAAAACACTGAACTTTGAAGCAGACGATTATCCTAACATGATCGACTGGGACAACGAAACCATCACCCCCTCCACCTATTTTACAGAATTTGACAAATGATGATCTTAAAGTTCGAAATGAACCACTTCAGCTTATTCCTTTTCCCTGTCACAGCCAGGGAGTAGAACATGCTGTAAATGTGGTAACAAAAGCATAACAAGATAGAATTGGTTACGAAAACACATAAATTTATTTTGAATGTACTGGAGTCGAGAAAAAAGCTACAGGTCTGTGTTCCAATGGAAAGGCCAGTCGTGTCAGTAATTTACGATTTTAAATTTCTTAAGGTGAATATTTTGGTTTTAATATGCTTCAATTAAATATCTTAAGGTGAATATTTTGACTTTAGTATGCGTCAATTGATTCTTTAAGTAATATACGGAGAAAGATTTCTTATTATATATATGCAACGGGTAGGGGGTGGGGGCGCATAGCGATGTAATTACAGTATGTTGTTTAGGGGCCCAAAGGAAACTCCGAGCAGTGTGTAGATAAGAATAATATATATATATATATATATATATATATATATATTATATATATATTATATATATATATAAATAATGTTTACTGGGCATCCTGAAGAGCGCGAACATAGTTCCAATATATAAAGGAGATCCATCCGAGGCCAAAAACTATAGGCCAGCGTCGCTTACATCTCATTTCACTAAAATATTTGAAAGAATAGTTAAACAGAAAATCTATGACTTTTTGGAAACTCGGAAAAAATTAAGTGACCATGGAAGCATAATTAATACATTGTAGTGTATTGGATATTTTTAATAAAGATAATCATGTCTAATAAGAATTTAATAACGTTTTGTTTAATAAAGAAGAAAATAATGTTAAATAAGAAATTTAATTATGGTTTGGATGTAAATAAGAAATTGATAGTTTTGTTTGAAATTAAAAATATAAAAATACAAATTGGCAACATCTGAGATGTGCTCAATGTGCCGACTTAGAATGCCCAAAAACGGCAGTCTCGGGCGGGGGTTTGCCCCGATAAGGTGTTTTTCGTATTAGTATGTTATTGTTTCTTTAAAATATTAATTGTCTCTCTCTCCGCGATTAAATGTTAACGCTAATTCCACCCTCGCATTACCCCGTTCGTCTAAAGTATTTCGGCATAAATAAAAAGTCAGTAAATAGTACATAAAAGTGTGTAATTTATCCCCGGTCTCTTTCCTTTGTTCGAAAGTTTAATGGCGTTATAAAGTACAGTGAAGCGGGTGTAAAGAGAAGAATGAGAAATGATAACAGAAATTGAATAAAGTAAAGTTAATAATGAATTGTGAATGAGGAGAATCACTACATTTTTGGTGGCTAGCGGTGGTCCCTATTAAATTCAAATAAGGGCATTTTCTCACATTCTCCGTACGAAGTTATATTTCGGCCAAATACATTGCTACCCATTTTATACAGTAGTATTTATAAAATTAGTAGATATTCTGTTACAGTAAATTAAACAGTAAAATGCATTGTGTACCTCACTTGCAAGCAAATTCCGGTTCCCTTCCTTAAAAATTCATTGTATCTATAATTCAACATGACGCACGTCATTTTTTAAATTTCTTCTCATAGCGCCATTTTCGACATCTTCAAGGAATCAGACTTTGTTTCAACTGTTTCGACTCAACATTTTGACTCCAAGAGTAAACTGAGTCGGTTTTCGGCCGTTATTTTGTTTTCTTCAGATTTCGTTCTCTTCAGTCGTGGAGAGAGACTTATTTAAAATTTAGAAATCCCGTCCGATGGCTCATTTCTATTTTTTTTCCTCTTCAACTTTTATTACTCTTGATACAGCCTACCTATTTTGTTATGGAAAACTGATGAGTGGGTAGTTGGAAGGTAACGAAAATGGTTCACTGAGTAGGTAGGTAGTTAATCTAACAATTATTAAATTCCTTTATGTCAATAACTGGGTGGATGAAACCAATTGGTTGCTCACCAGAGTTATTCTCCACACTAGTATTTATATACTGTGTGACAAGAGCGTGCTCGGTAATAGATATACATTACCGATCAACCAACCGAGGAAAAAACCAACACGACGCTGGTGGAAAAAGCCCCGAGAAAAAGGAGAACGAAAACGAGGAACGGGGCGAGAGGACGGAACTGGGAAGGGAGAAGAACAGACAACGAAAAAGATCCCCACCAGCAAGTACGCTCTTAACACAAAAACAGAAGGGAAAAGAGACTCTCTAATAACTAGCAGTAAGTGACTAATTGTGTTTTTATCCCAGTTTTACGTAGATTCATTAAATTAAGCTGGGTCAGACAACTTAGGCCTACATTGTGGCCTAAGACCCAGCATCAACTCATAGCTTAACAAAGGTAAAGGTAGATTGCCCTAACCTAGTTTGGTGAGGAATCCTACTGTGGACCTCAATTTATCTGCCCGCTCTGGACCATTTCCGGAATCTCTAGGCTGACCCCTCTAGGCTAGACTTGATCTACTCTATAGTTAGACTGGAGAAATAAGGGGTGGGTTAATTGTGGACCAATTCATACAGAGCATTTTTCACATTGGTGGTCCGTGTGTGGGGAATTTACATACTTTAACCTTACTTAACAAAAATTGCAGAATTAGGCTAAATTTTGTGTTTAAAAATTATTTTCTATCTATGTTTTCGGCATTAATAATAATAATTGTGATAATAATAATTAGTAAATAAAGCATATATGGAGTTAAATTATTGAGTTGTAATTAAATTGTCATGCATTTTATACAGTAGGTCTAAAATTCGGAGCGTAAATGTGACGCTTGCATTTCTATATATATATATATTAGCGAATTGTAAAAGATTAAATAAGTAACAAAATTTTCCAGTATCTAGTAGGCAGTTTTTATGGTTATTCTGCGACTGGATGTATATATTCGTAAGTAAGGGTTTCAAGCCGACACATGAACATCATATGTGTATAATTTTAAGGCAGATTTGTAATTTTAAGGTAGATAATTAGGGGTTGCAATCGATAAAATATTGTCGATAATTTATCGATAAATGAAAGTCACTATCGTATAATTATCGAGCAGATTTATCGATAATTTCAGATCACTTCCTGATTTTTTAAGTTTACGCTAAATGAACAAATTTTCTCTTGCAAGTGAGATTTATTAGAAATAAAAAACGTTGTTGCCTCTATCATGAGATGAGCAAATTGGAATCGAAAACTTCCGAGTTCTTAAGTCCTCTATGTTCAATGCAGGCAGTGAATTCGCATTGTACGAAGTAAAGAAAAAGAGAAGCGAAAATCTAGATCGATTGTACGATGCATTAAGGACCATCAAGCCTACAAGCTGTGAAGCAGAGCGTGCATTTTCTTCAGCGGGAATTTTCATAACGAAGATTCGATGCAGTCTCTCTCCAGCCACTATTAATGCCTTATGCTTTTTGAAATGTTACTTCCTTAATAAGGATAAAAAACTAAAATCTGTTTAAATAACTATGGCTGTCACAATGTAGAATGATCTCATTAAAATCTGTTCTTATAATTTTGCGTTTTTCTTCTATTAATGAGACAGCTAATTTAATTAGAAAATTTATCGATAATTATCGATAATCCGAATTTTTTTTCAATCATTTATCGATAAATGGACTTTCGATAATTTGCATCCTATATAGATAATTGTAATTTTAATGTTTAAAGTCGAAAAATAATGGTTGAAGACACTAATTTATACTGGGTCAATTCGCGCTGATTGAGGTTATTTTGCTTGCCGTATGTAAATTGTGTGAGAAGTTTTTTTTTTATTTAAATACATGAATTGTTTTAGTAAATTCATTTGATAAATTAATTTCGGATTTTTTAAAAAATTTTATATATGTGCGTTTCTCCATGGGTTGCGCACATAATTGATTTTTTCCTTCTGTTACAGGCGATGATTCAGAAGTGTGTTGATGCAATTTCACAGGAAACGTTGCAAAGGGTCTTTAAGAACACGAATCGCCGTATCCACTTGTGTGAAGCACAGAACGGTGCCCACTTCCAGCACTTGCTCTGAAATAAATCGTTTTCCCATGTGTTGCGTTACTTTTTGATCACCCTATACATTCATTTTTTTTATAGGTGGGCTGATTTTTGTTGTCTATTTTTTTCATTCTTTCATGAGTCTTAATGAAAATTTCAAATGATAAGTTATTTGTATGGATAGGCTGATTACATTTTTTTTTATTCTGAAATTAGATTTTATTGTGATAAGGAGTGTTTTTGTTTAACATTTTAATTTGGGCATAAATAATGAAAAATGTTTTTTTACGTTCGTGCGTTTGCAAAGAAAATATTACAAAATTATTTCATGATGTAATGCAGTTTGATTGGGTTAGGTATATTTTTATAGAGGTTCGCTTACAAACAAGTGAACACTCGCTTCATAATACAGTGAATTATTTTAATTTTTGTTTGCGTAGTAGGTTGCGCTGTGTTTTTGGGTTCATAATATCTTTTCTTATTTACAATAACGATGAAAATTTGTATTTAGTTTCACTTAAAAACGATAAATTACTGGAATTTCTGTGATTTACAAAATGCTGGGTTTCATGTTGAAGGAGAGAGTTGTCTCGTGAAATTTAATGTTGCAGGTTAGAATTAATATATTAAATTAATTTTCGGTATTAATATTTATTTTTTTTATTTAATGATTCTGTTTATGGAAACATTTTTTAAACTTCATTTAGGTTTACTCGTGCAATTGGAACATTAGATTGATTGCTGACCAGAAATGGAGCACTTTTAGATTGCCAGTAACGTTTTTGTGGTATCTATGTGCGCTCCCCACAAAGTGTAAGATGTTCATTGTTATCGGGAATTGATGACGCGAAGTTTCTGATTTTCATTTCTGCCTTTTGTATTTAAATGTATCGATGTGATTTCTGAAGGTAGTTTGAATAATAATATTTTTAAAATTAATAATGGTTACTATGTATGGGCGTGTTTATATTTATACTGTGCAGTATTGTTTCGCTGTGTATGATTTTTTGTATTATCTTCTCCGGTGTAACTGTCATAAGTAACCTTATTGGTAGCTAGGGCGTAATTAAATTCTGTGAAAATTGTAATTTTTTTCCGTAAATTTGGCCAGAGCAAATTATAGTTATTGTTTCGAATTAAAGTGTTGAGAAAATTCTGTAAATTAAATGTGAAAATGATTATCAGTAGCAGTACAAACTTTTCGATATTTTTTTTTAAATTTCGAGAGGCTCGATTTGAAAGCAACTAAGTTGAATCCGAATTCCACCCATTGAGTTTAGTTGACCCGAATTAGGTGATCGCTCACCGATGATAAGAGAGAGAGAGACGAAACCGAATGCGCAGCGACTTAGTGCAGGACAGTTTCGATCGAAGTTGATCTAATGGTAATTTCGGGCAGTCCTGGTCCCGCTGCTCGATGCTTTGCTCAATATGCGTTTTAGTACTCGGTAGGCAAACCACGAGCGTTTGAACGAGTGTCGAAGGTTTTACTCTCCATACAGGCATACAGTAGGTTCGTTGTGAAACCACCTACGGCGAATGATCGTTTGATTAATGCCATGTAGGGAGTCTTTCAGCTGGACGTAGGAGGAGCAGCGTTCACCGACAAAGGTTGAGATGAGAGAGGCGAGTTTCTTCGTCGACTTCTAGAATTGCAAATTCCGTCCAATTCCAGTGCGTGGTTCCACTTTCAGCATATCTCCATCCCCTGATCCTCTTTGAATTGAACGACTCTTGTTTTTTCACCATTTTTTGGAGAGAGAGAGCGGAACCTCAAGCGTGCTGATCTGTTGCATGGTGATGCAACCCCTTGCATTCTAGCGAAGTGAGCAGGAGAGCTGCGATTGAAAATGTAAGCAGTCCAGAAATTGATGTACAATGATTATTATTTAATGAAATTATAAGTCAAATTTGTTTTGTTTCATGTAATAGTATGTGCGCTCTGGTCAGTAGTTTTTTATAAACATTTTCTTGTTCTTTCTATGTTGCCCTGATAGTAACTATGTAACTATAGGAATATTTGTTTCGAATGTAAAGTGATCTTTGATGAGGAATCGCTGGAATAGATTGTGAACTTGAAATGTGTTGTAACCAGTTGAGAAAATTATCTTACACTTTACATGTAACAGCTTTGTTACAGGTATTTGAGTATTAGTGTGAAATGTTATTTTATGCAAATGTTGTGAAAATTATAAATTTTTCTTTCGATTTTTATAAAATGATACAAAATATCTAATGTGTGGAATTTGTCATTGAAATGATTTCTTGTCTGTTGAATAAATAAATTAATTTCTTAAAAGAAAATAAATGAAATAAATAAGTTTTTCTAGTGAAAACTTATTTTCAAGGAGGTATTGTTTTTTTTTTAATAAAGACACTAATGTCTAATAAGAATTTAATAATGTTTTGTTTAATAAAAAAGAAAATAATGTTAAATAAGAAATTTGATTATGGTTTGGATGTAAATAAGAAATTGATAGTTTTGTTTGAAATTAAAAATATAAAAATACAAATTGGCAACATCTGAGATGTGCCGACTTAGAATGCCCAAAAACGGCAGTCTCGGGCGGGGGTTTGCCAAGATAAGGTGTTTTTCGCATTAGTATGTTATTGTTTCTTTAAAATATTAATTGTGTCTCTCTCCGCGATTAAATGTTAACGCTAATTCCACTCTCGCATTACCCCGTTCGTCTAAAGTATTTCGGCATAAATAAAAAGTCAGTAAATAGTAAATAAAAGTGTGTAATTTATTCCCGGTCTCTTTTCTTTGTTTGAAAGTTTAATGGTGGCCGCGTCTACCCGTCTGCCGTGGTTATAAAGTACAGTGAAGCGAGTGTAAAGAGAAGAATGAGAAATGATAAAAGAAAATGAATAAAGTAAAGTAAATAATGAATTGTGAATGAGGGGAATCACTACAACATAAACTGAAATATGTGGGAATAACAGGGAAAGTAGGGAAATGGATATATAATTTCCTTAGTGAGCGGCAGCCGGCAGCAAGTCGTTACAGTACAAGTAGTATCTTCAACAGAATCAGAGGTCCTCAGCTCAGTACCACAAGGAACAGTATTAGCCCCACTACTCTTCATAATCATGCTAACTGACATAGATGACGTTACCAGAGACAGCACAGTAACATCCTTTGCCGATAACACAAAGCTCAGTAGAAAAATAAGAAACCCAGGAGATATAGGATCTCTACAAACCGACATGAACAGAATTTACAAGTGGACGGAAGACAACAATATGAAGTTTAACACTGAGAAATTTCAGCTGTTCCGGTACGGAAAAAGAGAGGACCTAAAATCCATGGAATATTATACCCCAAATGGACAAAATTTGAAACACAAAATTTGGACAAAATTTGAACAAAATTTGAAACACAAAATAAGATAGCAGTAAAGAGAGCAAAGAGAAAACTGGGCAGATAATGAGAACCTTTAAACGAAGGGATAGGAATATAAGGATTTCTCTACTGAAAACACTGATCATACCCAAATTGGAATACTGCTCGGTCCTAATATCCCCATATAAAAGAGAAGACATTAGACAGCTAGAAGGGATTCAGAGAAGCTTCACAGCCAAGATCAATGGGTGCAAAGAACTAAATTACTGGGAAAGGTTACGCGAATGAAACCTATATTCACTGGAAAGGAGAAGAGAAAGATACACCATTATTTACACTTGGAAAATAATGGAGAAACTCGTCCCTAAACTTACTCTGAACCCTGTAACTCCCCAAACAACAGTGGAAAATAGAAAAGGAAGATTGTGTCGTGTTCCCAAATTGAAGGCGAGACAGGGAACATTCTTAACCCTGAAAGAAAATAGTTTTGTTGTGAGAGGACCAAAACTGTTTAATTAGCTGCCCAAAGACCTAAGGAACACGAGTGGTGTTGCGGTAGACATCTTCAAAAGAAGATTAGACACCTGGCTCAGAACAATCCCTGATGAGCCGGGCGTACCTGGCTATGTGAGGTGGAGAGTACAAGAAACCAACTCACTACTTCTCCAGGCCAACTCGAGAGGAAGGTCGACAAACTTGACCTTCGTGAAATGAGGAATTATCGCACGAAACATTTGAAAGGTGTATACACACACATATATATATCTCAGGGGCGGTCAGAAAATAAGTTTACATGGCGTATAATTTCGTAACTAGAGGACCTACATTGATTATGTTTGTATCAGGTGAATTCGTTAATCATTGTTGGCAACACTGCACGTCGATTCGGCTGCCATCTACCGTACATTGGTTATACGCGTCAGTTGAACATGGTGGCTCGACTGGAACAGTGCCCTGCACTATGGAGCAGTCCAGGACGTTTACGTTTAATGGCCGCTCGTAAACGTTCCAGTGTTGACCAATATGAAGCTGCATTGATTATTGTGCCTTTTTGCATGAAGTCTGCGAGTAAAACGCTTTTGTGGTCCCAAAACACGGTAACCATCACTTTGCCAGCGGACCTCACAATCTTCTTTGGTCGCGGGGAGACAGAGTTTTTCCTTTCCATGCTGGCACGTTTTGTTTCCGGAGTATGGTGATGAACCCATGTCTCGTCTCCCTCCTGTGACAATGCGCTCGAGAAATTCTTAACCACTGACAGACTCGGAATATCGTTGCAGAAATGACAGAGAACTGTTCCAGTCGAGCCGCCATGTTCAACTAACTCATATAACCAATGTACGGTAGATGGCAGCAGGGACGTAGCCAGGAATGTCCCAAGGGTGGGGTGGAACTTGAGCTACGTTCGTCAGGCTCCGTGGTGAATCGGGCGAGGCCATACAGTTAAGGGGTCTGGGGGAGAGCTGGAAGGATAGGATAGTCACAATGGTGCAATCTAAGCTATATCATGCTGTAATTACTTGTATTTTCTGAAATTTGAAATCAGGTGTTGATCCTATAGTTTTCATATTTAACAAAGAAAGTAACTATTTTATTCACACATTTATTGATTTCATGATTTCATGCATACAATTATTTAGTGTATACACGTTTAACAGTATAACATATCTATGAATAACGAAATCATTAGAAGAGATCCAAATGAAACTCTCATGTATAAAGCAAGTCAAACGGATGCAGAAACAGCTAGATCAGTTGAGACAAGAAACGCACATCTGTTTAACATATATATAAAATTTTAAACAGGATAATCGCATGGAAAAATAATTTAGGAGTTACTTGACAAAAAAATATGTACTTTGTCAAATACACAATTAATTTACTAAATCAAAATCGAATACTTTAGTAAATACGTCTTTATACAGTATGCATCAAACACGTAGACATTTCTTTTGTAAATTTGTAATTATAACAGATCAACTTACCAGTGGTCGGTTGATCCTGTGAAGCCTTCGTTTCAGACGGCATCTCAACCTGTACTTGATTGCTGACACTTGCATTTTCATCGCTTAGTTCTGGTTGATGTGCATCGTCTTTCGCTTGTCTAATAACTTTACGGGAGGGTTCTGCTGTATCACTTTCATTGTGTTCTTCAACCGACTCAACTGATTTTCTTTTGAAATATTTTTGCATATCCATCGCAATATTGTATAACGAATTAACAAAGTTTGGCTAACATGCAATGATGCAACACGCCCCACTCGTCACACTGTACTATGCTGCAGTGCATGCAAAACTAACTGGCGCCGAGCTGTGTTCAGTTTCCCCGCGCTTCATATTTCAGTAGTTCAGTACGATACGTGTTTGGACATGTTAAAAAAACCTACGCAAAATATCGCTTACATAACATATATATATATATATATATATTAATGGTGGACCGGATATCCGCATCCGCATCATTTTAACACCCGCATCCACATCATTTTAACACCCGCATCCGCACTTCTGACTGCGGATGTTATGCGGATATTACCTCTAATAAATTATGCAATTTACAATTAAATTAGCTTATAAAGTAGCTTATAAGGCCCAGTCATGCACATTTCATGTAAAGTATTAATTATTAATGAACAAACAAATATATAAACCTCAAAATATAAATACCATTAAATCAACAAACACTGCCTGTGCCGCTGTGCGTACGCCACTGATTTTTTTTTCACAGCAACACAGTAACTTTTCAGAATGAAATTGTTCGTATAAGATCAAGCAGTCTATCATGTTTCGAACAAGATTATTGTAAATAAATACAAAAAATAGTAAATTCTTTAGCAAAAATAAAAATGCTAATTTTCTATAGCAAACACATTGCAAAATTTGCACAGTTTCTAAAATTAGTAATTGAAAATTGAATGAAACTTGTTTCATGGAATTTTCTGTGGCTGAAACTCTTGAGAAAGTTATTTTTATCATAATGAAAACATTAATATTAATTTTAATTCTTATGTATTGCCTGCCATAATAGTAATATCACGAAATTTGAAAAATTATGTCATATTCATAATTCTATATTATATTGATAGATTAGCTAAATATCCGCATCCGCATCCACAGATCTTGAAAATCTGACATCCGGTCCACCACTAATATATATATATATATTATTATTGGGGTTGTTTAACCTTCGCAACATCTAAAATCATATGACGGAGGGGACCTACAGCTATACGTGGGATCCGAACCACGGGTCACTACATAATCTGGGCGCGGAGGACGGTCTCCCATCCAACTACTACCCAGACCCAATGTAGCTTAATTTCGCTGATTTCCGGGAAGCGGTGTTATGACATTGGCCACGACGTAGCCCATATATATATATATATATATATATATATATATCAAGGCCGTAGCCAGAGCTTAAAAACAGACGAGGCGAAAATAGCCCTACTAGGGGGTCCGGGGCCATGCTCCTTCAGAAGATTTTTTAATCCTAGCACAAAATCATCCACTTTGAGCGTATGGTAACTGAGAGTGAATTGGACAATAATAACTTTTGCCTAAAAAGCGCTAAAGAGCGCTGGATTTGTACGACTCTAGGTAAAATCGAATTTTTGTACTTAATAATTAATAATAATAATAAATTATTAATTATTTTATATATAATTTTATTAATTATAATTATAATTATTTATTATTAAATTAATAATAATTAATAATATAATTTGTACGAGACAGGTAAAATCCTATTTCTGTCAATTTCCTCAGATTTCCTTTGAAATTCAATTTCCTCGTTGATCCAAAATGTCCGTTAACCCAGACGAGGCGACCGCCTCGTCTGCCTCAACGTGGCTACGGGTATGCAGTGATCTACAGATCTACAGAAGCTAAGGCTAACAAAGACCCTAAGATCCACTCTAAGGCTAGCCCGAGAGAAAGGAAAGAGTAGGGGGTTAAGAGAAGAGAAGAAGGGGTTAAATAAGGAGCAACACCTATCATTCGTGGGTTAACATTCATTCAGAAAAAGAGGAAAAAGGTCTCACCATCATCATCCGCCGGCCACTGCCGACAAGTCAGAAAAATAGTCGGAGAGAATAGGAGAGGGGTGAAAGATGAAAAGAAGTAAAATAAGAACGCTTACAAACCATGCAAACACAGTCTTAACTCACTGTCATACCATGCAAACTACAAACATGCAAAAAAAAAAAAAAAAAAGTAGGTAAAGTTAAACAAAAAGTGGGTTAGTTTACGCTATGAGCTACATCTACCTTCATGTTAGTCTAATTTTTTTTTTTTTTTTAATAATTTTATTGCTGGCATCACACGCTGGCATGTCACAAGCTGGCATTCATCGTCAACAGACTCATCCTCGAGCACCACCACCAGAGCTTCTGTTGCTAACTTTGTTGTTTTTTAAATTAAACAACGTTAATACCTTTAAAATGTCTGTCAAGACGGTTCTTAAACATATTAACGCTGGTAAAATGAACGACTGACGCGGGAAGATTATTCCATTTATCAATTACTTTAAACGTAAAGAAGTTTTTAGCGATATTAGTAATAAAACGCCTGCCACGTAACTTAAATCCGTTATTGCGAGTATTACTATTATCGAAAGTGAACAATTTGTCAAAATTTACGTTATCGATGTTATTAACGATTTTGAAAACTTCAATAAGCTCCCCCTTAATCTCCTAGTTTCGAGTGAATACAAGTCTAACACTTTAATCCTATCTTCATAAGGCTTATTGCGCAATGACGGAATAAGTTTCGTGGCACGACGCTGAACCCTTTCTAACCTATCAATATCCTCACGCAAGTACGGGCACCAAAACTGAACGGCATATTCTAAATGAGGCCTGACTAGGGACTTGTAAAGGGGCAATATAATATCCTTCGATTTAAATTCGAAATTACGCGCTATGAAGCCTAACATCCTATTAGCTTTTGCGCAAGACTCCAGGCACTGGTTCCTAACCTTTAAATCTTTAGTTACGCGTACGCCTAAATCTACTTCCTCGTCAACGCTCGCTAAATCCCTATCATCCATCGTGTACACGTAATTATTGTTGCGAGAACCTATATGCAAAACTTTACATTTATCTACGTTAAATTGCATCTGCCACTTATCCGTCCACTCCATAATCCTATCTACATCGTCTTGGATCCTATTTCTATCGTCCTCGTTAACAACCTTACCGCCTATTTTAGTATCGTCCGCGAATTTTGACACGTTACTAATCAATCCTACATCTATGTCGTTAATGTAAATTACGAATAACAATGGGCCTAACACTGAACCCTGTGGGACACCACTACCTACCTCTAACCACCCCGATTCACTACCATTAACTACGACCCTCTGCCTCCTAGCACGAAGCCATTCTTCTAACCAGTTAGCTACCTGACCGCGGATACCGTGCGCTTTGTATCGCTTTTGTATCGGTATCGGTATCGCTTTAGCTACTTGACAAAAGTATCGATTTATCGGTATCACTAAGGTCAATTTTCTTAAATGTATCGAAAAAAATCGATACTTCGATACATCGATACATTAATAAGAATTTTTAAATATTTAAATAGATGTTATAATATGACACTACTGAGTTATATTTATGAATATACATAAATAATAATATTATTAAATATTTATTTAATGACAGTACTACTCTACTGGTCACGTCACACAGTACGGCGCAACGTTTAAACACGTTTGTACTTGTGTTATCGAGATTAATTAACCATAATATAGAAACGCTCATAATATAGAAACGCTCATATAATATAGAAACGCTCATTGGTGTTGCAACACTATTGGCCACGCCCACTCGGTGTTGAGTTTAAACAGGTTCATACTTGTAACGCAGCGATTCCTCTTGGTCCCCGACTCACCGCCCCCGAGGCATTTCTTATCAATCAGTCACTCATTAAGTAGACGTCACGCCGAGTTGTTGTGCGATAATGAGTGAAGATATTAATAGTAATAATAACGCGTCAGGGAGTGAGCCACAAAAGGAACAACCTGGTGAAAATGACGCGACAGAAAATCATTTCCATAAAATTAAAGATACCAACTGGTCAAAATCAGTCCTAATAACTTGCGGTAAATATTTTAAGATTGCGAATTGTGATGCAGGGCCGGATTTAGGAGTGGGCAAAGTGGGCAGCTGCCCATGGGCCTCCACATCTTGGGAGCCTCCACATATTGACAAGCCATTATCAAAATAGAAAAAACCCGAAACTAGAAAAACCCGATAGATGATCAACAAAAAATCACGCGCATCCAATACCACTGTAGTACATAAACTTTTACCAATTACTATTTGTTGTGTACTGATTATTATTTTGTTTTTATTACTCTTTTAGGCCTACTCTCACTATAATGGAATACCCGAGTAACCCGATGCTTTCATTTTTTGCAGAAATGAGTGGAATGGACAGACACAAGAGTGCACGATGTTTTGAAAGTGTATGTATGTTAATTATATTATGAATCTTATGGATGACTTCAATTATGTCTTCCCCTAAGGTAGGGGGGCCTCCACATGGAGGCTGCCCAGGGCCTCCACACGTCTAAATCCGGCTCTGTTGTGATGAGCGACTTAAATTATCTTGCTTGTGTCTCTTGTGCCCTTCAAAACCTGGTGTATTCACTAGTGCCCGTCTTCGTGTTGCAATTTGAAGACTCATGTTTCGGTAAGTGTATATAAACAAGTCTTTAAATAGTAATGGGCTGCATGGGCAGCACGTAAAAGTATTGAAATACATTTGTAATTAATTAAAATTACGTATTTAAAAGTGTATTTTTAATGCGTTAACTTTCAAGAACTTTAAATATATATAAATAAATGTAGTTTAAATAAATATTAAATGTATTCAAATGTTATGTATTTTTGAGTTTATAGCAATGTATTTGATAATTAGATAAATGTATTTGGTATTACAGTATATACAAATAATACAATTCAGAAGCGTATTTAGTATTTTTGATATTTTAGTGGCGCATTAAGTATTTAAATACATACGTATAAAGCGTCCATCTCTGATACAGAATATATTTTGTGAATTTGAAAACGTGCAAAATCTATTTGCTTTGCTATATACTTTCAGAGACGTCATCCTGATGTGCTGGAGGAATTTGAAGAGTACCGCAAAAATCGCGTACGGAAGAGAGCCGCTAGTGTTACAAGCAGTCTTAAGCAGCCTGAAGTCAAACGTTCAAAGCACTCCATACAAACGACTCTAGCATTTGGCAAGAAAACAGGAGCAGGACCAACAATTAACCAGCAACAATTTGATGAAAAGATAGTCTCTTTCATAGTGGATGGAATGTACCCCCTCTCTCTCGTAGAAAATGAGAAATTCAAAGATTTATTCTGTGGTAAGTAGAGCCTAAATTTAACACGTGATTTGTTTTAAGAAACGACGCTAAGAAATTAGATAGAAACATTGAATATTAATGTATTTATGTATTCATTATAACAATTGTTCGAAATATTATGGTGCAAAAACTTTGAGTTTCTCATATGAGTCATATAATTATAAAGTTTGCAGTTGATTGGTAAAATAACTGCGAACATGTTTTCGTAAATACTTATTCCTTTAGTTATTATTTATTACCGTATAATTATTTAAAGAAACATAAAGCTGTGATTCGAAAAACATCGTTTGGCTAGCTCATATAGACCATAAAATATGAATTATATGATTAAGAATAAGACAATACATACATACCAGGTTTTTCACTAATTTAATTATTTTTACAGGAGTCTATCCATCTTTACAAGTTGCCTCACGACGTTCATTGAGCCGTCAAGTGTCTTCACTAGCTTTGTGCGTGCGCAAAAAAATAAAGAAGAACCCTCTGCTCAACCGTACATATGCATGACTGCGGATATCTGGTCAACGAAACACCGCAGTTTTTTGGGAGTTACAGTACACTGGGTGAGTTTATCCTAAGACCAGAGTTATCAGAGTTATCTGTAGTTACAACTTGTAACTACAGATAAGCGTATACTAGTATACTTTCATTTCCACATAATATTTATGAATCATGATACGCATCGTTAAATTTAACCATTTCACGAACACCATTTTGGGTATAGATATTTTTCATTTCACAAGTCCACGTTTCCTATTTTTGAATGATAGAATAATTTGCATAAACATACTTCTTTTTTCAGATAAATGATGCCACATTTGAGAGACGAGGTGCAACTTTGGGATGTGTACGATTTGCTGGAAGTTACACATTCGACAATATTGCAGAAAAGTTGGATGATATTCGGAGAGACTTTTCATTGTGTGAGAGCAAGATTGTTGCCACCGTTACTAATAACGGGTCGAACTTCGTGAAAGCATTCAAAGAATACGGCATTACTGTTCCGGAGACAAAAGAATATCTCGAGGATGAACTTCAAGAAGATGGAGAAGACGACTTGATTGGAGAACAGGATCCAAACGAAGAGGGATTCATACAGTCCTGTATAGACATCGATACAGATTCTGAAATCATTCTTTCAACACATTTGAGATGCTGCTCACACATACTCAGTCTAGTGTGCACCACCGATGCAAAATCTGCGCTGAAAGGACCTTATGCAAAAATACACCATACTGCCATGGGGAAGTGTTCAGCCCTTTGGAATTTCTGTGGCAAGCCTAAAACAGCCGAAATAATCCAGGAAACTCTAAAATGTCAGTTGACATTACCATGCGTCACAAGATGGAACTCCTAGTTCGACAGTTTATCAGTTCTGTTGAAGCATAAAAGTGTCCTAAATGAAACAATGAAACAACTAGGACTGCCAACATTTCGTGAAAATGAGCTTGATTTTCCCCAGTAAAACCTAACCGTACTACAACCCATTGCAATAGCACTTGATAGGTTGCAGTCCGACAAAGAATGTTTTTACAATTGCCTGCTTCCGACATTGTTAGCTGGCATCGTCTTCAAATCCTCTGTTCAAGTTAAAGTGGATGACAATAAAAGGCAAATTTAATACTAACATTGTCAAAAAGAGGGTTCAAGAAATGTTGGTTAATGCTGTTAAGAGCCTCAGCGAGCAGACCCCCCCAGCAACAACTAAGTGATGCTGAGTAGTATAGCCGCAAAAGGGGAGAGTGCAAGAATGTTGCAGGTTATTATGTAATGTTGCAGGTTATTATGTAATGTTGCAAAGGGGGTGGGGGGAAAACTTGGAGGCGGCGTTATCCCCCAAGAGAAAGGAGAGAAAGGAGGAGAGGTGTTCACCTGGCAGGAGCCAAGTGCACATTAAGACTTCAGCCGAGTTGGCGTTGTTTTATAGGCTCCTAATCAGCCAGTTGGCGTAAATGGCTTGAGTTGCCAGATACCGCGATACCATTGTATACATTATTATAGACTCCTAATCAGCCAGTTGGCTGTAAATGGCTTGAGTTGTCAGATACCTCTTTTTAGCAGTACCATTGTATACATTATTATTATATACGCCTAATCAGCCAGTTGGCTGTAAATGGCTTGAGTTGCCAGATACCTCTTTTAGCAGTATTATTGTATACATTATTATTACGCCTAATCAGCCAGTTGGCTTAGAAGGCTTAAATGTTGCCAGATACCGCAATACCGCTGTATACATTATTATATTTCGAATACCGGTAGTAGAAGGCATAACAATTAAGTAAAACAACATTGCATCATTCTTTTTATTATAAATATATAGAAAATAAATATACATTTGAGGAATATGCATATAACAGTACAGGAAATATATACACACAATTATGGATATATATAAAATAAAATATACATTTCAAATAAATATACACTTCAATAGAAATATGTACATAACAGTACAGGAGAAATATACACACACACACACACACACACACACACACACACACACACTTATGGAGATATATTTATAAAATAAATATACTTTTCAAATAGAAATAAATATACATTTCAATAGAAATATGCGTATAATCAGTACAGGAGAAATGTCAAGCAAAATATAAATACAATTCACTTTTTTTTCAAAATACTAAACTCGGTCTTAATCGAGTTTACAATTACATCATTATTGCTCTGCATTACGCAGTATATGCGGCTTAATAATATTTCACCGCTTAAAGTATAGGGAAACCTGTATTCGATATGAAGGGCTTTCATATCGTTCAGTACTATTTTTGTTCCCACTTTACAACCGGTTGGTAAGTCATCTTTAAATACGTCTAGAATACAATCAAAAGCACGCACAAAGAGTTCATCGTTAGCTACATTATTAAACACAAGTTTATAAGAACGCTTTTCCAATCGAGGGTTTATTTCTACCGACTCGAGCTTTTCAATCGTGAACTCACTCAACATAGCGGCAATTGAAATAATCTTCTAAATCGTTACGACAACTGCGCGTTATATAAAGAAATAGTTCTTCAGGGTGAACGGTGTAGGTGAGCTCAGCCTTGTACCGATCAATTGCTTTGTACCAAAGTTCATGGTATTTCAAAGAGTCTAAACTTTTTAAATAAACATCCAGCACTAGACCATTCTCACCAGCCCTACACTCGGTAAACCCATCGAGCAGAGCGGTGTATGCGTATTCAAGTACTGTATCAAAATAAAACATATCCGTAACACGCGCGTCTAATATAGGTTTCAGTTTACGGAATCCGACGATTTCAAACATTCTGTCGAGGATGAAACGGTTTCGCGTAGGAATAAGAGCGTTATTATCAGAAGCATTCTTCCACATCAACCGTATATCAATGCACGGCCGATCGTTATTTATACACAACGTACATACAACGGCGTATGAGGGTGCGTCACTAATCTGCTCTCTTCTTGTACCTACGTTAGCAGGTATTTTATAACGATCTTCACTCCACTTCTCAACTATCACAAAGATTCTATTCATCTCCTCGATACTTAAATAAACCCGTTTGTTTGTCGGTCTACATTCCGTTTCCAGTACATAGCTAATGGTACCGGAATTACGCCTGAACACGCGCAACGATTTCGTCACGGACACATCGTACGAGGCGTTGAGAATGCTGCTCAAAGGAAGTTCCATCGTATTCGAGGAGCGCACGTCCACTCGGCTCAAGCTCTGAGATAACTATGAGCCGTGTGAGGCACGCAGGTAGGCAGGAATGGTTCGACGGGCGGCTGACTCGATGATACGTGAATGGGCTTGTTCCGCGAGTCGAATTGTTGTACCGGTACAAGAATATCACTACCAGCCTACGCACCAGACATTTTGGATAAGAACTAGGAACATTTTATGTTTTACTAAATATCTCCACACTCCGGCGCACTATTTGAGAGGAACATATGTTCATATTTTTCCTTTCTGCCCATCAAACGATACTCGTCTCTAAACTCTGTTAAAAATTCACGCAGGGCACTAGCCACAACCTCACTACGAACCTCATCATGATATACGTTAATATAGTGATAAAAATACTTAAGATTGTCCATGATCACGAGATTCACATTTCCAGTCGTAGGGTATGAGTAATCGACATGGTGTAGCATGACGTAATACCGCTTGTCACACCACCCATCAGCAAGACTCATTATCCATACCTGCTGCTTCTCTTCTGCACGCGTTGTTTCTTTTACTTCACGGTGTATGTGAGACTTTATAAAGTTTAGCTCTGCAGTATACTTCAGCACATCGTCTGTGCAACGAAAGCCTTCAACGGTCTCACCAGAACATCCGTAGAGTATTTGTACATCTTGGAACTTCGCACAATCCAATGTGTTTTTAAAAGAGGCATAGGAGGGATGAATAGGAAGTTTTTCGGTATCCACCACATCCTGGCACTTTACTGAATACCATTTCGTAAACGTTGTACAAGCAATATTAAAGGTAGCCATTTGAATACACGTCTGATCTGAATACACGTCTGATCTCTCGGGCTTACTGCGGTCGACTGACCACGCAGGGACTCCCAGATAGTAGCATGACTCACGGTCTTACAGTGGGCGGAGCTTAGAACTTTCACCTGCACACACACACACACACACACACACACACACACACACACAAAGGAGAAAGTGAAACGCTATTTGAAACATGATTTATTTAACAAACGAGATATTCAAGTTATATATATTTACAAATACGATTTAATAAACGAGATATTCAAGTTATATATATTTACAAATACGATTTAATAAACGAGATATTCAAGTTATATATATATATATATATATATATATATATATATATATATATATATATATTTACAAATAGATACGATTATATACAAGACGTGTGAGTTAGAAGCATCATTGGTATCCAAAGGGTACGGTATCATAGGTACCAGGTATCTGGTAACGTTTCCTATAGGTGTTACGGCACACCATCGTACCCCTAAGTTCCTTCACGCCCCCCAGCTTCTGCGCCCGAAAATTGTGGGTGCCTACAATTAGTTGGGGAGGTTGTTCATCCAAACATACTAGATCCTTCAACGACTCAAAGTTAACAACCTCCCGATTCGCATGGTTGAGCGTAATACCCTTTGCCTTCACGATATATTTCATTTCCTCCCCCACCCTGACCCGTACCCCATAAGTCTTAGGTCCTGTTGAGGCAAAAGAGTCGGCGTATGCGTTGTCCCCATACTCATCCTTGATCTCATCAGTGAGCTCGCCGAGGAACTCCCCAATAGTGGGCATGTATTCACCCTCCCTCTCTGTGAATATCACGCTATCTGTATCGGCATACAATACTCTCCGCCCAAGAGAATGCAATAGACCCCAAAGTTTTATACGGGCGTAGGCTGTTGTGAAGCTGGCCACAGGTATGTTTGTAACCCTTGAGGTATCTGTGGCAAATTCAGTGTTGTTGTACTTTATTACGTAAGTATTACCTACATTTACGATCTCCATGACCTCTTTATCGGGGGCATTGGCATAATCCCAGACATCGCTATAACTTTGTGCCAAATGAATGCTCCCTCTGCCGGTATTCTGCGCAAATTTTCCCCATAGACTGTTTAGACACAACTTTGCACTAAAGCGCTTGCCAGGATTCTTTACAATTTGGACACGATCAAGTTGTATACCTTCGCGGTCGCGGTAACGTTGAATATAGGCAGACTTTTCATCTTCGGTATCAACTCCTCGCGGATACCCTGATGCCTCAACCTTATCCTTCAAAAAGGTGTTTATATATGGTGTGAAAAGGTTGGGTAGCTTCTGAAACCTCCACACCTCATGTATCTTCAGTATTCTATAACCATGGCGCACGGCTAGGGCCAACTCAGGACTTGTATATACGCCTCTGATCTTACGCTGGTGGGGTATATGGTTACATTCGCCGTTATCCTCTTCCGCGCACTTCACGCACAGGGGAAACATGAGCTTGTCGTCGATAACGACAGGTAAGATCGGCATCCATAAATTGCGTGGGGGGAGTACGTCTACGAAAGAGATCCCAAAGTAACGATCATTCAAATTTTTTGAAAATTCATTGATGGATGGTAGGCTAGGTCCCACCAGTTTCTCAGGAGCGCCCACGGGGTACGGATGGCTCTTCATCACGTATGGGTATAAAGAACAGAAATCGTAGTAATGGAGCTTCACGCCCTCCGTAGGTGGGAAGTATAGTCTGAAAGGATTTGTACGTCCTCCAAACAAGCTATCACCACATTTGAGAGGATCCAGCACCATTGAACGCTTGATCGCTTTTATTTCCTCACGGTACACCTCGTCTGTCTCCATCCGTGCATCATATTCATGCTCCCACAAGACTTTGTGAGTGAACTGTGATCCTATAAGTTGATCGCGGGTGCGGGTCGATGCAAGACAGTCGGCAGGAGACCTACCGTGGATATCTCCGGTGACTCCGCACTCAGGACGGGGGCATCCATGCCACCAGCAACCGTTAAAGGAGTACACAGTCTTCACACCAGTGACACGGTTTTCACTTAACCCATCAACCCAAAAAACACGTCCATTAATCTTAATGGGTACTTCACCCGTGTTGCGGGCGTGCTTTATGTATACACCTGTCTGTTGCTGTAGGTGTATGAGCCAGTAAATAGCCTTGTGCCCGTAACTGCGGGGATTGTTTCGGTGAATAATGGCTAAGGTGTCTTTCGGCATGAAGTTATTCTTGAACACCGTAAAACATAATGATGCGATGGTGGTTGCGACTTGCAGTGGATCGCATTTGAAACGGGCTATGTACATCCTTCTAAAGGCCTGGAAACATACTCTAAGCACGCGCACATCATTCACGCAATAACGCTCACATTCATCAGCTATATTATAAGGGTTACTTTCATTAAAACTGTCGTAGTATCGATCAAAGTCTTCACGTTCATCCATACAGTCAAAATAATGTTTGGGGGGTGGTGGGCCTACGTAGTTTAAAGTCTCGCTGGTGATGGGGAAGTATCCTTTGGAAACTTCAGCTGCTACTCCCATCACCTTGGGTAGCTTTGCTAATTTACAAGGTGTGAATAATAAAGTATCTTTAAATTGTACATTGCCTCTTATCTGCATCTGTATTAATTTGTTGCCTCTTTTCAATGGATCACCTGTAAATATCTCAGAGGATTCGTGTTCAAGCAACTCCTTATAAAGGAACTGCGTGTCAAACTTTGCCCCGTTATGGGCGAGAATATACACAGTCATTTTTTTGAACTTGTCGGCTAACTTGACAATATAGGACACAAATAGTTTCACAGGACTATCGCTGACATTCGTTTTAAAAACGTTTGTCCGTTTACCACATTTGGGGCACTCGTCACATTCGATATCCATACACTCATCACAGATAGTCTGGCTCACAAGTAAATGTGGAATTACCTCTTTGGTTTCAGCGTTCGTATATGTTTCTATATCGTAGTATACAGTTATACAAGGGTTATTTTTAGGCTTAGCATCTTTCATATAACATACATGCTTTACTCCATCCGCCTTATATTCCTCCTGGCATGTAGGACAGTGAATTACGTCACACTTGTGCTTAAATTTTCCCCAATTATCCATTGTGTGAAACATACCACATTCACAGATTCTCATTTTCCTGCACGTGCCAATTGATTTATGGAAATCAAAACAGCTATTATTGAAAAATGTGCGTCTACACACATCACAGTCTCTCTTCTCAGCTTCAACTACACGGCTTTCACATTTGGTGCTTTTACACTGCTCACATACCATGTGACATTCTTTACAATGTCTCACTATATCATCCGCAAACTCGAGGCACCCCTTACACAAATCATGATGTCTCCCATATTTTCGACTTTTGTCATAACTCGCGTAAAGCCACCTTATATTACGGATGGGGAGATACGTTGTCCCTGACAATCCTAAAATAAGTAGGGGCCTTGTACGATCTCTCACACAGCTTTTAAAAACATACACAGTCCTACGACGATCATCCAACCCAAACACAACTATGCGGACATTCATTTCCTGTTCTACCCTTCTCAGCTCTTCAGGACCCATATTACAGTCAAATTCAAGTTCACAGTCTACAGCTAGTTTACGGGCATGCTCCACGACTGTAGGCAACCAAATTTTTTGAGTTCGTGTATTTTGTACAGTAAACATACGTGCTAAGAGTACTGCTATAAAGCCGCAACCACGATCGACGTTTATATGCCGTCTATAAATAGCTTGAGAATTGAAGTTAAGAGTATACGGTATGGCACTATGACCCGCAACACGGTATACATGGTCAATATTTACCGTGAAGTTGTCCATATTGAAGGCTATACTACTTTGGGCGGCTTGCATTATACGCCCTAATATATATTCTACATCTTCAGCCGCCAAACGTCTAAATGGCACTATCACCCAATAATCGTCTACATCACCGTCATCTGACCCGAATCCAAAGGACAGACTCGTCCTGACTTCACGCTCGTCACGATTCTGAAGAGCAAACTCTATAATATGCTCTACAACCCGGCGTAGTCCGCGCTCAATTCCACTGCTATACATGACTCTAGGGTCGACCCTGACTCTATACCGATTTCTAGTCAAGGCTGGGGTGGGGGCTGCGGATCGCACCAATTCCAGCGTTATACCATCCTCAACAGAACGGGGGCGGCGGATGAATTAGTGGATATATTAGCGAAGGTGCTGCTGATGGGGGCCCTGTTGCGTAGGAGGTTGATGGTTGGGGCTCTATTATTGTAGACTTAACAGAACGGGGGGCGGCGGATGAATAAGGGGATATATTAGGTGCTGCTGGGGGTGTTGTTGCGTAAGAGGTTGAGGGTTGGGGATCTATTACCGCTGCAACAGACGCGTATTTCGGTCGCTTTATACCTGACGTGGGTATCTCATACCTCCGCTTTGGACGTGTTACCGGTATCGCTGGTGAGGGTTCAGGGGAGGAGATCACAACTACACTGTCGTCGAGGTCATCCGTAATGATGGGCTGCTCTACCTCATCGTCATTCACGGTTCTGTGGGAGAAGAAATATAAGGATCAGCACTCAAAATTTGTAATATTTTGTAAATGACTCACTTAGGAGTGTGACGTGTTAGAAATGGACTCTGTAGAAAAATTCAGATTCACGAGCCCATCCACATGTATTATATCTGGACCTACAGGATGTGGTAAAACTGTGTTTATGCTTAAAATCATTAAAGAAAAGGGGGATGTTCTCGAAATTTGTGCATAAAGTTATATGGTGCTATTCGACGTATCAATCAGTGTTCAACGAGTACCAAGATGATATTTTGTTCCACAAAGGCGTATATGACGTTAATTCGTTAAAGGGAAATGAACATACAATCATTGTAATTGACGATCTCATGTTGGAGATGGATAAAACGTTTGCCGAGACATTTACAGTATTCTCCCACCATCTTAACATAAGCGTGTTCTTCATCAATCAGAATCTATTTTTCAAAAATAGATACATGCGCGATGTGTCGTTAAATACGCAATATCTAGTCTTATTCGCGCAACGTAGAGATGTATCACAAATTGGGGTATTAGCCAATCAAATGTTCCCGAATCAGCGTAAGGAGTTTTTGGAAGTTTATAAAGAAGCTACAAGCACGCGTTACGGATATTTGCTTTGCGACCTTCATCCGCGAAACACGTTTAGAGTGCTTCTGCGAACGAATATATTTCCAAACGAGCCTGAAACGGTGTATATTCCAGAATGACAAAGAGACTAAAGAAATACCGTGAATTAATAAAAATCTATCATCGACTGCCCCGGGCAATGCAGCAGATGTTTATTAAAAATATCGATGCCGACTTTTTAAAATGCATCTGTGAAATCTGTCTTAACGTTATAAATTGCAATGTATCAATGAAAACCCATCAGAAGGCTCGCCTACGCCGCTACAAGAACATAATACGTGCACTCGCTCGTAAAAGCCAAACTGTAGCGAAGAAAAAACGAATTATTGTACAAACAGGAGGGTCATTTCTCCCCATCTTATTTTCAGTTTTGGGTCCTTTACTGACTAGATTAATATAATGAAGAAAGTGGTAGTGATTCCCCACGAGGTGTACGCCTCACTGCAAAGGAATCCAGACACGTATCTAGATCCCCGTAAAAGCAGACTTAAAAGAATGGAAAGCGAATTGTTAGCCCTATTAAACAGTGAAAAAACACCTGATGAGAAAAGAATCTTATACCAAGAAGCTCTGCAGAAATTTCTTCACGAGTACGAAAATTATAAGAGCCCTACAGAGATTCCTGTGGTTATTAGGCACAGCACGGGGGACGATGGCGACATAGGATCTGTACCCGACGACACAGCTGACCAACCAAAAAGATTAGCCACACAACATATCGAACATGTATTAAAAAATACCCTCCCACTTACATTGAGGAGTAAAGGCTTAAGTCTTTATAATCTATTGAATGAGGATCCCGCCATACAATGGACCGATACAGGGGAGATCATTGTGGAAGGATCAAAGGTACAGGGATCGAATATCGTAGACATTGTCCATGATCTGGTGAGAAAGTGGGATAGGCCATCACCATCAGGATGGAAGCATATTAAAGCAAGACTACAACAAATAAATGTCCCTAAAACGTTGATAGGAAATCTGAACAGGTTAAAAGACTTGGAACATGCAACGCCTGTGACACAATTGAAGGCGCCGTCACCCCCGGCGGTAACACCTTTGAAGAGGAGCAAGAAGAGGTTAAACCAACCCTACCCACGTGCCTCTAAAATACGCAAATGGCTAACGTATTAACTAAACGCTATTATGACATTTCTACCCCATCCTCTTACGGCGGCGTAGATAGACTGTACAGAAGTGTTTACGGAGTAGGAAAAAAAGATGTTGAAAGATTTTTGAGGGAGCAGGACGCTTATACGCTTCATAAGCCTGTGAGAAAAAGGTTTAAAACAGCCAAGACAACGGCTTCCTCGATTGATTCTATTTGGCAAGCAGATTTAACAGACATGCAAAGATATTCTGTGTATAACGATGGTTACCGCTACATTCTATTCATAATAGACGTATTCTCTAGATATCTGTGGCTAGTTCCTCTGAAAAATAAATCACCTGAAACAGTTGCTAAAGCCACCAAAACGCTAATGTTAAAAGAAAACAGGGTTCCTGGCTATTTTTGTACGGATATGGGGAAGGAGTTTATAGGCCGTGCTTTTCAGAATATGTTGACAGAGTTTAATATCAGCTATTACACAACCAATTCTATACATAAGGCTTCTTTAGCTGAAAGAGTTCAGCGCACCATAAAGGAACGCATGCACCGTTATTTTACACATAAAAACACATACAGATTTCTAGACATTCTGGAATCATTGGCATCATCCTACAACCGCTCACACCATCGCACGATTGGGGCAACACCTAACGAAGTTTTAGAAAGAGGTACGCTCCCGAGAAGAGATGGATCACCACCACCACCACCACCACCACACTCTGCGCGCTTCAAAATCAATGATTATGTAAGGCTGTCGCGTTCGGGGAATAAATTCGCAAAGGGTTTTGAGCAAGGATGGACACGCGAGATTTTTAAAGTTAGGGCTGTGAGACCTAAAGGTGAGATAATGATGTATTACATTGAAGATTTGAATGGGGAAGAAATCTCAGGAGGCTTTTACCGCGAGGAATTGCAGAAAGTTGCGTTTAATTTAGAAAAAAATGTGTTTAAAATTGAGAAAATTTTAGGAAGCAAAGGTTCAGGAAGGAGAAAAATGTACCTGGTGAAATGGCTAGGGTACCCAGAAAGCTTCAACACCTATATAAAAGCTGATGCAATAATGAAGCTTAAATAGTATGCAACATGGCTCCTAACCATTTCTACGTCACACTCCCGTCCTCCTCGTCCCTGTCTGTACACCCTAACAACACGCTAGCCAACTTTGTAACAGAACTCCATGGGCACATTGAATTGGGTCGTGATTCGTATGAGGTGGGGATATGCGAAATTCAGCTGGACACCGTCTTTTTAAATATTGAACATAAAGAAACCGTTTTTACGATTCTTAGAGACATTGACGAGTGTGAAAAAGCTGGGGTAGCTATGGATGAAACTATGCGCATCGCTCGGACTAAGATTGCACGGTATTACAGTACAGAAGTAAGACTAGGGCCGGGTCAATATGGTTCGGCCGAGGATGTTGTGAGAGGCTTAAACGTAAGTTTAAGAAACTCAAACCTTACGAATGATTTAGTATATGAAATCGTAAACAACCCTGCACATACACTAATCCTAAAATCAAAGACTAACAGACGTCTTAAAGAACATAGAAAGTTCAAATTCTAACCAACGGCCGATATAGCGCAGCCTTCCAAAGAGACACATTTCACGAGACACAGTATAACTTGTCCAGATTAATGTATCAATTGAAGATGGAGAAATTGGCTGAAAGGTCCCCAGACATGTGCTATATTTACAGTAATATAGTGGAGCACCAGTTTGTTGGGGATACCCAGGCACGCCTGCTGCGCATTGCTCACATCCCCAACCATAGAGGAAGGAGTTTGAGTATTACATATGACAGACCCCATTATGTGAATGTCGCAACTAATTTAATAACCAATATCACAATATATATAAGAACGATTGAGGGCGAAAACTTCCCATTCGGTAACGGGAGCTTAACAGTGAAGCTACACTTTCGACGCACTGAGTTATAATGGATAGAAAGCCTTTCACCGTCTATCGAGGGATGCGATACCAGCGCGGTAGTGGACTTGGATCCATTTTTTCATCCATACTACGTACGGCTGTTCCTTTGCTGAAGAGGGGTGCCAGATACCTTGGAAGGAAAGCGCTACAATCAGGCCTTAACACTGCAGAAGACATATTGGCCGGGGCTAAACCTAAAGAAGCTCTAAAAAAACATTTAAAGCGTACACGGAACGAAATCATCAAAGATGCAAAGAGAAAAATGCGTGGTGGCGGGAAGAAGAAGAGGGCTCCCCGGAAGAAGAAGGGGTCACGTGGTATTAAACGTAAAAGGCTATCAAAAAAGAAATGCTGTAAGCGAATGAAACCTATGGTTGACCACTTTTTTGACTGATATAAGCTAAGGATATTGATCTCATGAATCATAGTTTGTTTACCACTTGTCGAGAGAGGAGTCACTATTTCGCCATGGCACGCTTCATCCACCCATGTAGTTCACAATGCTGTAAATCGGAGCTGTCCTTTTTGAGCTCCCGCCAACCCAAGTTTCTATTGAGCACAGTGACTTTATTACAATTAACCCTTTAAACACAATTAGTTCCCCGAGTGCACCTATAGAATTCGTGATACCCAGCTCAGGTCCTTACTTTTTTGATCCAAGCTGTGTGCACATGTACGCTAAGCTACGTATAGCCCATTCTGATGGAACGGTCTGCGATGACAAATATGCTGTATACCCTGAAACAAACTTTCTGCACGCCATATTCAACCAGTGTGACGTATATTTAAATCAGACCAACATATCGGCAGGCACGGGTACTATCATCTACGAGCCTATTTGGAAAATGTCCTCAACTTTTCCAAAGAAGCGAAGGCTACCTTTTTAAGTGCGGAGGGATATTATCAAACTAAAGATGAAAATAGTATAAAGGACAAATTTAAAAATTCTAAAAAGAAAATATACGAGTGTTTTGGACGGTTGCACACAGATTTCACTTTCCAGGAGAAGTTGCTTGTGAACGGGGTGGATATGAAAATAAAGCTCACCCGCACGAGTCCTGAGATCTGCTTAAATCTGGATGTGAATCAAGAAGAGGGTGCAAAGTCCGTTGTGGTTCACATTATGGACACATACCTCCGCGTACGGCGAGTGAAATTAAGTTCACCAAAACAACTAGAAATTGAGAAAAATTTACTAAACGCTACAGTGAAATATCCTATTAACAGAGTGCAGATCAAACTATATACGGTTCCTGCAGGGTTGGCATCGAAGCAGATAGAAAACATTGCCCTGGGAAATCTTCCTAAAAGGATATTAATCGGCATGCAGGACCACGCTTCGGTGAATGGAAAATATAAAAAGAGTGCCTTTAAATTCGAGAATTTCGGACTTAAAAATATAACTCTATACGTTAATGGCACTGCTTTGGGTGGAACAATGGGTACGGACTATTCATCAGACGCTGTGTTACCGCTTTGTGCCAGAGCCTATAGTAATCTGACCCATATTGCAGGTGATTGTGATGAGCTTGGTAATGGGGTAACGCAGGAAGAATTCATTGATCAATTTAACCTTTACCGTTTGACATTACACCTGACTTATCTGCTAGCGTAAATACCCATTTAACACCACAGCAGAGCGGAAACATCTCAGTGCGGCTGGAATTCGCCAAGCCTATAGACGCTCCTATTAGTGTACTAGTATATCTCGAATCGCAAGCCCTAATAGAAGTAGATAGATTTAGAAGCGTTATCACTGACTTTTAAAATGGATGCTAATACACTTCAGAAAGTAATGGAGCGAGTCACACGTTCCAAATTTATCGGCGTGTTTGCGAAGAATGAAACATTGAGTTTGCCAAGTACGCGAGAATGCGGTAGTCTTATTGTGAACACAGACATCATCGGTAATGAAGGGATTCACTGGATCGCTGTCTATTTTAAAAATAGACAGCGCCTGTACTATTTTGATTCACTCGGTACTCAACCCTGGAGTGACCCTATTATTGTAAAATTTCTCGCTCAGTTACATATTCCCGAAGTTGTGTGGACCCCATTTCGCATGCAAGGATATTTTACTAATGTTTGCGGAATGTACTGCGTCTCATTTCTCATGCATATGTCAAATGATAAAGAATTTATAAATTTTTTAAATTTATTTGACCCGTGTCACACTCGCCGAAACGATGAAATGGTATGCAGACAGATAAAAAACCGTTTTCCAATTGTACGTACTCGTTGTATATTATAATGTTTTTGTTCGTATATTTGTAACGATATATTCGTTTATTGTACTGATTTCTTTCATTTAATAAATTTATGAAAATATATTGTGTCTTCTTATCCCAAAAAGATCGAAAAACACTTACATTATTTCGGTGTGACATTGTTGACTGATCAGTATACCCCCTATTCCGAGATTCTTCAAAAGATTGTATAACGTGTCAAATCCTCATCGGACCTTAAAGGAATAATGCTTTTAAAACATATACAGAGTATACAGACAGATCCCCATTATGTGAAGATATCTTTGGTTCGAGGAATGAACGCCATAAAAATTTCGATTTTAGCATAATGGGGATAACCAAATAACATTGATTGACATTTTTGGCGAGTATCTATTTGACGAGATACTACAACTCTCCATATATATATAAAATTCTAATTATAGACACTTACATTTCTATGGTAGTCCCTTGCGTCGGATTGTAAGGAGCGTCACTGCAAATATCTTCTACGGTTTGCGTTGAAAATAATTCGCCACGGTCAATCGCATTGAAAAACTAATTGCGGTTAATGCTGCAGTATCACGTTCTTCATACAATTCCGGGGAGACGTACAGGTCCATGGTGGAGGATGTGTGACATTGTTGACTGTTCAGTATATCCCCCGTATTCCGAGATTCTTCAAAAGATTGTATAACACGTGTCAAATCCTCATCGGACCTTAAAGGAATAATGCTTTTAAAACATATACAGAGTATACAGACAGATCCCCATTATGTGAAGATATCTTTGGTTCGAGGATTGAATGCCATAAAATTTCGATTTTAGCATAATGGGGTAACAAAATAACATTGATTGACATTTTTGGCGAGTATCTATTTGACGAGATACTACACCCCATCCATATATATTCTAATTATAGACACTTACATTTCTATGGTAGTCCCTTGCGTCGGATTGTAAGGAGCGTCACTGCAATATCTTCTACGGTTTGCGTTGTAAATAATTCATCACGGTCAACCGCATTAAAAAGGCTAATTGCGGTTAATGCTGCAGTATCACTTCTTCATACAAGTCTGGGGAGACGTACAGGTCCATGGTGGAGGGAATGATTATTCACTGACGCGAAAATAGCTACTGTTACTCCAACTGAAAAATATCCCCTTTTATATGCACAATCGCCAAGCTCCGCCCAAAAGACCAGATGTTCGTAGTGATTGGCTGCCGATGTAGCTGGGTGGAGCTATGACGTGTACCAATCCGCTATAACGACCGGACGAGTAACATATATATAAAATCGAATTATAGGCACTT
Source organism: Bathynomus jamesi (assembly GCA_023014485.1). Taxonomy (NCBI): domain Eukaryota; kingdom Metazoa; phylum Arthropoda; class Malacostraca; order Isopoda; family Cirolanidae; genus Bathynomus; species Bathynomus jamesi. Next base: position 267,675 of record JAJOZX010003255.1, read on the forward strand.
ACATTTCTATGGTAGTCCCTTATATTATATTTTTTACTTACAAATTATAGTATTGTTTGTTAACATAATTGTTAACTTATTTTATAATAAAGAAATTATATCCTAATTATATTTTAAAAAGAACATTCGGTTTCAACGTTAAGCTGTGTCTAAGGCGGCGTGGCATAAATAAATACTAAAATAAAATTAAATGTTAAAAATCTTTATTCATACGTTATTAAAAGTTAAAAATCTTTATTAATAAAACAGGATAGAAGCATATGAAAGTCAAGGTAAACTATAGTTGTAAATTATAGTTAGGTTATACGATGTTTTTCGGGCATACTACTGCCTCGGGTTAAATGATCCTGTTATTTTAAATCACGTATTTGAAAGAGTTAATATTATTGCTACATAGAAAAAATCGTGCATTACGATGTTTTTCGGGTATACTACTGCCTCGGGTCAAATGGTCCTGTTATTTTAAATCACGTATTTGAAAGAGTTAATTATTATTGCTACATAGAAAAAATCGTGCATTACGATGTTTTTCGGGTATACTACTGCCTCGGGTCAAATGGTCCTGTTATTTAAATCACGTATTTAACGACACATCGCGCTCAATTCCATTGCTATATATGGCTCTAGGATCGGCCCTGACGAGATGTATTTCGTAGGTTAGGGTCTCTTACATATAAACCCCTCTGCCATTTTCGATTATTATTTATTGAACAAAACTCTCGCTCTCTTTCTATATATATATATATATATATATATATATATATATATATATATCAAGAGTGGTCTGGAAGGAAGTTTACCAATGATTAAATTCTCTTTGCGAGTGACCCGCTGCCCACGTCGGGCTAACCTTTGGTTAGCTTCCTCCCGAATTGTTCATTCTGCCGAAGGTCAAGCTTTTCACTCCACCTTAGACCTACAGTTTAACGTGGAATCCGAACCACGCCCCATCAGCAGCCCAGCGTCTTGACCACTAGGCCACCTAGGGTACCCATTTATCTACCAACCACTTTCTTTATTGTGTGGAAGGATGAACAGCTGGGTTTTGCTGTGCGCCGGCTGCCGTCGGGTCTCGAACCCTGGGCCGATGGTTTCGTAGTCCGCGACGCTAACCACTACACCACCGAGGCGCCTCATGAGGCTAGCATCATGAAAAAGAAAAACTGTGGTATTTGTCATTACTTATTCGGACTATAGTGGATTTAATTATCCCAGAAGAGTTCCTTGTTCCATGCACGGTCTGTGTGTAGCATATAATATATTATATATATATATATATATATATATATATATATATATATATTGTGTGTACGTTTTTCCCACTGTTATTCGTGACTTAAATATTTATAATAAAAATCAAGTGTCTAAAAAGTTATTTAATAAGCAGAATTTAATTGGATTCATTGTAGAAGTAATAACAATGACAATATTAATATTTTGAGCAGTGTGTACTTATCAAGGGCTGTCTTTAAGAAAGGTCTCTCGCAAGCAGATTTTCTCCGAAACCAACCTCGCTATAGTGGACTGTGTTTTGGGGAAATCTAACTTTCTTCGTTTCTTTTAATTTCGTTTTTTTCATTTTTTCTTCGCAGGGAATGAAGCTCGTATGTTTCATAACTTTTCATCTCGTTTGGTGGGTTTCGAATTGTATCGTAAATTATCGTATTTCGAATTGTATCGTAAATGATCATTTCGTTTCGTTATTCGTGAGGGCTCATCTACAATCATATATTGTGGTATTTTATATGATTTGTGTACAGATGGGTTAAACTGTGGGTCTAAGTTACGCATAAATATAAAACATTTTCATTGTATGTATATATATATATATATATATATATATATACAGGGTGGGCCGTAAGTTTCCATACATAGGAAAAATTAAACGTTTGTTTTTGTTTCAGATACTCTAAGAATATGCGTTTGACGTAAGATCTTGTTTACTGATGAAGCAAATTTTTACGTCAATGGAGAGGTTAATCGGCAAAACATACGTTATTGGAGTAATGCTAACCCTAACTGGCTGAGTCCGACGAAGATGCAAGGTGCCGGTAAAGTGATGGTGTGGGCCGGGATATGGGGTGACAGAATTATTGGACCAATTTTTGTCAGTGGAAATCTTAATGCCGAAAGGTATCTTAACATGTTGCAAGAAGAGATTTTCCCATCCTGCTAAACGAGGAAGGTAACTTCCCAGTTTACTTCCAGCAAGATGGAGCTCCACCTCATTATGGTCTTCACGTGCGTCGGTATTTGGATCAGCAGTTTCCGGATGCTTGGATTGGTCGGCGTGGTCCTGTGGAGTGGCCTCCCAGATCCCCAGATCTCACCCCCCTTGATTTCTATCTTTGGGGGCACTTGAAGGCCATGGTGTATCAGGAAAAGATACGAGACATAAATCATCTAAAGGAAACGTATCACCAACGCCATTACAAGCATAACGTCAACTGTGCTAATGCGTGTTCATCAACAGTGGGGAACACGTATTGAAATGTGTTTTCAAAACAATGGCAACCATGTAGAGCATATTATATAAATAAAATGGTTGTCCATAAAAAAAGGTTTTTTTTCCTATGTATGGAAACTTACGGCCCACCCTGTATATATATATATATATATATATATATATATATATATATATATATCACAAGATATTTAAAAGACTGATATAATTATAGTGAACTTATGTCGAAATAGTTACCCATAAAATTATTTGTTTTCGGTTGAATTATGGATAACTATGTTATTTGTTTCGTTCATCTTCAAGTTTAATGAAGCTCAAGTTAATGTTATATTTGTTTCTATTCGTTAAACACTATATACATCTATTGTAAATGGTTTTACTGGTATTTAGGAAGAGTTTTATTGGTGGCAAGCCACTTCGTTACAATAATAAACTTATGTCGAAATGGTTACCCATAAAATTAATTGTTTTAATTCACTTTAAGGTGATGCATTCATAATTCGTTGGGTATCCCTTATAAAAATTCGTTTCTGTCTAACGAATTATTTATTGGGTAACTTTGTTAATTCTATTAATGCGTAAATCTTTCTGAAACATGAAAGAGGCGCTTGTGTTATTTTATATGGTTGAATCTTCCAACTGAATAACTATATAAATATATATTGTGGTATTTTATATGGTTCATTAGTTTATTATATATACAAGTACAATTTAATAAATATTGCTATCTGGAATACATAGCGCTATCTGGTGTACATGACGCGATCTGGCAACTCAGCATCTGCATACATGGTGCGATCTGACAACTGAATACATGGCGCTATCTGGCAATTCAGCCAGAATAGAGGCTTATAAAAGACCGCGAAGTTGGTAAAGACTCATTCCCAGCTCGGCTCCAGCCGAGCAAGGACCTCCGGTCCTTCTCTTTTTGGCTCTTTGGGAAAAACCCTTAGTGGCTTCTTAGGTTAGGTAAACGAAAATAATATGCCTTGCTATCAAAGGCAACTACTCTCTCTCTCTCTCTCTCTCTCTCCCTCTCTCTCTCCTTCAGGTATCTCTCTCCTTCAGATGTCTCTCTCTCCTTCAGGTATCTCTCTCCTTCAGATGTCTCTCTCTCCTGCATGTGTACCTCCTGCATGTGTACCTCCTACATGTGTACCTCCTACATGTGTACCTCCAGCATGTGTACCTCCAGCATGTGTACCTCCTGCATGTGTACCTCCTGCATGTGTACCTCTCCCCCTTGGCTCAGCCAACTGGCTGTTCTGGCTGATTAGGAGTCTATAATAATGTATACAATGGTATCGCGGTATCTGGCAACTCAAGCCATTTACGCCAACTGGCTGATTAGGAGCCTATAAAACAACGCCAACTCGGCTGAAGTCTTAATGTGCACTTGGCTCCTGCCAGGTGAACACCTCTCCTCCTTTCTCTCCTCCTCCTTTCTCTTGGGGGATAACGCCGCTTGCCAAGTTTTCCCCCACCCCCTTTGCAACACCCCCCACCCCCTTGCAACGACCCCACCCACCTTTGCAACAACCCCACCCCCTTTGCAACATTACATAATAACCTGCAACATTCTTGCACTCTCCCCTTTTGCGGCTATACTACTATGCTGCATCTGACGGAAGTGCAGATGATTTCTTCTGTTATGAGTCTGCTTCCACTAATATCTCTGCAACCCAAGATTCCACTGAGATGGAAGTTTTACAGTATCTGGGTGACGGAAGTCATTCTCTCCAATCTCTGAGGCAGTACCCAGGAATTCTACGGGTCTTCCTGAAGTATAACACACCACTACCATCCTTTGCTCCTGTAGAACGGTTGTTTGGTTTGGCTGATCACATTCACGCTCCAAAAAGGAATAGACTGTCTGACCAGCTGTTTAGCCAGCTGGTATTTTTGAAGGGTAATAGTAATTACTTTTAATTGTTAGTATAATATTTTCAGTCATTCTTGTATCCTACAAAATTAAAACATACTTTCATTAAATAAAGCAATTGTTTTTATTTACATCTATAAAACCCATTAAAATGTCGTTGATTTTACTTACAGTGCATACAAATTACTAGTATAAACAATATCTAATACCTACATATTAAATGAATAATTATAAAAATGTACCGGCGATGCATGTATCGGTATCGGTATCGCTTAAGACATCTAGAAAGTATCGGCGTATCGGTATCGCCTAAGACGTTCTTCATGTATCGATGTATCGGTATCGCTTTAGCGATTTTCATGTATCGATGCCCATCACTGCGGGTATGTATATACTCCTTCCATTACATAGAGATACCAAATTATTCTGTTTTCTGTGCCGATGACGCTTGTCAGTTTTGTGCTCCTTACTATCAAATTAACAGGGTTTAAAGTCAGTGAACCGTTATGTTACCTCTCCAGTAAAATTTGTAAATGTGCTAAGATTACCCAGTTACAGGATCAATCCCAGAATAGGCACCTGAAATCATTTTTAGGTGCTTAATCTGGGATTGAGGCAAACCACAGGTGCTTAATCTGGGATTGAGGAGAAAAAAATATAAACATTTTTAGAGATATAATTTAATTGTTTTTTATCAATATTTGAAAAAATCAACTCTAACCTAACCTAACCTAATCTTTTGCTATATCTTCTGCTTTTTTGGTTAGTTTTGCTATTCTTACCAGTTTGATTTTTACTTGATTTTCACATTTAATATTTTATTAATAATATTATTCGATATCTAAAATTTTTCTTTATTCATTAAACCACTTTAAACCTTTTATAACTTTGCCTTTATTACATTTGTAATAAACTTTGTATAAACAATAAATTTTGTAATCATCAGGTTTTTTTTATTTAATTCCTTGCAAGGTGCCTATTCTGGGATTGAGGTTGAACGCAGGTGCTTCATCTGGGATTGAGGTACATCAGGTGCCTATTCTGGGATTGACCCCAGTTACAATATCATTAGATGGTCCACAATACTTAATTAATAATAATACATATAATATATCCTCAAAATTTTCTAGCGACATTCGGCACTACCTTCATGGTCCTATGAGGTGGTAAACAGTGACCTTGAAATAGCGGACATATGAACGAACGAACGAAACGAATGAACGAGTGAATTTTAACTACATAAATTGTTCAAAGTATTTTCAAAAAACCAGGTAAATACTCTGAAATCTTAAATGTAAGACCAAGCAAATAAATAAATAGTTTTTATTACTTTAGATATATTTACAAACTTACGCGCTATGGAAGTGTTAAAAGTATTAAAAAGTGTTAAAAAGTATTAGTTAACTTTTACTATCAGCTTAATATATAAATGTGAAAGTTAAACATTTTAATTATGGATAAAAGTTGTTGTGGCGTTGGCTAAGGCCAACATGGAAAACTTGCACAACTGCGTCAGAGTCACCATAAGCTAGGATTTTCGAACTAAACGCTGGCGGGAGGATCTTCAGATGGGCCAAATGTTATCAACAACATTTTGTGTTTCATTAATGTGAAGATTGACTTATTACCCACTGACACGATAATCACATTATGTGAAAAACATTATAGTGGTGAAGAGATAGAGACTGCTAAAGCCAAATTATTTACATTATACCCAATCAATGGGAACTCTGACAAGAGGCTTATCCATCGCAAAGGTGAAAAGAAAAATGTGCTCAACCTTGATGACATTGTTAAAAAGATTTTGGAAATGAAGGCTACTAACGATAGGCCCATATTTGCAAGTGAGAACCTGGACTTGCCACCCATACGTTTCGACTCTCTTGATGTGACTGTACTCTTAACAGAGCTGGGCAATAAATACATTGAATGTATTTAAATACTAAATACTAAATACATGGGAGAAATGTATTTAAATACTAAATACTAAATACATTTTACGAATGTATTTAGATACTAAATACAAAATACATCAATTGTATTTAAATACATTTGTAAATACATTTTAAATACATACAAATTTTAACATATGCATTCACTAATTCACTAAGCCATGACACGCACACGATAAAGAAATCAACCGCTTTCGACTAAGAGTGGCACACAACGGATTGAACTGACACGTTGAAACATGAACCATGCTGTACTACACTGTCGACGCGTCGTACTGTGCTAGTACAGAAGTGTATTAAACCAGTAAAAGTATTTACATTTTTATATTTTGAGTATTTAAATACATTGTATTTAAATACTCATTAAAGTTAAAATACTGTATTTAAATACATGAAAAACAATGTATTTATAAATACAGTTCTAAATACACAAATGTATTTAAATACGTATTTAAATACAAATGTATTTAAATACTGCCCAGCTCTGACTCTTAACCCTTTAAGCCCTGAATTTTTTGTAGGGTTAAGTTATGAATGCTTGTATTTGAAACGTTAGCAATTTGTACCTTCAGTCCTTAAAGGGTTAAGTAAAATAGAATCACTTCAGGATGAGGTACAGCTACTGAAAGGTGGTCTGCATACCCAGCATGGCCAAAACAGAGAGCTATAAGATATACAGTATTTAGCAGCATAACCTCGGAACACAGAAAACTGACCACTAGGATCTCAGACTTGAAAGCTGAGATGAGCAGCAGGCAAACTGCCCAGCCAGACAGGAATATCGCCATCGGCCAATCACCACGACCCAGCATAGTGATCCTCAGGACAGGAGGCCTGCTGCTCCTATTCTCACACCATCTTCTCTCACAACTCAGCAGAGCTGTACACAGAGCTGGGCAGTATTTAAATACATTTGTATTTAAATACGTATTTAAATACATTTGTGTATTTAGAACTGTATTTATAAATACATTGTGTTTCATGTATTTAAATATAGTATTTAAATACTTTAATGAGTATTTAAATACAATGTATTTAAATACTCAAAATATAAAAATGTAAATACTTTTACTGGTTTAATACACGTTCTGTACTAGCACAGTACGACGCGTCGACAGTGTAGTACAGCATGGTTCATGTTTCAACAGTTTGGGAAAACATCCTCTCATAAAAAGACTGTTCCTCCGCTATAACACGACATTACCATCTTCGGCACCGGTAGAACGAATATTCTCATTCGGGAATCACTTTGACTCCCAAAAGAAACTCTCTTCAGACAAAACTTTTGAAAGATTGGTTTTGATCCGCAGCAACCGTGAAATAAAAGAGAATTCGTAAGGTGCCTTATGTTTATGTTTACGTCTTATGTTTACGTTTATGTCTCATACTCATTAATTGTTACTCATTTTGCAATGATATAATGAGTATAATATGTCACTGGTTGAACATCGTAAGTTCTAAGTTCTTTTGTTTTTGTTTTGTTCTAAAAAGGGAAATATATAATCGGAAATTAGATTGTACTATTTCTTTATCCTTTATCAAGCATTTTATATTGTTGTTACTCATGAATTAGTGAATGTATATGTTAAAATTTGTATGTATTTAAAATGTATTTACAAATGTATTTAAATACAATTGATGTATTTTGTATTTAGTATCTAAATACATTCGTAAAATGTATTTAGTATTTAGTATTTAAATACATTTCTCCCATGTATTTAGTATTTAGTATTTAAATACATTCAATGTATTTATTGCCCAGCTCTGGCTGTACACTGCGTTCGCACTTATTAAGCAGATTACATTTTCTCCAATATTTTAAAAAGTTTTTCCCCGATTTCGATGAAATTTGTAGCAAATTATCACTATATATAGCAGCATTGATGGTATTCATTTCGATAAAATATTTTGATAATTAAAATAATTATCTCATTTTATTGAAAAATATGTAAACTATTGTGTTCCGAATTATTAAGCAAGTATTCTATTTACGGATCTTAAATGGTGAAAATGGGTAAGAAGAAGGATTTAACATTAACTGAGGAAAGAAAAATAGTCAAGTCACTCGCTGAAAATATAAAATCTGTTGAAAATGCGAAGCAGTTTGGCAGAGCTTATCGAACTGTAAACAAGTTTGTAGCGGAGGGTACCAAACTGAGGCAGCGAAGTGATAAAGGAGCTATAAGAAAAGTGACAAGGCGGCAGATATCTGTAATCAAGCCCAAATTGCAAACCATCCATTGTCAAGTAAAGAGGTTTTTGAGCAGGCTGGCATACATAATGTACCAAGAACATCTCGATGTGAAATCCTCCAAACAATTGGCAAGACGTGTAAACCTACGATTCAGTCACCATTAACATCCAGGTACAAGAAGCAGCGTGTTGAATGGGCGCGTTAGTACGTGAAAACAGATTTTAATACTATTGTTCACCGATGAATGAAAAGCAACCTTGAGGGACTTGATGTTTGGTCAAGAAGAGGATTGCTGAGAGCCAATTTCTACCATTGTAATGAGTCTTTACTAATTATTGTTTTCTGTGTAACAAGTCTTTACTAATTATTGTTTTCTGTGATCACGTATTATAAAAGAAGAGAGGAATGTAATGAGTCTTTACTAATTATTGTTTTCTGTGTTTCAGATCTATGCTATGTTTATGTTGAATAAAGCCTCAAATTGGCCTTTACTTTATCTTTAGCCCGCTAACAAACGCGGCACCACAATTTATTCAACATTTCAATCAGCCATTCAGTCGGCCTTTCAGATACAGCAAGCAAATATTCATCCAGTAATCTTACTATATCATGGAGAAGGTGATTCGCCCGGATAAATTTATTACTTCTCCGAATTCTCCCCAAGCTGGGAAACTATGGAAATTATGGTCGCGCGGATTCAAATATTTCTTGAGTACTATCGCCGAACACAACCCCAATAAATTGGAGGTTCTATTCATACATATCGGCCCCGATGTCGCTGATATCATTCAAGACTGCTCTACTTATGAGAATGCCATGGCAGCCTTAGAGGCCACCTACGTCAAGAAGCCAAACGAGGTATGCGCTCGCCACCTGTTGTCCACCCGTCACCAAAAGCCCGAGGAAACCCTCGATGAGTACTTGCAAATTCTTCAACAACTAGCCAATGACTGCAACTTCAAATCGGTTTCCGCCGACGAAAACAGGAGTTCATCTGTGAGAGACGCTTTCATCCGAGGAATTAGAGATAGCGCCATCCGCACCCGCTTACTCGAAAATGACACACTCTCACTGGAAAAGGCTATCGTCCAGGCTCGAACATTAGATCAGACCCAGAAAAACTCAGAATCGTACCTCACTCATTACGGTGTTGTTGCAGCCACTGGCTCTCGCCACGAACCGTCGCCGACTACTGACTCTGCCAGGCCTGCCTGCGTCCAAGGAGACGATCTTCCAAACTCTTCAGCCGCTACGAATTTCGACAACAAAGCCGCTCTGTGCTTCTTCTGCGGGTCTCGACGCCACCCACGAAGCAGGTGTCCGGCAAAGGATTCTATCTGTGCGAAATGTGAAAAGACCGGCCACTGGGCCAAAGTCTGCCGCTCAAGTACTTCCTCGGCACGTCAAAAACAGGATAAAACCACAGCGTCTCATTCAGCCGCAGCATTAGCGACCATTAGTACCACTCTATCGTGTAGCTCCTCCGTGCCTACCAACTCAACAGTCGATATCCTCGTCAACGGCCGTTCGTGTCTCGCCTTGTTGGATACTGGCAGCTCGGACAACTTCATTCGTGAGGATCTAGCCAAACACTTAGAGCTGCCCATTCTTCCGCACTCGGGCGTCGTATCAATGGCTTCGCCTAATCTATCCGACGCACTCGGGCGTCGTATCAATGGCTTCGCCTAATCTATCCGCAGCCATCTCAGGTCGATGTACAGTGAAGGTTACGATGGGAGACCGCGACTACGAAAAGCTCGAACTATCCGTCTTGTCGGATTTGTGCGCTGACATAATACTCGGTACCCCATTCTTAATCAGACACAAGGAATTGAACATCAATTTCGGAGGTCCGGAGCCAGCACTCCATATATGCGGCCTTACTCGATCAAGAATTTCAGCCCCACCACTATTCGGCAACTTAACTGCCGATTGTCGTCCCATCGCCACGAAGTCCAGACGATTTTGCTCTGAGGACAAAATTTTCATTGGGAAAGAAATCGAAAAGCTACTCAGGGATGAGATAATTGAACCCAGTAACTCACCCTGGCGTGCTCAAGTAGTCATCACATCTACCGAAACAAAAAAAAAAACGCATGGTAATCGATTTCTCTCAAACCGTCAACCGATTTACCATGCTAGATGCATATCCTCTTCCGCGAATCGATGATATAGCCAACAAAGTCTCACAACACAAATACTACAGCGTAATTGATCTGTCAAGCGCATACTACCAGGTAGAAATCGATCCGTCTGAACGACCTTTCACAGCATTCGAGGCTGACGGAAATCTATACCAATTCAGAAGGATCCCTATGGGAGTAACTAACGGAGCCGCGGCCTTCCAGCGTGTCATGAACGAATTCATATCCTCGAACAACTTATCATCAACATACGCCTACCTCGACGATCTCACCATCTGCGGAACCACTTGGGAAGAGCACGATGAGAACCTTCGACATTTCTGGGAAGCCGCTAAACGAGTAAATCTGAGTCTAAACAAGGAAAAATGCAAGCTTTCGATGACATCAGTGCACCTGCTCGGATATTCTATCTCTCATGGCGTATTGCGGCCCGATCCCGAACGCCTCCGGCCACTACAAGAACTTCAAACTCCTCGCAACAAGTCGTCTCTACAACGCGTAATCGGACTATTCGCATACTATGCTAAATGGATTCAGAACTATTCCTTCAAGATCAAACCTCTGCTCAACGTTTCATCATTCCCATTAACTCGCGAGGAAGTATCAACGATCCAAACACTCAAAGATGATATCTCGAAAGCTGTCGTCGGTTCAATCGATGAAGAATTGCCGTTCACTGTGGAGACGGACGCTTCCTCTTCAGCAATCGGAGCCACCCTCACCCAGAACGGCCGCCCGGTGGCGTTCTTTTCTCGCGCTCTGAATAACACAGAACGTCGCCATCACATCGTTGAAAAGGAGGCATACGCTGTAAACGAATCCATTCGCAAGTGGAAGCACTTCTTAGCTTATCGACACTTTACTGTCGTCACCGACCAGCGGAGCGTATCTTTCATGTTCGATGGAAAAGCTACTGGTCGTATTAAGAACGATAAGATTCTCCGTTGGCGTGTAGAACTAGCCGGCTACTCATTCACAATAAAATACAGACCGGGCCCCGAGAACCGAGCCGCAGACGCATTGTCGCGATCCTTTTGCGCTGCTACTCCAAGAATATCCCTCGCCCAGCTGCATGTTAATCTGATACACCCAGGAGTCCGCCGAATGACTCATTTTGTGAGAGCTAGGAACCTACCATTCTCAGTGGATGACATCAAACGAGTTACGTCGGAATGCCAAACATGCGCTAAATGCAAGCCACAGTACTATAAACCAGAAGTTAGTCACTTAATACGGGCCATGTCCCCGTTTGACCGACTTAACATCGACTTTAAAGGCCCGCTTCCGAGCGCAACTTCGCGACCTTACATCCTAACAGTAATCGACGAGTATTCACGCTTTCCTTTTGCCTTCCCGTGCCGTGATACGAACACGTCAACCGTTATCGCCCGTCTCACCGAGTTATTTTCTACCTTCGGAACTCCCTCTTACATCCACACAGATCGAGGGACATCGTTTATGTCTTCGGAACTAAAACTGTTCCTAACTAAACATGGTATCGCGACTAGTCGCACAACGCCGTATCACCCCCAAGGAAACGGGCAATGCGAACGTTACAATGGAATCATCATGAACACCATCAAACTAGCCATAGAAGATCGCGGGTTGCCGATGTCGCAATGGGAGTCCGTCCTACCAGACGCGCTGCACTCGATTAGATCGCTGCTGTGTACGGCCACGAACGAAACTCCTCACGAGCGTCTATTCACGCACCCGCGGCGTACTTCTACCGGTTCTGCACTACCGACGTGGCTGTCTTCTCCGGGAACTGTACTCCTTCGCCAATTCATTCGCCGATCCAAGAACGACCCCCTCGTCGAGGAAGTTGAGTTAATTGAGGCAAACCCCAACTACGCGTTTATATGGCATCCGAATGGGAGAGAAGATACCGTATCCATCAGGGACCTGGCACCGGCGGGACGTAGCAATACGGATGACACAAATCACTATGAACCCCCCGTACCCAGTCCGCCAATCAATTCCACCCCGCTAACGGACGACTCAGAACCCGCTGAGATTCGCCGACACACGGTCCCAACAGCTCCCGTCGAAGCGACTCCAGTCGAAGTCGAGAGAGGCCCACCTGTGTCAGTAACCTCCGAGACGAGTCCCCCTCTGAGAAGAAGCACTCGAATCAGATACCCAGCTCAACGCCTAAACTTGTAGACTCTTCTTTCTTCCAAAATATCTTGAACTTGTCGTTTTGTTTCTTACCGTGCAATGTATCACGTATTATAAAAGAAGAGAGGAATGTAATGAGTCTTTACTAATTATTGTTTTCTGTGTAACAAGTCTTTACTAATTATTGTTTTCTGTGATCACGTATTATAAAAGAAGAGAGGAATGTAATGAGTCTTTACTAATTATTGTTTTCTGTGTAACAAGTCTTTACTAATTATTGTTTTCTGTGATCACGTATTATAAAAGAAGAGAGGAATGTAATGAGTCTTTACTAATTATTGTTTTCTGTGTAACAAGTCTTTACTAATTATTGTTTTCTGTGTTTCGGATCTATGCTATGTTTATGTTGAATAAAGCCTCAAATTGGCCTTTACTTTATCTTTAGCCCGCTAACAAACGCGGCACCACAACCATCGAGATTAAGACGCCAACAAGGTGGAGGTAGTGTCATGTTTTGGGCAGGATTGATAGGCAATGAAGTAGCCGTCCCATACAGAGTGCCTGATGGTGTAAAAATGAATGCCCAGTCTTACACAAACTTTCTAAAAGAAAACCTCATTTCATGGTAGAGATTGACCCTTAGCAATCCATCTTCTTGACCAACCATCAGATCCCTCAAGGGTTGCTCTTCATTATGAAACCCTATTTAATTGTCTCGGGGGGGATAGACTAAATATATGTCTAAATGTAGAACGCTCTGAGGAACTACTAATTAATGACTCAGAAATCTGGCAGGCTATTCAAGTTAGATGATAACTGTTAGAAAATCTAGAAGAGGAAGAACCATTGTTGTCCCAAGGCGATATGATGACTAAGCTGATTGATGCAGCATTGCTTGTATATATTAAGTTAAGGTGTATATATATCCATCTCATAATTGTAAGGTTAGTGAAAAATTAACTTAATTTAGAGCTAGCATTTTTGGGCTCTTGTGGCATCATTGTTTGGCCACTCTGGTGGCATCATTTTGGGGCGCTGCGCGTCCTTTCTACTCATTTGTGGAAGGTCGTACTTACAGGGTGTGGTCTCATAGAGAGCTCTCTTGCAATTCAGTTTGGTTGTTTAGATACAAGATTGTTACATCGTGCAATAGTCCAGGTTGCGTTGTTGTTGCAAGGTTGAGAAAGAAGACCATAAATAGTGCCCCTTTTGTTTTTATTTTAAATTCATACAATTGAGGCCTAAGGTAGGCCCACATCGAGTCGGCAACCCTGAGGTAGGACCTAATAGGATCTCAAATCCGTAAGTTTTAATTTTAGCCTAATTTGGGCTGTAGGTTGAACTGGCCCTTTAGAACTTGGCCGTTCACGGCTCAGCTGGGATTTTGAACCCAACAAATAAAATAAATAACATGGTCCTTCAGAACCGGATTCTAGCCCAAGACTGAGTCAGTGACTATTTTTCAGCAAAGTTCTGATTGTGCAAATTGTAGCCCAAGTTAGGCCTAGACGGGTTGAGCATTATTGAGTTAAGGTCCCAGGGTAGAAAGTTCGGTCGCCCAATTGCGAAACTTGGCCACTCGTCTGTCGTCGTTTTTGGCCTACATTTTTACCGGTTTGGTTAAATTTGGTTTATTATTGAATTAAGGTCCCAGGGTAGAAAGTTTGGTCGCCCAATTGCGAAACTTGGCCACTCATCTGTCGTTTTTGGCCTACATTTTACCTGTTTGGTTAAATTTGGTTTATTATTCGTAGGCGAAGGTTGCAGACTTCGGTGCACCACTTACTTGGGTGGAAAAATTGGTATTCCATACTGGTGGTTGGTTAGTACCCCACCTAGGAATTCAGTTTATTTGAAAAAAGCAAAATTTACGTTTGATCAATTTGGTTAAGTTTTTCTGCCAATTCAGCTTATTTGGCATTGAGCCCAATTGTTGTTTGCATTGAAGATGAGTGCATCTGAATTGAACAAGTTTAAAAAAAGGAGAAGCACCTACAAAGGTCTAATTACAAAGGTCATTGCCACAATAGATTCTGCCATAGAGCAAGAGGATTTAAGATTAGTGACTGCGCAGCTTTCCATATTAGAAACTAAAAAGGTTGCTCTAAGTGAAGTAAATGTTAAAATTGAGGCTCTTATAGAAGAGGATGAAATAGAAAATAACATAATTTACTTTGAAGAGATTATTGATGATATAATTAAAGTAGGCCACCGAGCAAAAGAGTTTAGCAGCTCATTACAGTTAGAGACCAGGTCTAATAATGAAACACAACACTCAACAAATGATGTTTGTGAAGTTAAGGTTAACAGATCTGCAGTTCAATTACCGAGGCTTGTACTCAAAACATTTTCTGGGAGTATTCAGGAATGGCAAGGATGGGCAGACAGTTTTCAATCAGCAGTTCATTCTAGTCAAGTGTTAAGTGCGGTGGAGAAGTTTAATTATTTGCAGTCCCTCTTGGAAGGGGAGGCAGCAAAGACAATAGCAGGATTAGCATTAACAGAGGCTAATTATAATGTGGCTTGGGATATATTAAAGAAACGGTTTGGTAAGCCAGAGATCTTAATTAAAAGCCACCTCCGTGAACTTTTAGCTATACCTCCTGTTAATAATCCTAATAGTGTCAAGGAGTTACGGCAGTTATGTGATGAATTTGAAGTTAGAACTAGGTCCCTGGACAACTTGGGTGTAGGAATGGAAAGGTATGGTATAATGTTGGTTACTATACTAGAGTCTAAATTGCCTAGCTCAATTTTGCTTGAATTAAGTAGGGGACACTCTACAGAACATGTGTACATCCCCCTTCAGCAGATGTTAAGTCTTTTAGGCACAGAATTAGCAAGACGAGAGGGATTGAGTTTGCACAGTGGGATGTTAAACAAGGGGACAAAGGCAGGCACAGCACCAAAGTTTCTACAAAAAGGAATAGCCCAGGTACAGTGTCAGCTCTACATGCATCCTCTGAGAATAAATTAAAGGGAATCAAGGAATGCATATTTTGCGAAGGCAACCACAAGTCATATAAATGTGAGGTGGCTGAGGCTTTACCTTTGAGGAGAGAAAGGACAGGGTAACTAAGTCCACAGCATGTTTTAAATGTTTTTTGAAACGTCACAGAGCAAGGTTTTGTAAGTTTAAAATTTTGTGCAAAAAATGTCATGGTAGGCATCAGCCATTATTGTGTGAAAACACTCCTAGTAGGCCTACCCCAGCAGTAGAGACATCAGTGGCACATGCCACTGCTATGAAAGGGAGTAAAAGTAAAGGGGGATTATTGCAAACAACTGCAGCCTTATTAATTGGGAATGATGGAGAAGCTACTGTAAGAGTGTTGTTTGATAGTGGTAGCCAGTGTAGCTTTATTAAGACCAGAATTTCCAGAAAATTGAAGTTTAAAGAACTTAAGAGGGAAAATTTAAGAATTTCTGGGTTTGGGGGTTCCGTTCAAAACCGAACCAAATTTAAGAAGGTAGAAGTTCTGGTTAAGGGGTTGTTACCACAAAGTCCCACTATCAAGGTCCAAGCTGTAGAGATTGAGGAACTTTGTGCTCCAGTCACTATTTGTTCAGATATGGCATGTGTCCAAGAATTGCAAGTTAAAGGAATTAATTTGGGCAATAATAAGTTTGAAGGAACAGAAGATATTAGTCTTTTGATTGGAGCTGACTATTATTGGGACTTCATCACTGGTAATATTGTCCGTACATCTCAAGGCCCGGTAGCTATTGAAAGTAAGCTAGGCTGGATGCTACATGGTAGCTATTGCAATGAAATGGAAATTAAGGCTCTTTTTGTTAAGATTGAGGAGAACAGCCATGGTTTGGAAAGGCATTTGAAAGCCTTTTGGGAACTTGAATCCATTGGCATAAAGGACAAACAGGCAAGTACAGTGAACAATGATGTTTTAGAGCAATTTGAAAAAGGGATTGGGTTTAGAGATGGTTGCTATGAAGTTGGCCTCCCTTGGAAAGATTCTTGCAAACCTGGTTCAAACCTTCAGCTAGCTAATCGGAGGTTGGAGACTTCATTGTACAGGCTAAGAAAAAATGAGGAGTTGTTAATTGAATACAATGAAGCCATCCTAAGCTATGTAAGGGAGGGCTATGCTGAAAGGGTGCAAGGTGAGCTGGTGAGCCAGGAGGCACATTATCTGCCACACCATGCAGTGGTACGGCAAGACAAAACTACCACCAAACTGAGGGTAGTTTTTGATGGCTCAGCCAAGGACAAAGGTGGTGTGTCCTTGAATGACTGTTTGGATGCTGGGCCCCAAATTTAAATGCAGATTTATTTTCCTTGTTACTGAGATTCAGGTTTGGTAGAGTAGCATTGACTGCAGATGTGAAGCAAGCCTTTTTGCGGATAAAGTTAAAACCAGAGGACAGAGATGCAATAAGGTATCTGTGGGTGGATACGAAAGACTTGTTGGAAAATGAACCTAAGGTTCAGGCATATAGTGTACAGGGTGGGCCGTAAGTTTTCATACATAGGAAAATTTAAACGTTTGTTTTTATGTTTCAGATACCCTAAGAATATGCGTTTGTAAGATCTTGTTTACTGATGAAGCAAATTTTTACGTCAATGGAGAGGTTAATCGGCAAAACATACGTTATTGGAGTAATGCTAACCCTAACTGGCTGAGTCCGACGAAGATGCAAGGTGCCGGTAAAGTGATGGTGTGGGCCGGGATATGGGGTGACAGAATTATTGGACCAATTTTTGTCAGTGGAAATCTTAATGCCGAAAGGTATCTTAACATGTTGCAAGAAGAGATTTTCCCATCCCTGCTAAACGAGGAAGGTAACTTCCCAGTTTACTTCCAGCAAGATGGAGCTCCACCTCATTATGGTCTTCACGTGCGTCGGTATTTGGATCAGCAGTTTCCGGATGCTTGGATTGGTCGGCGTGGTCCTGTGGAGTGGCCTCCCAGATCCCCAGATCTCACCCCCCTTGATTTCTATCTTTGGGGGCACTTGAAGGCCATGGTGTATCAGGAAAAGATACGAGACATAAATCATCTAAAGGAACGTATCACCAACGCCATTACAAGCATAACGTCAACTGTGCTAATGCGTGTTCATCAACAGTGGGGAACACGTATTGAAATGTGTTTTCAAAACAATGGCAACCATGTAGAGCATATTATATAAATAAAAATGGTTGTCCATAAAAAAATGTTTATTTTTCCTATGTATGGAAACTTACGGCCCACCCTGTAGAATGAAATCAGTGTTGTTTGGCCTCAGCTCTAGTCCATTTCTGTTGGCAGCTACTATGCAGTACCATTTTAAGAAATATTCTGAAGTCTATCCTAACACTATTGAACACATAAGGAAAAATTTTTATGTTGATGATTTGCTGTGTTCCGTGGATAATACAGAAATGGCTAAACAGATATTCATGGAGGCTAGAGCTATAATGAGAGAGGCTGGCATGGAGCTTAGAAAATGGCAGACCAATCATTCGCAATTACAAGAGTTTATGAGTCATTCCTGTGTAGTACCTGATGCAGCAGAAAGTATTGAGGATTCTGGTATTAAGGAGTTGTGGGCAATAGACGCAAAGGTGCTAGGCATTGTTTGGCAGCAAGATGGTGATTTGTTTACCTTCAATGGGAAATCTTTAGTAGAGCTGGCTGAGAATGAGACAAGGTGGACAAAACGTACAGCTCTTAGTTTGGCTTCAAAGGTCTTTGATCCTCTTGGATTCCTGACTCCATTTGTGATAAAGTCAAAAATTTGGTTTCAGAGCCTCTGGGAAATTGGACTTGGTTGGGACCAAGAGTTATCTGATCATATGGTGGTAAGGTGGAAATATTGGTTCAAAGAATTGGCACATCTTGGAGACATTGAAATCCCAAGATGGTACTTTGGAGAGTTGAACAATAATCCAGACAATTTGGAGCTGCACATCTTTTGTGATGCAAGTGAGGAAGCCTATGCAACTTGTATTTATATTAGAGGCACATTGCAAGAGGAAGTAAGTTGCAGGTTGGTTGCTGCAAAGAGCAGAGTAGCACCTTTGAAAAGGCTTTCTGTTCCAAGGTTGAAATTGATGGGTGCAGTTATTGCTAGTCGGCTTGCAGTTACAGTGCAAAAGCTTTGGCCCTCTATGAAATTCCACGCTATTATTGGACAGACTCCACTATAGTTTGGCACTGGTTAAGAAGTCAGGCAAGGAAATGGAAACCATTTGTTGCTAATAGGGTAGAGGAAATTCAAGCGCACACAGATCCCAAGCAATGGAAGCATTGTCCAGGCACCCAAAACCCCGCTGATTTACCAACACGAGGAATTTCAGTGAAAGATCTTGCACAGTCAAGTTTGTGGTGGAATGGGCCAGAGTGGCTAAAACTTGGAAGTGAAAACTGGCCTTCTAATCAGCCTATTGTAGGAGAATGCCAGGCTGAAGAAGCATGGGTGAGTGAGGTGAGAAAATGCGCTGTGAACAGTTGTCAAGTTATGCAGCAAGACCCCATATTGAGGCTTGAGGACATTAGCAGTCTGAAAAGATTGTTAAGAGTGACAGCATGGGTATATAGATTTACCAACAATATTAAGGGAGAAACAAGAAGGAAGGAATTCTGAACAGTAATGAGATTCAGCAAGCCAGGAAATACTGGGTGGTATATGTGCAGAAGGAAAAATTTGGTGAAGAGAGGGAATTGCTCCCAGCCATCCATTACAGGTTCTACCAACACATTCTGCTCTCAAGGGTTTGGATGTGTTTTTGGATCAGGATTTATTGAGAGTAGGAGGTAGACTACAGTTTTCTGGGTTTCCAGAGGAGAAAAGACATCCAATTTTGCTACCTTCTGGGGGCACTTTGTGGACCTTTTGATCCTGGATACTCATCATAAGCTGTTACATGCTGGAGTTAGAGAAGTGATAATAGAGATTAGACAACAGTTTTGGATTCCCAAAATTAGACAAGTAGTAAAAAAGGTCTTGCATAAATGTGTGGTTTGCAAGCGTTGGAGTGCAAAGCCTTATTATGAAAAGGTGGCTCCACTTCCAAGAGAACGGTGTGTCTATACTGCCCCATTTGATGTAGTGGGAGTAGACTTTGCAGGGCCAGTCTATGTGTATGAGCGAGGGGAGTCTAACAAAGGTTATATATGTCTTTTCACCTGTGCTACCACCAGAGCAATCCATTTGGAGTTGGTAAGCAACTTAAGTAGTGATGTATTTCTTTTGGCCTTTAAAAGGTTTGTGAACAGAAGGGGTTTCCCAAATAAAATCATATCGGATAATGCAAAAACCTTCAAAAAGGCTGCAAAGGAACTCCAAGAAATTTGGTCCTTGCTAAAAGAGGAAGGATTCCAATCCTACTTTTCACACCAAGGGGTACAGTGGGAGTTTATTGTTGAGAGAGCACCATGGTGGGGAGGATTTTGGGAAAGGCTAGTGAGAAGTGTAAAGTGTCCATTAAAGAAACTTTTAGCTAATGTTCATTTGAGCAAAGAAGAATTCTGCACTGTTTTATGTGAAGTAGAAGCAATGGTAAACAGTAGGCCTATCACTTTTGTTTATAACAGTATGCAGGATGCGGAGCCATTGACACCAAATCATTTTCTTTGTGGTAAACGATTAACATCAAGCCCCAGTGTGCCAGAAGACTTGCAGCCTATCCAGAGCACTCAAGGAGAGTTAACCAGACGGTTCAGGTACCTTGAAGAGCTACAAGATCAGTTATGGAAGAGGTGGCAGATGGAATACTTGCCAGAACTCAATTATTACCCATCAGGCAAGGTAAAGGGCTCCAATGCAAATTGTATCAAGGTGGGAGAAGTGGTAATGATTGGGGATGAAAGACCAAGGCAATGCTGGAAGCTTGGCATAATTGAAGAGTTGTTTGTTGGCAAAGACAATTTAGTTAGGTCTGCACTGGTAAAGACTTCAGGAGGAAAGTTAAAGAGACCTATACAAAAACTCTATGCTTTAGAAATCAGCAAAAACACAGATAGTCAAGATGAAACATTTGAGTTACAGCCTCATGGAGAAGGCTTGGCTAACCTTGCAGAAGGTAATGACAACAATGCCTCTTCGGTGGGGAGTGTTAGAAAATCTAGAAGAGGAAGAACCATTGTTGTCCCAAGGCGATATGATGACTAAGCTGATTGATGCAGTATTGCTTGTATATATTAAGTTAAGGTGTATATATATCCATCTCATAATTGTAAGGTTAGTGAAAAATTAACTTAATTTAGAGCTAGCACTTTTGGGCTCTTGTGGCATCATTGTTTGGCCACTCTGGTGGCATCATTTTGGGGCGCTGCGCGTCCTTTCTACTCGTTTGTGGAAGGTCGTACTTACAGGGTGTGGTCTCATAGAGAGCTCTCTTGCAATTCAGTTTGGTTGTTTAGATACAAGATTGTTGCATCGTGCAATAGTCCAGGTTGCGTTGTTGTTGCAAGGTTGAGAAAGAAGACCATAAATAGTGCCCCTTTTGTTTTTATCTTAAATTCATACAATTGAGGCCTAAGGTAGGCCCACATCGAGTCAGCAACCCTGAGGTAGGACCTAATAGGATCTCAAATCCGTAAGTTTTAATTTTAGCCTAACTTGGGCTGTAGGTTGAACTGGCCCTTTAGAACTTGGCCGTTCACGGCTCAGCTGGGATTTTGAACCCAACAAATAAAATAAATAACAATAACAAAAGTTGTGGCCTAGATGGCATACAAGCAGAACATTTAAAATGTTGTAGCCTTCGTATAATACCTACGCTTGCAATGTGTTTCACAAGCTGTATGATACATGGGTATTTGCCACAGTCCATTTTGTCAGTTGTATTGTTGCCAGATGTTAAAAATAAGGGTGCTAGTATCTGTGATAAGAATAATTATAGGCCAATAGCACTTGCCAGTATACTTTCTAAGATGTTAGAATATGTCATTTATAATAGGATAAGTACTTGCAGACTTATGACATTCAGTTTGGCTTTAGAGTGAAACATGCAAAGGTGGGCACCCGGGCCTCATAAAGGACCGACGGTCCCGGTCCCGGTCCTTGCCTCAAACTGGACCGACGGTCCCGGTCACGATCCTTTCTGAAGATAGGACCTAGGAACGTCTCGGTCCTCGGTCCTTATATATAATATAAGTGAAAAATTTGATTAAAATGAAAAATGAAATTAAAGACACCGGAAATCTTTAATTTTATTAACGTAAATTATAATTAATACAATACATAAATGATGAAAAAAAGTTATTAAGTTAAATGAGTTTCCCTTCAAGAAGACTAGCATTTCAAAATGGCTGTCACTGAGCCCTGACCTTTTCGGCTTGAGGACGTCCTTCCCCAAAGAGAAGAGCCTCTCCACGGCGGCACTGGATGGGATAGGCGTGTTAAACTTGATGAACAAGTCCTTCAACGCCGGGCTGGGGAACGAGTCCTTGTTGAAGATGAAGGGTTTCACAGGCCTCTCGCTGAGAAATGTCTCCACCAACTTGGTCCCGGTCTCCTTCGTCTTCTGCCCGCCCTCGTAGAGAGCCTCAAAGAAGTCGTCATTGTCCTGGTCATTCTCACCCTCGCTGCTGTTGATGTCCTTCCTGAGTCCGCTCTTGCCAGAATCCTCTCCACCATAGACATCATCTGCTTCTTCACCTTGGCCTTGATCTCCTCGACGTCATACATGACGTCGTCCTCCACCAGCCTCACCCAGCCCAATTTGAACTTGGGGTGTAGCGCAGCTGCCAGGAGGAAGTCCATATCCTCAAAATGGGGACCAAACCGACGTTTGATCCCATCCCTGACAGCTAATACCAGTGTCTGACACATCTTGACATCGCTGCTTTCCATCTGCTCCTTCAACATTTTGAGAGAGATGGCCAGGGTGGGCAGGAGTGCCCCCATGTACGCCTTGTCCTCCCCTTGCAGGGTGTCCAAGGCCTTACAGACCGGCTTCATCACCTCAAGATACTCTTTGAAGAAGTTGATATCAGCTGAAAAAATAGTTAATATTTTAGTCCTGTACTTAAACTTTTTATATTGTATTTTACTTTTTACTTTTTACCTTTTCAAAAAGAAAAGTAAAAAAATCAAATATGTATATTGCTCACCAGACGAGAACGAAGGCACCCCAAGAATGTTGCACGTCTGGTGTAGTCCATGAAGCTTGTACTCCAGGTTCTGCTCACCCTTGGGGCCCAGGTATTCAAAGTATTTGTCCAGGTACGGCCAGGGATTGCCGGGTTCAGTTCTTCCGCTAGGAGCTCCAGTTGCTTGACTTGAAGTTGAAGCACTAACATTAGTAGATTCTTCGTCTCCTCCAGGTGTTGAAACAAGTTTCAGTTCAGTCTCAGTCTCTTTCTGAGTCTTCTGGAGGAAACGATCCATCTTCTTTAGAACTTCAAATAATCACTAAACACACTAAAAAAGACCGTCCGGACCGGACCGTCCGGAATTGCTTAAAAATGGACCGTCGCTCCTCATTTCGGTCCTCACTGAGAAAAGGACCGACTTTCCCGCTCACGGTCCTTAAAAAGGACCGAGTTCCTGGAGTTCGGTCCTTTTGGAACTCGATCCTGCCCACCTTTGGAAACATGGTACTGACATGTGTATTTATATGCCAAAAAAAGCCGTCCTAAAGTACAAGATGTCAAGTAGCAATGTATATTCCTGTTTTTTGGATGCATCAAAAGCGTTTGATAGAGTTAACCATCACAAACTTTTCAAGAAACTCTTGTGTCGAGGGGTTCCTAAATATACTGTATACTTAGGATACTTGCATTCTGGTATACAGAGCAGACCATGTTTGTAAGATGGAAAAGCACTGTATCACCAGGTTTTAAGGTAACTTATGGTGTTAGGCAAGGAGGTATATTATCACCCTATCTTTTCTGTATATACATGGATGATGCGAAAAATGCTCTGTATGAATTGGTCCACAATTAACCCACCCCTTATATCTCCAGTCTAACTATAGAGTAGATCAAGTCTAGCCTAGAGGGGTCAGCCTAGAGATTCCGGAAATGGTCCAGAGCGGGCAGATAAATTGAGGTCCACAGTAGGATTCCTCACAAGAATTAGGTTAGGGCAATCTACCTTCACCTTTGTTAAGCTATGAGTTGATGCTGGGTCTTAGGCCACAATGTAGGCCTAACTTGTCTGACCCAGCTTAATTTAATGCTTATAACTTACTGGTGTAAAAACTCAATTAGTCACTTACTTTTTGTTATCGGAGTGTCTCCCTTCTCCGGTTATGTTTTCGAGAGCGCACTTTTCTGGTACGTCCTCTCGCCCCGTTCTTCGTTTTCGTTCTCCCTTTTGTTCTCCTTTTCGCGGGGCTTCTCGTACCAGCGTTGTCTTGGTTTATTCCTCGGTTGGTTGAGCGGTAATGTATCTCCACTACCGAGCACGCTCCTCCCACACAGTATATAAATACTAGTGTGGAGAATAACTCTGGTGAGCAACCAATTGGTTTCATCCACCCAGTTATTGACATAAAAGGAATTTAATGATTGTTAGATTAACTACCTACCTACTCAGTGAACCATTTTCGTTACCTCCCAACTACCCACTCATCAGTTTTCCATATACTGGGGGCCCCGGGAGATAAAAATTTTGGTGTCATTGTCACCAATTTTTGTCTGAGTGTAGACTAGCTAACTATTTAACTGTAAATGCCTGTTAATCTGATTAACAGTGCCTATCCTCACCTTCTCATGGAGAAGGTGTAGCATTTAATTAGAAGATAAAATATACATCCATAGGATGAAACTGTCTATGGTCTTTACCATAAGAAAAGAAAAATGAAAGTTAGAAGATAAAATTACAATTCCCCAGCATCTATTTTTTGTTGTAAAATAGTCGCGCTTTTAATGCTGTTTGTCGCTGAGGTCTTGTGTCTGTCAATGTTGTAGTAGGATGCGTTACCACTCCTACTGTCAAAGGAATAGTTACTGGAAGTTCAGTGTCTCCAGTTGTTACTGTCAGTGGAGAAGGTTCTCCAAAGTCCATTGTTTTGGGTCCAGACTCTAAAGGGTACAAAAGAGAAATGTCTCTTGTTGTGTCACCCGTTGAAGTCCTTAATTTGACCACTCTTGTTACCCCATCTGCCCCTGGTCTGAGTTCTGAAACTCTAGCCAGAGGCCAGTTTTGTCTTGGAGTACTGTCATGTATGAGAACAAGGTCCCCTACCTTAATTGTGTCAGACCAATCCTTCTTAGTCATTTGTTTATGTCTCTCCCTTAGACCCATCAAGTACTCATTTTTCCACTGTTTAATGAAATGAGCTTTAACTCTAGTTAAATGTTGTAACTTAGTCTGGAGCTCATCATGTCGTTGAGTCCAGTTTGGGTCTTCTGAAGAGTCTATATTGTAGTCCGGCAGGAGACTAACTTGTTCTCCCGAATCAAATGATTTGGAGTTAATGGTTCTGGGTCATTAATGTTGTCACTCACATAAGTGAGTGGCCTATTGTTAATGATGTTCTCAATCTCAGCCAGGAGAGTGAGTAACCCAAATAAGTGTATCTGTTTTTTGCCAATTGCTTTCTTCAAGCAATTCTTTACTGTTTGATATTCCTCTCCCAGATAGAACCATACCAAGGAGAGGCAACTGGAATATACTTCCACTTTATGTTTTGATTTTGTATATATAATTGTGTGATTTCATTGCTTAACAAGTCGTGGATGACTTGTTCACCAGCTTTGAAATATGTAGCATTGTCAGTCCAAACTGTCTTGGGTACTGAATGTCGTGCACAGAATCTCTTAAAGACAGCAACAAAAGATTCTGCTGTTAGGTCCTCCACAACATCCAAATAAACAGCTCGTGAGGCTGCACATGTAAACAGTACAATGTACATTTTTTGTTCCGTGTCACCCACCCCTACAGTCAATGCTCCTGTATAGTCAATGCCTACAGTCTCAAAGGGTCTGTTGAGAGTAACTCTCTCCTCTGGCAAAGCAGGAGGATTTGGTTTCCTATAGGCCTAGCATGAATACGCCTACATGTGACACACTCACTCAGGACTGTTTTAACAGTGATCCTTCCCTTGGGTATCCAATAAGTTTTTCTTAATGTAGTTAGTGTCTGTGGTACCCCCATATGATACATCATTGTGTATTTTTCTGATGATTAATGTTGTCAAATAGCTAAATCTAGGTAAAAGGATTGGATTTTTGCTTTTGTATGACAGTTTTGATTTGTCTAATCTCCCTTTACACCTTAGAAGGCCTTCCTCATCTCTGAACAAGTTTAGATCCACAACTACTGATGGTACAGGTTCTTTTGTTTGTTTCCCATTTGTTAAGAATTCTAACTCTTTATTGTACTCTTTTTGTTGGGCCTGGCCTATCCAATATTGGGTTGCAACTTCTGTATAATTATGATTGTTTTTATTTAGCTGTTTGTTAATTGTAGCTAAACAGTTGTGAGCAAACCTCAAACAGTAGGCTGTCACCCTGACAAGTTTGTTGAAATCAGAATACTTTTCATAATTAGTGATTGGTTCAACCTTTTCATTTGAAAAGATTAAATTTAATGTCAAGTTAACTTGTTCCACAGGCCATTGGTCTGTATTACAGAGCCACTTAGGTCCCATAAACCAAGTTTTGTTTGACTTCAACAACTTGTAGGATAAACCTCTGGTCAGAAAGTCTGCTGGATTCTGTTTAGTTGGAACATAGTGAAAGTTTACTTGTAGGCTTTCATTAGCGTCAGCTATTTCTTTTAGCCTATTTCTTACAAAGATATTCTTACTATTAATGCTATCATTCCGTATCCAGGCAAGACAAATCTGACTGTCAAGCCAGACGTGGATATTAGTTATGAACACATCATAGTAAGCATCCTTAAGCAATGAATGGTTTTAATGGCTAATGTAGCAGCCAATAGTTCCAATTGAGGTATGGTTCGGGTAGGTTTGAGAGGTGCAACTTTCCCTTTTGCATAAATTAGATGACTTTCTGTAGGGCTTACAAGATACGCACAGCACCCATAAGCTTGTGTGCTTGCATCAGCAAACACATGAAGCCTCTGGGGCTTATCCCTAAACCCACAGCACCTTTGAATTTTAATGTTCTGCACTTTTGTTAAATCAGTAGCTAACTTCTTCCAAGATTTTTGATTTTCATTTGTTATTGGATCATCCCACCCAACATTTGTCCTCCAAATTTCTTGGAGGAGAATCTTTGATTTTATTGTTGAAGGCAGGAATAGACCCATAGGATCAAAAATTTTGGAAGCCTCTGATAATATTTGTCTTTTAGTATTTGCTTCCTCATCAAGTTTAAAACCTTTAGTACAGATTGAATCATGACTGTTAGAAGTTGCATCCAAATACCAGTTCATACCTAAAGTTTTAACTCTGTCTGATGGCTCAGTAAGACCATTATTATCTTTTAAAATCTTTTTGTTTAAATCCTCATTATTTGAAATCCACTCTCTAAGTTCAAAGTTACCTTGTTGCATAATGTTTTGAGAGTGTTCATAGACTTCAGATAATTCAGATTTTGTTGTCGTTGAGCCTATTAGATTGTCTACGTAAAAATGTTCCTTAAGGAAGTTCAATGTTAGAGTGTTATTAAACTGGTTTAAATGATGTTTAATTGTCAATGCTAATAGGCTAGGTGAGCAATTGGCTCCAAACAACACAACATTAAATCTATAGGTTATGAACCCTTTATTCAAATCAAATGGATCCTTGAACCATAAGAACCTAAGTTGGTTCTTATCATATTCATTTTTAAGATTTATTCTCAAAATGCCTTCGAAATGTCACTTTGTACAGCATATTTGTCTAACCTGAACCTCAGTAAGATCTTCACAAGGTCAGAAATGAGATTAGGACCCTCAATCAAGCAATCATTCAAGCTGTGTTTATCACTGTCTTTGAGGCTACAATTATATACTACTCTAAGTTTTGTTGTTGGGGCATCTTGTCGATAAACCCCCCTGTGGGTTAAATAATGACAACCATCTTTTTTAAAAGGGTTATCTGTTACTTCTTCAATGAAGCCTTTCTGTAGCTGTTCTTTGAAGACATTATTATATGTTTTACATTATTTTCTTGTTTGAGTTTTTTCATTACTTTATATAAATGTCCTTTAGCTACTTTGAGATTATCTCTTAAAGTTGGACAATTTATTTTCCAAGGTAACTCAATAAAATAACTATTGTCTTTACACTGAATGGTGTCTTCAAATCTTTCTACCATTAACTGATCTTCTGAAGTTTGATGTGTGTCATGTATACCCACAGATTCTAGTAACCATAAAGTTTGAATTGCCTCATCCAAAGTTTCATTTGATAATGATGAATTAATGTTCTCAGTTGAGATAATATTATTCAAAGTGTTGCTATTCTTACAGGTGTTATGTAGGACTGAGTTGAGGCACATAGTATTTGTTGGTCATGCACTGTTTTGGTTTAGGTCTAGGTTGTAGTCTGATAGGTCACCCAAAGGGGCTATCCCTGATGGAGTCTGAATAGCTATACCATTACCTATCTCTACTATGCCCTTATGAATAAGATTAATATAATCTGCCCCTATTAGCATTTCAATGTTAGCTATTGTGTTGTTAGTGATATGTCTATCAGCTATTTGTAGTGTTTTTTCAAATGATTTATGGTTTGTTCTAGTTTGGGTATAACCAGTTTGTTTTGTCCTACTTTAGAAATAATAACTGCTTCAATTTTCTTGAATTTACTTTCTAAATATAGTTCCAGGTCAATTGTCTTATAGCTATTTTTGTCCGAGTTATCCTTAACAAAGGACGCAATATTGAAGTTTTGTTCATTCGGGTTTGGTGTCAAACCCAATTTATTAACTAAATTTTTTGAAACAAATGTTTGTTGAGAACAACAGTCTATAAGACATCTCACTGGAGTGGTACTACCCTCACTATTCACTAAGTCCAAAGTAATAGTTGGTAAAAGAATCTCAGTGTTTCTTGTTACATTGTTTGAACAAGCAGAATGTCCCATGAAAGTGGCATTTTCTTGATTACCTTTGTTTGGGGGAGGTATCTTTGAGTTTGAGTACTATTATTGGACACTTGGTGAATCACACATTGATGAGACATGTCGTAAACTTTTACAAAACTTACACTTGAATCTTAACCTAGATTTACAGTCTTTCTTATAATGTCCCTGGCCAGTACACTTTTTACACAGGTTCAACTGTTCACATCTTTTAGCCCTTTGGTTAAAATCTGAATATTTGTCACACCCAGTACTACTGTGTTCATTACTTGCACAAAATTTGCAATATGGTGTGTAAGTTGAGGCAGCAGTTACATTAAAGTTCTGTAATGTAGGTGTTCGTGTTTTGTAGTTGGTCACATTGATTCTACAATATCAAGTTTTGTCTGTTTGGCTGTAGCTAGTTGGTCTCTGGGAACAGTCTTTGGTTTATCCATAGTCTGGGTCTTATGTGTTGGAAAACTCTCTCAAGTTGTAATTAGTTAGGATATTGGGGAAGTGTTGTCTTATTTGTGTTAAATTAGGATAATTTTCTCCCGTCTTTAGAATTAAATTATCTTTAACCCTCGAAGGAAGGCACCTAAGTACTATGCTTTGTATAAGCCAAGATGAAGTTTTAATATCTATCTCATTGCTAACCAGTTGTCCTATAATAGCTTCTAATTTGTATAAAAATTTTCCATATCACTATGGTTATCTTTTATGGGTGCAAATTCAAAAATTTGTTGAGATAATTCATATATAATCACATCTTTATTAACGTAATTACGTTTTAAAAGATCAATAGCTACTTCATATGAATCCCTACGGCTGGTAAATAGGCTATCAGGTTATGGGCTGGGCCTTTAAGAGAACTAGTTAAGTAACTAAACTTTTCAACAGTTGAAATATAAGGTTTATTACCTATTAAATTCTCAAATTTGTCAATGAAAGATGGGAATTGTACCGTGTCCCCTTCAAATGTTGGTATTTGCAAAATGGGTAACTGAGCCCTCAATTCTTGTGACTCAGGATTTTGCATGCCACTTAAATTTTGTTGAAGGTTAGCCCTACTTTGATTAAAATCAGAATTAGGTTTTTTTGGTGTTAAGTCAGTCAACCAAGACCGTAGTTCCCTTATTTGCTGTTCAATTGAGCTTACCTGATCATCATCATCAGCGTAAAGGTCTATCAATTGTTCTTCAGCCATTTCGGATTCAACTAACTCTGAAATACTCTCATTAATGGCTATTATTTCCTTCTTTTTAATTTCTAATTTAATAATTACACTCTCTATATTTTTCTTACCTGGTTGTGTAATATTGTTAAAAGTGTTCACAGCCTTTGTAACAGCTCCCAACTTTGCCCCCCTTTTCTTTTTTAACTTTTTCAATTCTGCACTGTCCATGTCTAAGTCAAAATTGTTTAACTGGGGATCGTAATGAAATATAGGACAAGAAGAAATTACCAGAGAAGAGAGAGCACAGACAAAACAGTCAAGTTCAAATTTGGTTTAATCCCCCCCAAGTACTTGTGTGTCACTCAGGTCTAAGCTTATTAGAGAATGAGACTCCTTTAATGTAAATGTTTCCTAGTTAGGCCCTAGGTTGTAGACCTAATTAGGCTTGCTCAGGTTAGGCTTAGGCTAGACCATTTAGCCTAATTCTGCAATTTTTGTTAAGTAAGCTTAAGGTTTGTAAATTCCCCACACACGGACCACACAATGCGAAAAATGCTCTGTATGAATTGGTCCACAATTAACCCACCCCTTATATCTCCAGTCTAACTATAGAGTAGATCAAGTCTAGCCTAGAGGGTCAGCCTAGAGATTCCGGAAATGGTCCAGAGGCGGGCAGATAAATTGAGGTCCACAGTAGGATTCCTCACAAGAATTAGGTTAGGGCAATCTACCTTCACCTTTGTTAAGCTATGAGTTGATGCTGGGTCTTAGGCCACAATGTAGGCCTAACTTGTCTGACCCAGCTTAATTTAATGCTTATAACTTACTGGTGTAAAAACTCAATTAGTCACTTACTTTTTGTTATCGGAGTGTCTCCCTTCTCCGGTTATGTTTTCGAGAGCGCACTTTTCTGGTACGTCCTCTCGCCCCGTTCTTCGTTTTCGTTCTCCCTTTTGTTCTCCTTTTCGCGGGGCTTCTCGTACCAGCGTTGTCTTGGTTTATTCCTCGGTTGGTTGAGCGGTAATGTATCTCCACTACCGAGCACGCTCCTCCCACACAGTATATAAATACTAGTGTGGAGAATAACTCTGGTGAGCAACCAATTGGTTTCATCCACCCAGTTATTGACATAAAAGGAATTTAATGATTGTTAGATTAACTACCTACCTACTCAGTGAACCATTTTCGTTACCTCCCAACTACCCACTCATCAGTTTTCCATAGATGACCTTACCAATGAACTAAAAACTGCACGTACTGGCTGTGCCACTGGAAAGGAAAAAACTTAATCATTTAATGTATGCTGATGACCTTGTTCTTCTGTCACCCTCTCACCATGTTGCTGAGAGTACTAGTAGAGATATGCTGCCAATCTCTTAACAACCGGTTCTGATACAGATAGGGGTGTAAATCGGCGAGCGCCAATTGCGTGAGTCATTAAGCTAGGGAGTCTGGGGTGAACGGTAGCTCCTCCAGCGGGGTCCGGGGCTCCGTCCCGGAAGCCAACGCATTTTAGCTTTGTGTAACATTTTGGCAGAAATTATTTAACATATTCTTTATACTCACCAATGACATAATTATCTAAAAATAAATTAATTCTTCATCAAAAAATAAATAAATATTGAAACGACCACTGCTTGGGATACTACCTATATTTTTCTATAAAATCCTGAAAAAATGAAAAAAAAATTAGATATAAATTTACCTTCTCAATCATGCTGTCTCATTCAAGAAGTTTCCATACAGCCAGTTCGTTCTGCGATGGTTGATATCAACAAACGGGTCGGTGATCCAATCAAAATTTAACAACCGGTTGGGGCGAACCAGACCGAAACGGTCCCAGCACACCCCTGGGCAAAGAGTTGTATTTTGATTTTTAGGTGTAATGTACTGAAACATGTATCATGTGGGTCTTTTGAAATGAATGGGCAGACTATACCTGTTAAAGACATATGTAAATACTTATTTCATGTAATTACTCACGAGCTGCGAGATGAACTCGATATTGAGAGGCAACGTAAAAAGTTGTATGTACAGGGAAACATCCTAGTAAGGAAATTTGGTATGTGTTCAGAATCAGTTAAAATTTATCTCTTTAGAACTTACTGTACTGCATTGTATACAGCCCATTTGTGGTGGAACTATACAAAAACTGCTATGAATAAATTCTCTGTTGCTTATAATATTTTTCGTATGTTATGTAAGGAACTAAAATGGTGCAGTGCTAGTTTTATGTTTACTACGCGTATCCTACCTACCAGCCAAATGTTAATCAGAAGAATATATATAATTTATAATTTCATTACTAGGGTTCAAAACAGCTCTAATGTGTTATTGTACAATGTCCTGTCTTCAGATACTGTGTAAAAATGAACAATAAATAATTCCTAGATTTTCATATTCATTCGTATAATTCTTATATAATTTGTATATTTATATAAATCCTTATATTTATATAATCCTTATGTTCATTATATTCATATAATACTTATATTTATATACATTTATATTCATATATTCATTTTTACATAGAGAGCAAAATCGCGTAACACTGACAAGAGTTTGAGTAAATTTTTAATTTGCTTTCTATTTTATAATTGGTGAATTATTTCTTTTTAAACTACTTAATCATTTTTTTTTCAGATTTAGATTAATAATGTAATCTTGTTCATTCCCTGTATACATTCTATTTTCGTTGTAAAAGATGAAGTCATGTCCTGCTTAACGTTTAATTTTGAATCTTACGCATTTAAGTTTTGTTCATGTGTATGTTTATTCAGAGGCGTACCAATACTTTTTGCCGCTCGGGCGAAAATGCCAACGCCGCCCCCCCCCCTGCAACAATTTTCAATTTTAAAAACAATTCCTTTACAAAAATACACTTCTAAACAAAACTTTTATTGGAAGAAAAACTTAAATAAAGCAACTTCAATTTTAACAATACTACATAATGTATCGTACATAATACACTACATAATTTTAACAATAACTATATAATGTATAATGCCTAGTTAAATTTTCGGACTTTCATAACAGAAAATTCATGAATGATTTTTTCTATGTCCATTGTCTCTGCAACTTCGCGTTCAATTGAAATAATCGCCAAATTGCTCAGTCTAGATTGACTTATAGTTGACCTGAGGCAAATTTTTATAAGTTTCAGTTTCGAGAAACTTCGTTCGCAACTTGCCACGGACATGCATGTAGTTAGACAGATCCGGAGGGCAATTGTTATATGAGGCAAAGATTCCACTAGATCCCATTTAACGATCCACTGAAGTAGTTTTAACATATCCCAGTTCTTTGGATCATCGTCGATGCTTATGCTTTCGAAACTGAGCAAATGTCTGCGCAAACGCTTTATTTCTTCCAGTAGACTTCCTGGATTAATGTCATTGTAGATGGAAGAAAAATTATTGACCTTGGTATTAATTTCTTCATCTTTGGACTGATTCAAAAGGTACGAAGGAGACAGAAATTCAAAGCTATCATTCCTGTTTTTAAGACAAACTGTGCGTTTTTCAATTTCTGCTAATAAACGATCCATGATTTCAAAAAATTCTCGGCATACATCCTCTTGCACGGTCAATCCAGCATCACGAGCTTGCTCTCCAGGCATTCTTCTCCGTCTCCTGACTCTGCGGTCTATACTGATATCCATTTCATTACAGAACTCTTCGGCGGCATCTGCAGCGTTTGATACTACTGCCTCTCGTTCATTAGTTAAAAACACGGATAAAGAGTTCATTTTTAATGCACACTGGTCCAAAGCAAGTCCCTTTCTTTGAAAATATAGCTGAGCATCATTGATTTCTTTCAGCACTGGATCCCAGAAAAATAAGTACACAATGAATATGTATGACATGATGGAGGTCAACAGAGCTTCAGCATCGCCCTTTGTGTCCAGATTTTCGGAGACCCCTTCACTCAGTTCTTCCAAGGCACTAACAACGTGAGTCAAGTTCTTCTTAAGACTAGAAACAGCATCATACTTAGCACTCCACCGCGTATCAGAGACTCGCTTGACAGTGATTTTGGAATGTTTTGTTAAGATATCCCAACGATGAGTAGAGGAAGAAAAGTAGACGAAAATTCGTTCAATTGTTCCAAAGAAAGTTACAGCATTAGGACTCGCGCGACAATGATGAGATATAATTTTTTGGAGGGTTGCATTTTAAAACATAAAAACCCAAAATTTTGCATACTGCTCCCGCCTGACAGTAATTTGCCGCCCCTCGGAAAGTGCCGCTCGGGGCGGTCGCCCCTCTCGCCCCTACCTTGATACGCCACTGTGTTTATTTGTAATTCGTGATGGGAAGGCATATTTCAATTTCCATTTTTACTTAACTCGGCAGATCATGATAACATCAGCTCTGTCAATATGCAGTTTAAAATAAAAATATGGCTTTCTCTTGCTTAGCAGTCTAGACCTTGCTACAGCTGAAATATTTTTTTTGTCTTTAAATGTTTTGCAAAGTAAATCAGCCTATTGAGAATAAAAAACAAAAACAGATCATCATTAAATAATAATGATGTCAGTACAAAATTCAGTATAAAAGCCCATAAAATTTCTTCAATGTTCATTCTGAATTGGCTGAGCATTACTTGTAACATTTTAGCAATAGTAAGAAAAAATCTTTGTCTTCTCCTTCAGAGAACTTGGTCTTAGATAGAGAAAAATAATTTCCCGATACGTTATAAGAAGAATCGGGGAACCTTCAGAGAATTTAGTAATCTCCACAGAATCCTCCGATCCACTACAAGAAGAAATCGGAGAGTAGTATAGAAGAAACTACTGCGATTCCCTATACGGTACCAGCTACTCCAGAGTAACAAATCCGTTGCTGCCACCTAACCAAAACCCTCGTCAACTTTGAACCGACCAAGGCCATAGACGGAGGGGTTAATTAACACTGTGTACCTCTCACCTATATGGCAGTTTTGGTTCAGACAACTGCTGGTTTACAATACCTTATTTTGTAATGTAGCAAAGATTATATATGCAGACAGTGGCGGTTCCTCATATGGGCAATATGGGCAGTCGCACAGGGCGGCATTTGTGGAGGGGCGGCATGAGCGCCTGCAAAAAAAAATAAAAATAAAAATAAGAATAAATAAATAAAGAAATAAATAAAAATAAAAAATAAAATAAAATAAATAATAAAAGATCAATAAATATATTTTTATTAATAAAAAACCATCTATTGCATTTTCCATAAACCTTCCCATAAAAGACCTAAACAATGCAAAATGCTTCCAGATTAATATTATTGGGAATAAAGGCCCATACTTTAACATATGTAATGTTATTTTTCTGGGTTTGGTTAAATAGTGAAATGTATATTATGAAGCATCTGATGAGCCCTTGATTGATGCTTTGAAGAAGCTGGAGGTGACATTTTTCAATGCAGTGGTTGATGCTGCAACATCAGCCATTCAGGAAAGATTTTCCACGTTGGAAATTGTGGGAGAAAAGTTTGGAGTGCTGACACATTTCCAAAATCTCACATTTGAGGAGCTGACAGAACAATGTGTGAACCTTAGTACTACACCTACACTTTAAGGGACAATCTGACTTGGCTGGCAGAGAGCTTGCACAGGAGCTGAAGAACTTGCCTGACTTGCCATCAAAGACCATATCCTTGCTTGAACTGCTGACATTTATCCATGAAAGGGCTCTCTGAAATATATCCAAATTTGGTACTGCTCTCAGAATTGGTCTTACTCTTCCAGTCACTGTTGCTGAAGCAGAGAGGAGCTTTTCAAAGCTGAAGCTCATCAAATCTTACCTGAGGTCAACTATGTCACAGGAACGCCTTACCGGTCTGGCCATCATCAGTATAAATCATACAATTGCTGAGCAGATTTCATATGATGATTTAATTCATGACTTTGCATCAAGGAAGGTAAGAAGAGTCAGGCTTTAGATGGCAGTTGTGCTGTGGTGCAATTTATTTTGTTTCTTGTTCAAAGTGTAGCATAATAATTACCCTCTCTTAAGTGTCTTATTCTATTTATGTGATAGAGCATTTGTACAATTTAGAAATTTGATTCTCTAGTTTACTTATGGCAGTTGTGCAATTTAATTTGTATTTTTCCTGTTCATAGTATCATAATTACATTCTCTTAAGTGAGTTATTCTATTTACGTGATGAAGGATTTGTAAAATTCAGAAATTTGAGTCTTTGTTTTGGTTCTGAAGTTCCAACAATTAGTCCAATAAAAAGTTATTTTGTGAAAGAGTTATGTCTGTCCTTTATTTTGGGGGGATTCGAATGTGTGTGTGTTGGCGAACAGGGGGGGGGGGGCGCTGAAGGTGAGGTTCGCCCAGGGCGTCATGTAAGCTAGGACCGCCACTGTATGCAGATTAAGTTGTGTTAAAATAAGTGGCTATGTTATAATAAGTGTTATAAGTGGTAATTATGTCGCAAATGACATGACCTGAAGTTGAAATAAAAAATACATTTTGCTAGTGTATTTTGGTGTGCTCTGTTCAAATATAACCTTCATTTCCTGTGCAAATGGAAAGCAATATGATTATTTGTACATTACTTCGGAGTCGTATTTCTTCAGTTCTGGTCATGTGAATAGCAATATATTAACCAAAAATTATGAAAACTAACTAAACCTAACCTAACTTAACCTAACTAAACCTAACGCTAACAAGGGGGCTCCGTCCCCTTGACCCCCGCTGATAACCTAAAGTTTGTTCCTGATATGACGAAATATGACTCCGAAATAATGTAAACAAATTCTTATTTCTTTACATTTGCATAGGAAATGAACGTTATATTTGAACAAAGCACACCAAAATACACTAAAAAAATGTATTCTAAAGAAAGATATAAGGCCTAATAGATAAACTAACCTTGAATTATTCTGTGGGTGGATAGAGAAGGGCAGCTTGCTTGAGGAAAGCATGAAGACGCTCCTGCTGTGGGTGGTCGTTAATAAATAAATAACGGGCGAATTACTGGGAAGAGTGATAATTTCGGTTCAGTTGCCGTAAGGTAGGACAACTCACACCCTTCGCACAACATCATACAAAAATGATCTGCTTCGTTGGACTGAAAGATATGTGAACGGCATATAGAAAATTACGTCATCACTATTTCCCTGTACAAATAGCACAAAATTATACTCGTCAGACTAAAAATGAGTGTATTTATATATATATTATTAGTATCATAATTTTCACCATTAATATGCATTTGCACAAAAAATGAGTGGCAAATTTTAATAAAGCGACTAAAACTACCTCATAAAAAGTTATTTTGATTTACAGGTCCAGCCCATGTCATTTAAAACATATGATTATGATTTCTCCTACGATCTTTAGCATTTGCCCATTCCAAATAAACTCAATGAAGATTAATATATCCGTCATCATTCAGGTAACTTTTAATTCGCATGAGCATGTCCAAATGATTTTCTTTCAAGCGGTTTCTTAATTTGATCTTTATAGAATTCATTAAACTGAAATTTTTGAAATTACTTCATTTACTGTCGTGACTCATGATACGCTTGAGCCTGTGCGGATTTTATTTTGCTGTGTGCGCGGATTTCACAACGCGTGTGCGCGCGTACACACGCACGCCTTAGGGGGAACATTGCTCGCAGCGCTGTCTGAAGTAACCTATAGAAATTACAAATTTCATTCACCAGTATGATACTGGTGAATGAAATTTGTAATTGTAGTAATTTGTAATAAAGTCGGAGGTGACAAACGCACGTTTGGAATGGTTGGCAATTTCGGATTATGGTCATGATTTATTAAATATTGTACTAACATACAGAATAGAGTAAAAAAAACTATAACGTTTCATTACTTTCTGATAGATAGAAACCTGTGTTGTTTTTGTTGGTTAGCCGATCAGCACACCCCGATCCAGCAAGCCAGCGGCACGCAGGTAACCGATCGCCCTCTCCGGAGTGGACCAGAGGTTCAATGCACTAGTGATGTTGTGTTGTGTTCTATGTTGTGCTAGAGCGGTACAGTCTGTCATAATGTGTTCAATTGTTTGTGGTGTGTCCTGGCACAGGTGGCAGGTGTCGTCTGTGGAGTTGTCTAGTCTGTGTTTATATGTCTATAAGTTGGAGTGATGTCCACATCGGAATCGTGCTAAATTAACCCGATCCGATCTGCTCAGGCTGGTCTCTGACCTGTTAATGGGTGGCGGCTTCGCACCTAGGACCGCATTCGGACCGAGTCGTGTCAGTGCTTTGTGGGTTAGGTGTGTGTGTGTATGTGTTTTCTGTACTGTGTGATGTCTGTGGGGCGTGGTATGGAATGGAGTATTTGGTTATAATGTCTCTCTGGTGTTACCTTAATGGTGCGAGGTGTTGGTGCATGATTGTACATGTAGTGGCAAGGGTGTTGTGGGTTAGTTGTCGCTGCTGCCATGAATTGTGTTCCCCTCATGTCTAAATGTTCCCTAACTTTCAGTATTTTTGTTTCTGTGTGCAGGTGTTCTATTGGTGTTGTTTGAGTGCATCCTGTAATGATACGAAGTGTGTTGTTTTGCATTGTCTGTAAGGTGTTTATGAGTGTGTCTGAGAGAATGGGTGCCCAGCATGGGCTAGCATAGTCCATAACTGAGCGAACATATTGTTTGTATACGAATAATGTTGTTTCCTGCTGGTGTCCAAAGTTTGTGCCTGTTAGTACCCTAAGTGTGTTAAGTCTTGACGTACATTTGTTTTTAATGTCCTGAATGTGGTTTGCAAAAGATAATGATGTGTTGTATGTGACCCCAAGTATTTTGGTCCTGTGAGTGTGTGGAATGTTGGTGTTGTTTAGTGTAAGCTGTGGAGTTTTCTGGTGTTTTTTTGTGTTGCTTGTTAGCAAGGTGATGGTTGATTTTGTGGGCGCTACTTTGAGTCTATTGTGTGTGAGCCAGTCTTGTATACTGTTTATGTATGTTTGTACGTTATTTGTAGCGGTGTCGATGTTGTTGTGGGTGGATGTTAGAGTGATGTCATCTGCATGTGATGATAAGGTAAGCTTGTTATCTATGGGTGGTGCAAAGTCATGCATGTATAAGTTGAAGAGTGTTGGTGAGAGAACAGAGCCTTGAGGGACCCCGTTCGGAAAAAGTTTGTTTTTAGATGACTTGCCGTTAAATGTGACATGTGAGTATCTTCCTGAAAGATAGTTGCTCAGCCACATTTTGGTGTTATTGTGCATGTTTGATTTTGTGGGCGCTACTTTGAGTCTATTGTGTGTGAGCCAGTCTTGTATACTGTTTATGTATGTTTGTACGTTATTTGTAGCGGTGTCGATGTTGTTGTGGGTGGATGTTAGAGTGATGTCATCTGCATGTGATGATAAGGTAAGCTTGTTATCTATGGGTGGTGCAAAGTCATGCATGTATAAGTTGAAGAGTGTTGGTGAGAGAACAGAGCCTTGAGGGACCCCGTTCGGAAAAAGTTTGTTTTTAGATGACTTGCCGTTAAATGTGACATGTGAGTATCTTCCTGAAAGATAGTTGCTCAGCCACATTTTGGTGTTATTGTGCATGTTTGTTTTGAGTATTTTGTTTATGAGAGGGAAGCGCAGGATAGCATCAAATGTTTTACTAATGTCTATTGTTGCTAATAGTGTACCTGGTCGTCTGGAGTTGATGCCATCCATGATGTGCTGCGTGACGTTAGTGAGTAATGTAGTGGTTGAGTGGTGAGGTCTGAATCCATGTTGAGTAGGCGATAGTGGTATGTGTGGGTTGGTGATTTGTAAGATTAGTCTTTCTGTTATTTTGGAAGGTGTGCATAGTAAAGTAATGGGTTTATAGGAAGCTGGTTTTGTTGGATTTTTGTTTGGTTTGAGTAGTGTTATAATTTTACCTTGTTTCCATATGTCAGGAATAATACAGTGTTGGTATGAATATGTGCAGATATTTGTGAGAGCTAGTATTCCCTGTGGGCCCAAGTGTTTAAGGTGTATGTTAGATATGTTGTCTGGTCCAGTAGCCTTCGAATTCTTAATGTTTTTGATGATCTTGGTGGTCTGGTCTGTATTGAAGGGTGTAATGGTCGTGTCGAGTCTGTAGGTTTTCTTGTGTCTGGCTGTTTGTCTGTCTGCGTGTTTCTGGTTGTTGTCTCTGTTTAAGTGACTTATCTTTGCGTAGTGATTAACTAGAATGTTAGCTTGTTGTGTATATGTTGGGATATTATTTTGGCTGCGACAGATAGCCGCGTGTGAAGTGTGAATGCCGCTGTTAGAGTGGGTAATGTTGTTTATGGTCTTGTATAGCCTGGATGTATCTGTGGAGTGGTTTAGTGTTATTATGAATTCCCTAAATGTTTCTGTTTGTTTTTCCTTGAGTTTGTTGTTTATTTCTGTGTTGAGCTGTTGTATCTGTTGTTTTATGGCTTCTGTGTGTGGTGTTTGTGTGTTATGTTTGAGGTTGTTACGTTGCCTTATGAGGTGGGCTATTTCTCTAGTGTAATTTGGGTTGTATTTCCTAATGTTGTTTTGGGTATGTATTTGTTTGCATTACTGGTGATCTGATTAAATGTCTTGAGTAGTGTATTGATGTTCATGATGGGTATGCTGTTTAATATGGTGTATTGTTCCTCAGTCTGTATTTTGAACTGTTCCCAATCAGCTTTCTTGTAATTTCTGTAAGTGTGCCTAAGACTGTTGGGGTAGAGTGTGCAACGTGTTGTAATGTTGATGGGCAGGTGGTGTATGTGTGTATGTGTTGCTAGTGAGGGGGAACAGAACGTTATGTCTGGGGAGGAGTTTGAGTATCCTGCTTGATGTGGTATGTGTGTATGTTTTCCTGTATTGTTAAGAATGAAGAGGCTGTTTAGTTGTGTGGCGATGTTGGCGCCTCTGGTGTTGCTTTGGTTGTGCAGGTACCAACTAGTGTCTTTAGCGTTGAAGTCTCCTCCTAAGATGACATTAGTGAGAGAGGCCAGATTGTGTAACTGTGGATTGTAATTGGCTGGCACCTGAAGTGAACTATCTGGTGGGATGTAAATATTGATTAGTGTGGTGTTGTGTTTTGCGCATGTTTTAATGTTAACTGCCTGTATTTCTATCGTGTTATCTGCTTGGATTGTGTTTGTAATGTTTTGGGTGGCATCAGTGTAGCTAATGCTTTTACGTATGTAAGTGATGAGACCATCCCCGTGACCCCCAGTACGATCTTGACGGATCGCCGTGAGGTCAGGGATGGTGGGTGTTTTGTGTGTGCGTTTTAGTTTTGTTTCTTGTATAAGTGCTATGTGAATGTTGTGTTTGTGTACGAATTCCCTAAGCTGCATGATTTTGTTTGTGAGGCCATCTACGTTGTACTATAATATGTTAATATTATACTTCTGTATGTGTCTCATGGTGCTATTGTGTCTATGTCTTTGTGTATGGTGACATGTGTAAGTTGTAGTGGGGCCTGGATTAGTCTTAAAGTCGCCGGAGAGTAAGAGTAGTCCGGGGAGCACGCAATT
This sequence comes from Bathynomus jamesi, assembly GCA_023014485.1. Lineage (NCBI taxonomy): Eukaryota > Metazoa > Arthropoda > Malacostraca > Isopoda > Cirolanidae > Bathynomus > Bathynomus jamesi. The sequence goes on from JAJOZX010003255.1 coordinate 308,972, forward strand.
GCTCCCCGTAAAGAAAAAATAGCACGTTGAGAATAGGTCCGGCCACGGGAGCCGATCGGCACTCTGACCGTGCCACGCAACAGGCCGTCGACTGCCAGTCTGGCCAACCGTAGACAGCCCGCTGCACAGAGATTTGAGGAAGTTTGGCCACCAGCGCGTTGATGTTTCGGTTTGACGTCGCCTCTTCTTCGCGTTGACGTGTCCCGCGCTGGAGGATACAGCCACTGTTAGAAGCTTCCTCGTCAGCTGCTAACACTTTTTTCACGTTGTTCTAGCTAACTGTTCAGAGGGTTTTTATAAACAAATCTCAGTTTTCTGCTCAAAACGGCTCTTTCTAATTTTAAAATTGATTATTCAAAGAAGGAAGATATTGATTTCTATTTTGCGGCAACAGTTGATGATATTTATGTTACGTTATTGATTAATGAAAGTGATTAGGCTCTTCAAGTTATAAAAGATTTCTTTCGTAATAATTGATAAATACAAAATACAAAACGTATATGCAAACACGATGATGATGCTTAGACTACTCAAGTTGATGAAGTTTTCTCTTTTTCATATATTGTATCGACGTAATACTGTAAATATATTTCAAGTTTCTGCATAAATAAACTTGTGTTTCACAGAAAACAAAGACTTCCCTCAATCTTCTATCACATCCAAACAGTCCAAACGGACTATATATATCTATATATATATAAAAAAAACCTGTGTAGAATATGGTAGTTGTAAATACTAAGCCGTAGAATATCGTACATTCATTTTAGTATGACAGCACATGAATGAGATGAGGAAACTTGGTAAATTATATTAGATTATAGTATGAATCTGACGTCCAAAGATTCGAACCAAAGACCAAAGATAATTTACAACAAGATCCAAAACTCTGCCCAGTTTTTGCGTTCTCTTTTTTTATTTCTGTATTTGGAAAGATAACTAAATTATTAGCAAAAAAATACACCATTTATTTATTTATTGGTCATATACTTCTAAAGTCTAAACCATTAAAGAATGCGCGAAGTTTAGTTTTCACTCCATACGTTAGGTGGAAAGTGTTTAATATTCATTTGGTGGGATAACGAACTATAACCGCGTTATATATAGTTTTTGTAAGTTTGTTAGAACATACGACCAACACTATTTAAGAAATGCGAGTGAATACAAATCGATGAAGTTAAATTTTTATAGCATCTTGAAAGTATGATAATTAAAACTTTAAAAGTTTTTAGAAATCACCCAAAGAAAGCTATAGTTTTTGGGGGTTTGGTAGGATTTGGATTAAATTTTGCTAAACAGAAGTATAAGTAAGTTACCCAACCCTAGGATAAGCAATTTGAGATAGTATGAGTGTCCCAAATTTGAGAAGTTTGGTAGAAATTTACTCTACCTGGCGCTTCACTTTTCGAACAAAAACATTAGATTCACATCTGGAGGAGTCACATTTTAGATAATGGTATAAATTAGGGAATATGCATCACTTTTCCTGTTTACTATGATAATGAATTTGGAGTCTGCCTCTGCTTAGAATCTGAGCATCACTTCTGCCAAACTTTTCATAGGCCTCATGACAGTGAGACCTAGGGCTAGTTTGTTTAGCCTTTAAAAGTAAGTATAGCTGTACCATTTTGAGCTTGGTTGTGAGCACAGGATATTTGTGAATCCTAAAACTGACCAGTAAGGTAACTTTTATTATTAGCTTAATAAACTATATTTCTAAAAAATTTACAAAATATATTTACAAATTTATAACAAAAAAAAAATTTTTGCGAACTATACTTACAACATTTACAAATATCTACAAAAAAGGTAAATGTACAGTATTATACCCGTCTCCCTTTTGAGGTGAAATTTATGTTTTTCCTATGGTTTTTGATGTGTTTTGAATGAATCTGACCCTCAAAACCGTTGGAAATGACTCGTTTTTGAGATAACCCCCCTCCCCCCAGCCGGCAATCGAAAACAAGTCATTTCCGACGGTTTTGAAGGTCAGATTCGTTTAAAACATCAAAAGCCATAGGAAAAACATAAATTTCACCTTCAAAATTGACCTGACCTAACCTATCCTAATCTAACCTAAATCACTTATAGTCTTGTAGGCAGCCCAGGAATCACTATAAATCACAGAGCCAGGCCTAATGTACTTCTGAATGAGTGGAATGAGTGTTCCATTCCGGTATGAAAGTAATTAAAATTTGAAATGGATGGAGCGCAGTGATTGGGCAGACATGTAATGAACATACAAACGAACGTACGAACACACAAACGAACGTACGAACACACAAACGAACGTACGAACACACAAACGAACGTACGAACACACAAACGAACGTACGAACACACAAACGAACGTACGAAACACAAACGAACGTACGCACACACAAACGAACGTACGAACACACAAACGAACGTACGAACACACAAACGAACGTACGAACACACAAACGAACGTACGAACACACAAACGAACGTACGAACACACAAACGAACGTACGAACACACAAACGAACGTACGAACACACAAACGAACGTACGAACACACAAACGAACGTACGAACACACAAACGAACGTACGAACACACAAACGAACGTACGAACACACAAACGAACGTACGAACACACAAACGAACGTACGAACACACAAACGAACGTACGAACACACAAACGAACGTACGAACACACAAACGAACGTACGAACACACAAACGAACGTACGAACACACAAACGAACGTACGAACACACAAACGAACGTACGAACACACAAACGAACGTACGAACACACACTAGATACACACCAAAAAAATGTTTATATCTCGAAAACGAAGCATTTGCGATGGAAACGCTATAGAAGGAAAGTGTCTTAGAATTAAAAAATCTACTTAATGAACATATAATAATTGCTGGATGTTAGACGGGTGTAATAGTAGAATAATACCACAAAAAATACTCACTGGTGACTGTTCTCCGCACTGAATCCAGTGTGCAAATTAACACAGCTCAACGTACACTATTAGCAGCAATAGACATTAGTAAAGCATTTGATGCTATCCCACGCTTCCCTCTCATAAACAAAATACTCAACACAAACATGCACAATAACACCAAAAGGTGGCTGAGCAACTATCTCTCAGGAAGATACTCACATGTCACATTTAATGGCAAGTCATCCAAAAACAAGCTTTTTCCGAATGGGGTCCCTCAAGGCTCTGTTCTCTCACCAACACTCTTCAACTTATACATGCATGACATTCTAACACCCATAGATAACAAGCTTACCTTATCATCATATGCAGATGATATCACACTAACATCCACCCACAACAACATCGACACCGCTACAAATAACCTACAAACATACATAAACAGTATACAAGACTGGCTCACACACAATAGACTCAAAGTAGCACCCACAAAATCAACCATCACCTTGCTTACAAGCAACACAAAAGAACACCAGGTAATTCCACAGTTTACACTAAACAACATAAACATTCCACACACTCACAGAACCAAAATACTTGGTGTCACGTACAACACATCATTATCTTTTGCAAACCACATTCAGGACATTAAAAACAAATGTACGTCAAGACTTAACATGCTTAGGGTACTAACAGGCACAAACTTTGGACACTAGCAGGAAACAACATCCCTCATATACAAACAATATATTCGCTCAGTTATGGACTATGCCAGCCCATGCTGGGCACCCATTATCTCAAACACACACAAATACTTTACAAACAATACAAAACAACGCACTTTGTATCATTACAGGATGCACTCAAACAACACCAATAGAACACCTGCATACAGAAACAAAAATACTAAAAGCTAGGGAACATTTAGACATGAGGGGAACACAATTCATGGCAGCAGCGACAACTAACCCACAACACTCTTGCCACTACATGTACAATCATGCACCAACACCTCGCACCATTAAGGTAACACCAGAGAGACTTTATAACCAAATACTCCATTCCATACCATGCCCCACAGACATCACACAGTACAGAAAACACATACACACACACCTAACCCACAAAGCACTGACACGACTCGGTCCGAATGCGGTCCTAGGTGTGAAGCCGCCACCCATTAACAGGTCAGAGATCAGCCTGAGCAGATCGGATCGAGTTAACTTGGCACGATTCCGATGTGGACATCACCCCAACTTACGGACATATAAACACAGACTAGACAACTCCATAGACGACACCTGCCACCTGTGCCAGGACACACCACAAACAATTGAACACATTATGACACTGTACCACTCTAGCACAACAACGAACACATTATGACACTGTACTACTCTAGCACAACACATCATCACTAGTGCGCTGGACCTCTGGTCCACTCCGGAGAGGGCGATCGGTTACCTGCGTGCTGCTGGCTTGCTCGATCAGGGTGGGCTGATTGGCTAAACAACAACAACAACAACAAACAACAACACAGTAGAGGAAGAAAACAAACCCATGTATAAAATTAAAATGTGCATTGGACTGCAACCTACATGCATTAAGATGTGATGAATGCTGACTATGGATATACTACAGTTGTAGTGAACTGCCTATTTATTTCCTTCTCATCCTTCAAAATTCAAAAAGAAAATTCTCATGCTTTAAATGTGCTCATCAAATTTGCGATGACTATAATAGACAATTTGAAGAGCTTGAAGTACAACTGGCAGGAGAGTTACAGCAGGAAGAAATTGTCATTACCAATGCAGAGCTTGCTGAAAAAGTGAGAAACCCTCAGGATGAGACCCTAGAGAGAGGGAAACTGCAAACAAAAATGGCACCAAAAGATAGAAAAGAATAGGAAATAGACATTGAGACCTTCAACAAAGTGAACAACCCCACTGTACATAGTCACCAAAAAGCCAAAGTTGAAAACAAGAAGCAGTACACAAGTATTACAGGAAAGGCTTGTGTAAATCTGGAGTTAAGGGAAGAGAATGCCTATTTGCTCACCCACTACTCTGCAAAAAATTGAAAAAACAGCAGAATTCTTTGAAACTTCTACGTATATGGTGAGAAAAAGTCGGAGTTTGCAAAAAGAATATGGTATATTACCACATGTTCCGAGTATGTTGAAAGGAAAGGTCATAACCAGTGAAGTGAAGAGGATTGTAAGAGAATTTTACGAGAGCGATGATTATAGCTGAATGTGTCTGGGAATGAAGGATTATAAATTTACTATTAATGAAAATGGAGAAAAAGTGAAGATGCAGAAGAGATTGATGCTATGTAATTTACGTGAATTCAGAGAATATATAAAAAATGAAGCTAATCCAAAAATTGGATTTAGCTCTGTTGCAAATTTAAGACCTTCTTGGTGTGTACTCACAGGTCAGAGCAGTACACACTCTGTGTGTGTATGTACATACAAAAGGCTGATGGCCTTATTGGTCTGTAATATAGATGATGATGATTGTATGATGCACAAATGTAAAAAATGCCCCTATGAGGGAGGTGTTAAATGATATTTAGAAACTTTAGATTTTATGTTTAATGCGGAAGAAATAACTTATAAACAGTGGGAGAGTGTGGACAGCTGCATGATTAAAGACGAAGTTGAATCTCCACAAGATTTTGTGGAATCATTGAGTAAAAATATTACAGAACTAACTAGGCATCATTTCATAAACAAAAAGCCAATCCAATTACTTTAAAGAGCTAAAAGAAAATGAAGGCGTCCTTGTAGGGGACTTTGCAGAAAACTTTTCTTTTATTGTTCAGGATGTGGCACAAGGGTTTCACTGGGAAACTTCCCAGTGTACTGTACATCCTTTCGTATATTATTATAAACTTGGCGAAAAAATTTGTTATCAAAGTTATTATTTTATTTCTGATTGTCGTAAGCACAGTACAATGCTAGTATATTCCTTTCTAAAAAAACTTATACCTAGTATTCATGAGCAGCATCCAACTTTATCAAAAATTCACTACTTTACTGATGGCTGTGCATCCCAGTATAGAACTAAATTAAACTTTTTGAATTTATGCCACCACAAAGCTGATTTTAGAATAGACGGAGAGTGGAATTTTTTTGCTATGTTGCACGGAAAGAGTGTGTGCGACGGAATAGGTGGCACTGTGAAAAGATTAGTAGCAAAAGCCAGTTTACAACGACCGATTGATAATCAAATTTTAACTCCCAAAGACTTTTTTGAATTTTGCTCAACTAATTTAGATTCCACAATAATTTTTTTTATGTATCCAAAAATGAAGTTACAGAAATAGAAAATTCCCTACAAGAGCGTCTCAATTTACCGATTATTCCAATTAAAGGTACCCAAAAATTACATAGATTTATCCCTTTGTCAGCAAACACTTTAAAAGATTATTCGTTATCTAATAGTCTTCAGTCAGAAGAAATAAGAAAAATTGTTAGTGGAGAAGAAGTAGATCATGATGGAGAAGCTGGTGATATCGAAGGAGAGTTAAGCAATAAAGAAATAGAAGTAGGCTCTTTTGTCAGTTGTGTGTATGAAAAAGAATTGTGGTTAGGATTGGTCGAGTCATATGATGCAGAATATGACAATTATTTGATTAAATTTCTTTATCCTTTAGGAATAGTGCCCTCGTACATTTTTCCTGCAGAAGATGATATTTGCCATGTTCCCCCCGAGAACATATTTGGAACAATTGAGTCAAATTTAAGAGGTGGAACAAGGATACAGTATGTCTTTCCAGCTCAAGATTTAGAAAATTTCTCAAGAAAACTTAAAGCAAATTAGCATATGTATGAAGTTAGCACTTAGCATGAATGTAGATATGTATTTAAATTACAATTAATAATTACAAACGCTAAGTATATCCTTATTATATTGTTATCCTACTATTTAATATGTTTAGTTTCATTAAATAAATTTTTGATGATGAAATTCTGAAAAAATTAAGAAAGCCAGCATTAATAAAATTAAGTTTTAAGCTATATTATGGCCTGTAAGCTAACTTTTTATTGCTGATTATGGTAGATCTTTGCTCAGGCAACATTTTTTCTTCAATAAAATTTTTTAAAAAATTGATCCCTTCAAGGTCAAATCCTGAATTTTTTTTGTTTTTCAAAATTAAGGTTTTTTTTTTATTAAATTATCCCAATGAAAGTACCACTTTTGGAAATGAGCTCATTCCACTTCCATCCATATAAAGTTTATTAAGCTACGACAATTAGAAGCCGAGATATAGGGATTTAAAAAATTCTTAGGTCACGATTTGGCTAAAATTTGACCTGACCCTAAATTTTGACCTATTTGACCAATTTTCAAAAATTTGGGAATTTGTTTTTTTTTCACTAAAAAATACCCTCTGACCAAGTTTCGTGAATATTGAAGATGTATTAGTGTTATATCAGCACTTCTACGTGTCTATTTATCCTGGATTTAACCCCCGAGTGGACCTTGTATTTAGCCTAAGTACAGTGGACCCCCGATTTGAGTATTTTTGATTTGAGTACGCTCGTCCATAGGCTCCTATTGACTCGACTTGAGTAGAAAACTTGATTTGAGTATACCAGCCAGCGACGCCGAACGCGTTTCAGTTTGTCTAGAGCGTTCGTTGCGGGAACATTCAGGGTCTAATGTTTTGAATAGTACAGGTGTTCTTAGGGATTTCTGTTAGAATTTCGTACATTTCGTACATTTTGTTTTCTGACTTTGTACTTAGTGTTTATTTATGTTAGTTTCTGTTGATTACAGCATAAAATAGTGAAAATATAGCATAAATTTGGTGATTCGTACATGCAGTGACTTTGATACTGTATTTTATATTGTGGCATAGTGACATAGTGTACTGTTATAGTGATGGCTTCTAAACGTACATCTACATCAAAAGACTCACAAAAGAAGAAATTTCGTAGGCCAATTTCTATAGAAAAAGTAGGGGTTGGGTGAAATTTTTGGGTTTTGGAACAAATTAATTAATTCCCATAGGTTATTAAGTTCGATTTGAGTACATTTGGAATGGATTACGTACTCAAATCGGGGGTCCACTGTATTACTGTCTTAAAAAAGTTCAGTATTGCATGATGATAGTGACACAAAAGGTAAAGAAAGACCACACACTATTCTATTTGGTTATTTTGCAATGTATAAAATTTTAAAAATATGGCAAAAGAGAGAGATTATGGCTAAAGAAAATTCTGAACTTTTTAAAATATGCTTTCTGAAATTTATGCCTACTTTTTAACCTTTGTGGTAAAATGCCTAGTATATACCGTACACCATATGTAATTTGGAGATGGAGTTCATAACAGCTTAGTAATATATTAAATTAGGTTAGGTTAGTAATTAGAGCCTATGGATTCTGCTTCTGAACTGTATCTGGCATCTGGAATTTTACCACCTTTTGCTGTTATGGATGTCAGACAATTGCAAAACATCACACATGCTCCTTGATTTAGTACAAAGAATAAAAAGCCATAGTCATTCAAGTATAGGGTGGGGCATGGGAACCAAGTGTTTTTGGAATAATCAGGAAAATGATATTTATTTTTGTAAAGAAAATATATTGGTAGAACAACATTCGTAAGAACATAGCATTTCATGTCATAATAATCATGTACCGAAAATTATATCTGGCATATGATGTCCTTGGCCGTCGACGCATTGTTGAAGGCGTTTACGAAAATTGGCCTCCACTCTTCCCAGCAGGTCTCTGTTGATTTGGATGATTTGTTGACGGATCGCTTCCTTCAATGCATCTAATGTACGGGGCTTGTCCTCGTAGACACGTGACTTGAGGTACCCCCATAGAAAGAAGTCACATGTGGACAAGTCAGGGACCGAGGGGGCCATGCAATGTCACCAAATCTCGAAATGAGATGGTTGGGAAACAGGGTCGAAGAACAGCCATTGACGCTCTGGCGGTGTGTGGCGTGGCCCCATCTTGCTGAAACCACAAATGTCGACGAGCAATACGCCTTCTTCGTAACTCAGGGATGAAAAAGTTGTTCACCATCTCAATGTAACGCCCAGATGTTATGGTAACGGTAACCCCATTTTGTTCGAAGAAATAGGGACCGATGACGCCAAACTTTCCCACCGCGCACCAAACTGTAACCTTAGGGCTATGCAGCGGTTTTTCATGGAGTTGTCGCGGATTTTCAGCAGCCCATTACCGACAGTTTTGATTGTTGACGGCCCCATTAAGGTGGAAATGGGCTTCATCACTCATTACCACCATCATGTTTTCATTCTGCTCATAAAGTGCAAGCATTTCCTGTGCAAAATTCAGTCGTTGGGGGCAATCGTTTACATTCAATTCCTGCACCATCGCTAACTTGTATGGGTGAAAATGTAATTCTTCATGCAAAATCCGTCTAACAGTACGATTGCTGATTCCGAGTGCAGCTGAATGTCTCCGAGCAGAGCGGCCTGGGCTTTGCAACATCGCTTGTCTGACCCTTTCAACGTTCTCTGGAGTACGCACAGTGCGTTGCGGCCCCTTCGGTTTTGTTTTCATTATTGAGCCTCCTGTTCGAAGATTGTTAACCCAACGTAAGATTGTGTCACGAGCGGGAACAGAGTCATTTCGATGAATGTTGAATCTGCGGCGAAACGCACGCTGAACTGCTGTCACTGACTCGCCACTCCTAACAAAATGATCATACGCGAACATGCGGTGTTCTAACGTCCACTGCTCCATGATGGCACCTGAAAGATAAAGGTGAGTGTTAGTTAAAGTTAAATGCTATGAACCCAGGAATGGAATGCTACCTACCGCACGCCCCTCCCATTCCTAATGGCCGATTACTAGCTATTCAAAAAACACTTGATTCCCGTGCCCCACCCTGTATTACTAATGAACCATTATAAAGCTTGGCTGGACAATATGCCTTAGGTGCAGTTAAGTATTCAATATCTGGCCAACTGGCCAGTTATCTAGCAAAACCAGGGGTAGTCTGGATATCTTGTGCATCACTAAAATTACACTATTATAAATTTTGTTATACATTTTGTATTCCTAATTATTGAAGTGATAAATTGCTGGGTCTTTCTTTTGCTGTCTTGTTACATTTGGTTGTAAAGGAATATGCAGAAGTGGAGTTCAATCCCTTAGACCAGTGGTTCCCAACCTTTTCACCCCAAAGGACCCCTTTTATTTTTATTTTTTTCCCACGGACCCCATGTTTTTGAAAGATTCCGTCTACCAAACAAACTGTTTTTATTAACTAATAATTAACTCGTTTTCTCATTTTTCACTATCAAATAAAGGACATATAAGAGAGTATGCAATTAAAATACAGCCTATTAAATAAAGTATTAATAATTCCAGCCAAGAGCAAGGAAACTTGAAATTTTAGCCTAAGCACCCTTATCGCGGGTAAATGTACAATTTCTATTGGAACCTCTCGAAATATTGAAAGCTCATGGACCCTTAGACCATGATTTAGCAACAAAGTTAAGTTTTCACAAAATTACACCAGGCCTTCCTTATGCATTGCCACATGTTTTTTAAATTGAAATGTAGCCTAACTGGTAGCCTGCTAATTCAGAAATTAAAAAATTTATAATATGCAAGGTATTTTATTTTATTATACAGGGTGTCCCAGAATTAACTATCTATTTCAATGAAATCCGACAAATTTTTTAAAAACACTTTTATTTATGTTTATCATGTTTAATATGTGTTAAAAATGTATAAATTTCTAAATTTTTTTCATAATTTTATTTTTATAATTTTTTCATTATCTGGTCCAATGAAAGACCGTCTGAAGTCAGAATGGCAAAGAGACTCTCCAAAAGTTAACGTGTGGCTTGGAATGACCAAATCCAAAATTTATGGTGCTCCATCTTGTTGAAACACAACATTATCAAGAATGCCATCATCAAGAAGCTGTGGTTCGAGAAACTGCTGAAGCATATCAAGGTAGACGGTACCTGTTACAGTTGCTTCCGCAAAGAAGAATGGGCCATAAATTTTGGATTTGGTCATTCCAAGCCACACGTTAACTTTTGGAGAGTCTCTTTGCCATTCTATGACTTCAGACGGTCTTTCATTGGACCAGATAATGAAAAAATTATGAAAATAAAATTATGAAAAAAATTTAGAAATTTATACATTTTTAACACATTTTAAACATGATAAACATAAATAAAAGTGTTTTTTTTAAAAATTTGTCCGATTTCATTGAAATAGATAGTTAATTCTGGGACACCCTGTACAGTATATACCATAATAAACTTTAACATTTGACAGTGAAAAGCAGGTTTTAAAATATTCTCCAAGTGGATCATTTAAATCTAAAGATGGAATTAAAGATGGAATTAAAATTTAAAAAGAAAATACCTGAACTTTGTCTCAATGTTTATTTTGTTAATCTTACAAAGTAATCAGTTCATAGGCCAATTATCTCACTGTTTCCAGTCCCAATGTATCTCAACCTATTAAAATTATTGAATTAAAAATTTATTTAAATCTAATTTAGGTAAGATTATTTTTCTAAAGAATGGTCTTGTTTTTATCTTAGTAAAGGCACATCTAAACCGTAAATTGAACTACAGTTCCTATGTATAAGTAACCTGTTTATTAACTTAAATTTCAGTGAAAATTGCTTGATGCGGGCATACTGTGAAGAGGCTTTGAAATATGGAGAACTCACACACCGATTAACTGATGAAGATAGACATATTACAGTTATATTAAATCCAGCAGCAAATAATGGGTGAGAAGTGCGGCATTCTTCTATGTTGTGTATATTACATTGTAGTGTAAGTTTACAGATAAAAAAAACTTAGAACTAAAGGGGGGAGGGGGAGAATCTTTGATTTTCAATAGGATCTTTTCTTCATTCTCCAGTTATTCTATACAAGTTAGTGTTTGGATCATTTTCCTGTTGGAAATAAATCCATTGTGGCATAATCATAATCCAGTTGGTAGCCTACAGTATGCCCTTGGCCTTTCAAAGTGTCTAAATAAGTTAAAGGCCTGAAGAGAACCTAGATTTGTTGGTTAAATACTGGCCACATGTTGAAGTGATTAAACTAACCAAGCCCACCCCTCTTTATTCCACTTTTTCTCTAAATCTCAATGAAAGCAAAGGAAAGTCAAAATATGAACAGTATTGTGCCCCCCTCCTTCATTTGGCTGGAATAAAAGTTGCTCTTGTAAGAACAGAACATGAGGACCAAGCTAAACAAATCATGGATGTGATGGATAATACAAGCGCTGTTGTGGTTGCAGGAGGTGATGGCACACTGTCTGAGGTAAGGCTAATATAACAACTATGGATAAGTAGGGCATTAGAAGCTGATTGAAGGCTTGTCATAGGCTCTTCAATTTAATTTTTATCCTTTTCTCTCTCTAATTTTTCATAAGCTTTACAAAAATTAATATTAAGGAAGCTGGTGTAGATTGAGCAGGTTCCACATAGTGCCTTTTAATATACTATCTTTATTAAAAATGTTGAAGTAGAGCAATGTAATATTCTTTGCCTTACTATTATTCCAGGAAAGTTAGCCATATTTTAGTCACACTTTAAAAATTAAATTACATGCCATAGATTTGGGCTTAGGGCTATACTGTGCAAAACACATTAATACTGTAACTAGCATGAGAAATAAACCCAATTATGCGTTCATACTTTACATATTTCTTCCAATTCCTGTTCCATATTTTCTCATAATTTCATTGATAGTGTAAACATGACAATGGAACATGGACCATATTAGTGAAAAATAAGCATAGCCTATCTCCATACATACATGAAATGGATAAAAACAAAGGGAGTTTATTTTTATTAACAAAAAGTAATTATATACAGGATATTTAAATTCTCCTGAAAAATAGGTAAAAAGTGATTGATTTCAGCATTTTTGTTAAACTTGACACAATAGAATTCCTCTTTTTAACCCTTTGTTGGGTAGTGTGACTTTACTGATTTTGTTCTGACTATAATGCCAGATGATTTCATTCAGTATCAGAAAGACCTCCGTATAGTAAAGGGTTGAGACATTTGCTTAATCCTTTACTTCACAGAGGTCTTTCCGAGACTGACTAAAATTGTCTGGTGTTAGCCAGAACAAAATCAGTAAAGTCACACTGCATGACAAAGGGTTAAAGGAACAGAATTTTTGAGCTTCAGTTCCTTGTTTGAAGATTAGTGTTTAATACTTTTAGATTGGAAAAAAAATTGTACTAGTCTGTAATTGGTTAGTTAAAACATGTTGCTCTATTTTACTTTAATTATAAGTTGATTCACCCCCCCCCCCCCCCCCCTTTTTTTTTTTTATTGTACGAGTGTATTGTGTGTACAGTATAATAAAAATGTAGTCTTAGCTTTACCCTCTGGAAAATGGAGCTTTCATATTAATTGGTTGGGCTTAAAAAGTTATGATTGTTTTCAAACAAATTTTATGAATTGTAATACCATTTATGAATATACAGTTTCAGAAAAAAAAGTCTGCTTATAAACACCTAAGAAGTATAAAAATTACTAATTGGCAATTTTATGTGTGTGTGTGTGTGTGTGTGTGTGTGTGTGTGTGTGTGTGTAATAAAATATTTCAAAAGCAAAACCCAATCATTAATCAGTAATTAAAAATTTTTTTTTTGAGGCAAACTTTTTCTGAAACTGTACATTGGTCTGTGGTTTATAATTTAATTTTCCTTGTATGGTAGGTTATTCTTATAGATTAAATAAGTTAAACTTTCAAGGTTCATTATTTAAGGTATTATCTTTAATTAGGCTTTCTTTAAACTTGATCAGTTTTGGCTTGAGGGGTGACATTGGCACTTCTTAAAAAAAACTGGCTTTATGTATTTTGTACAAAAGGAAAGTTTCTTGGAAAAAAAGCACTTTTATCATTTTTAATCTATGGAATTTTGCCTATCTTTTTGTCTAAACACTTTTTTCCTCTGCTCCTCAACTTATAAGTTATGTTGTGACATTTATTGTTAGCAGAAAACTGGTTTTTCTGCTGACAGTTGTCACAACATAACTCACAAATTGAGGAACAGAGAAAAAAGTGTTTAGACAAAAAGATAGGCAAAATTCCATAGATTAAAAATGATAAAAGTGCTTCTTTACCAATGAAACTTGCTTTCTTGTACAAAATGTATAAAACCAGTTTTTTTTTAAGTGCCAATGTGTCACCCCTTGAGCCAAAATCACACTATATTATGGTATGTTCATTTAATTTCAGTTTATTTTCATCTTTTCCTTAGATTTTGACTGGTCTGTTCAGAAGAGAAGATGCAAAAACTGCCTCCCGGCGTTTTCCCCTTGGAGTTCTTCCATTGGGAGAAACCAATTCTGCCGCCTCTTCCATCTGGGGCTTCAGCAAGACCCCCGATGTTAAGCATTTAGCAGAAGCGACAATGGTTATCATCAAGAATTTAAGGCGGAGTTTAGATGTTATAGAAATAACACCCATTGAGGTATATAGATCCCATTTGTAACTGAATGTTTGAAAGCCAGTGATCAATTTTTTTCTTAAGGTAACAAAATCTGCATAGATCACTGTAATGCAGTGTGAGTAAGTAGTTATGCCTTGGTAACATCTTGTGTATAGTTACGTTACTCAATTCATTATTGAGTGATCTTTGTTCATAGATTACCTGTCCCCCAAATTTTTTTGCAGATACATCAAGTTCTTGGGCTTTCAACCATCCAATCAGTCTTTGCAATATGGTAGTTGTTAATTCAGTTGAAAAACTGCATTTATGAATTGAGCCAAAAAATAACTAGAACTGGATTCACAGAAGTTAAACATATAACTGAAATTAAAGCCATTTTCTTTTTATCTAACTGACTTCAAGTCCACTCAAGTTGCTATGTTCTTTTTGTCAAAAGAAGCTCAACTTAAGTTTTGCCAAGCCAGCTCCAGAGGTATTTAGAGAAAACTTGTTACTTTTACAAATGAACACTGTCATCTGTAGAATAAGATCTATTTCAAAATTTAATTCTTATATATACTGTATATATATATATATATATATATATATATATATATATATATATATAATTATATATATATATATATATATTATATATATATATATATATATATATATATATATCCCCTCCCCGCGGGCGGTCTTTCTGGGGTGGATCGCCCGCGGGCTCCTGCCTCCATGTGGCGAGGGGGGTCAGCCGCGGCTGGGGCCCTGCCGGGTCCCCGCCCGGTTGCGAAGTGGACTTTTAGCATACCCTGCTATCCTACAGCCCCCTCTTTCCTGTCTTCCCCTCTTTACCCTCTTCCTTGCCCCTCTGTTTTTTCTGCTTTCTCTGTTCAATTCGCGCGCCCCGTGGGCTGCCGGGGCTGGTCGCTGGGGGTCTCGCCCCCTTGGCCGGGGCCGGACTAAGTTGGCTGGTAGGGTGCCCAGGCCTGGGACCCTGGGGGGCCTTGGTCTTTGCTGCCGGCGGGGAGAACTTTCGACGCTGCAAGGGCCCCTTTTGAAACGGGGGTACCTACATGGGACGAGGCACCCACCCCCCGCCGGCGTGCGCTTGGTCCCCTTGGGCCCCGGTAATCGGTTCCCCGCGGCCCGGGCGCGAAACAACAATAAAAATTTTCTATGGAAACACTTACAAATCTAATGGACCTCGTTGACGACCCGGCTTGTGCATCTGACCTCCCTCTGACTACCTCTTTGGACCGTGGGTCTGGTAAGGGCAGTCGGCAGCCCTCGCCCACCCCGTCTGCTCTTCTTGCCGACACCTCCTCTCCCTCTCTTCCCCAGGCAAGTGGCGCCGCTGCCCGACCCCCGCCAGTAGCGGATGGACCTGCAGTGGACCCCCAACCCCTGGATCCCCCCATATTCCCCGTCCATAGGGACCCACCTGCTTTTTCGCCCTCAGGTGGGAGGCCCGCGGCCCCGGTCGCCTCCCACTCCGTCGGGCCTCATCGCCCCCGGCCCCTCGGCCCCTGGGGGACGTGGGACCCGACGTCGCCGTCCGCCTTTCTCGTCTTCTCGCCCCCTCGAAGTTCCGGTGGTGTTTGGCCAGACGGCTTCACTCGGCCTTAGGACGATGGACAAGTTCCTCGTCCTCCGCCCCTCCCCACTAACCACGAACGCCTCTTTCGAGCGATCCATGGGAAGACGGGGACGGCGCGTTTTGACCTTCGGCCTCAGAGGGATGGCTCCATTTTGATAAGGTCGCGTTCCTCTGCCGAAACCTCCTCTCTGCTCGCTATCCCCGATGTCCTGGGCTGCGGATCACGGTGATCCCCACCCCCGCCTCAATCAGTGCCAGGGGACGATCTACGCTGCTCGTCTTCTACCCATCCCGGTGGAGGACCTCCAGACTGACCTCGCCTCCCAGGGTGTGGTGAGAATATACCGTTTTCCCGACAGATCGCGACCCCCAGCCGTCCCTTCTCCTCGCCTTCTCCTTACTTTTGACTCACTGGTGCCCCCCGTTTCGGTATTCTGGGGCTTTGGTGAGAGACGAGCATGCGAGTTCTCGGTTCGGCCATACGTGCCAGATCCTACACGCTGTTTTCAGTGCAATAGGTTTGGCCACGTGAGCAGTTCCTGCCGTCAGCCGACCCCGTTGTGTGTCCGCTGCGGCGGCCCTCCCCACCCCTTGCCCTGTACTGCTCCCCCTTCCTGCACCAACTGTCATGGACCGCACCCTGCTTCATCCCGCTCTTGCCCGTCCTTCCTCTTTGAGAGGGAGGTTCGGGCCCTCTGTTCATCAGAATTTCTCAGCGCTCGGGAGGCGCGGGACGGTTGCGTGGCCGCGAGGCCCGGCGTGGTACCTCGTACGCCGAGGCTCTCCGTCCCCGGCCGCCGCCGGCCCAGACCCCGTCCTCACCGGCGGTTCCCGACGCGCCTCCACCCACCGTGTCCGCTACTCCCTGTCTATCCTCTGCCGCAGCGGACTCCCGCCGCGGCTCCCTGTACTACCAGCGCGTCCCACGTGCTCCCTCCGCGAACGCCGATGCTTCGTCGGCAACCCCCCCTGCCCCTTCTACGCCCTCTCCACCGGCGCTTTCGGCCACCCCCATTCCGGACCGTGACCCGCCGTCGCCCATGCGGGCCGCACGACGGAGGGGAACGGGCCGCAAGCGCCGCGCCAATAGTGACCCCGAAAGGTTCGAGGCCATAGGCCTCGCATCACCTTCCTCTCCCAGACACAAACGCCCCCTTCGCCCTACCATCCCGGTGTCCTCACCGTCCCCGCTGCGCAACCGTTATGGACGCTCCCCCCTGGGGTCCCCGACGACCCTCGTGGTGGGGGCGGAGATACATCCCTCACCGGTTCGGTCGATGGACCCACTGGAGGGGGAACTCGCCCGCCTGGTCGGCGTGGGTGGGATGTGCACGCCCCCGCGCGTGACCTGCCCCACCTCTCCTTGACCTGCCTATGCATCCGGGTGAGGTATCCTTTTCCACTCCCCCTTGTAGTCCAGCCTCCCCTGCACCTCCGGTGAAGGGAGGGGCCTTCTGGATACCCCTCACATCCCCTTCTCTGCATCGCTCTCCCCCGGGCGTCCGGGTGACTCCTCTTCAGGAGGATTTGCCGGCGTCAGTTTCCACATCGCCCCCCCTGTCGGGGTGACCTTCGCCCACGTTCGGCCCCGGGGCTTTCCAATCCCCTTGTTAATCTCGGGCCGCCCGATCGGCCCACCCACCCCATAACCATCCGTTTCGCAGACTTTCCTACCCCTCCATATACTTCGCTCCTGCAGTGGAACATCCGCGGGCTCCTGGTAGGCCTCGAGAGTCTCTCTTCTCTCCTGGCCTCCAGGTGTCCGGCGTGTTTCTGCCTTCAGGAGACGATACTGGGCTCTCGTTCCCTCCCTCGAGTGTCCGGCTACTGCGGGCTCCCTTCCCCGCCTCTCGATGGGGCGGGTAGGGGGGGCTCCGCGGTCTTCGTGCACCGCTCCGTCCCTTTCCGCCCCCTCCCGCTCCGTACTGTCTTGCAAGCTGTGGCCGTGCGCCTTTCTTTGTGGCGTCAGCTCACGGTCTGCTCTCTTTACCTCTCCCCTAACGTACGCCCTCCACCCGATTCTCTCCGTGACCTAATTCTGCAGCTTCCCCGCCCTTTCCTGCTTCTCGGGGACTTCAACAGTCGGGACCCGGCCTGTGGGGACGTTTGCTCCACCTTTCTCTCCGGGACCCTTCTCTCCCTTATGGACGAGCTAGAGTTCACCTTTCTGAACGATGGCTCCCCAACCTGCCTCCACTCGGCCCATGACAGTTTCACCTGTATTGATCATTCCCTGGTTTCCCTCGATATCGTGACGGAGTTCACCTGGGAGGTCCTGCCGGATTCTTCCGGCAGTGACCATTTCCCTGTGCATGACTCCAGATTCCTGGGATCTTGGGAGCATTGCTCCAGTAAATTTGACCATGAGAAAAAGTAAATTTGGGTTTGGGTTTTGTTCATCCGCTAGACGTTATGCAATTTTTTTGCGTATACGTTCTTGTACAAACCAATTTTTTTAAATTACAAATTTAGTTATTTTAAGTTTAGTTGGTAATTCCATATTTAACAATTATTTTTATTTTTTGTTAAGCTTCAATGTTTTGATAATTAAAATTTTATTAAAACGTATATTTTTTTAATATAAAATTATCAGGATTGAACTATGTTCCATTGATCTCGGCCATGTTTGATAAATTGGCCAGATAATTACTTGTGCGGTTTTAAGTAATCCACCATGACTCTAGAATTGAAAAGTTTAGTTAAGTTTAAACTTACTTTTACTTACTTTAACTTACCTACTTTTACTTAGTAGTAGTAAGTTTAAAGCACTTACTTTTACTTACTTTCATTGTACTATATTTACTTACTTTTACTCACTTTCATTGTACTATATTTACTCACTTTTACTCACTTTTACCATACTATATTTACTAACTTTTACTTATTTTGTATTTTTTCAGGTAGTCAATAATTAATAATGGATCCTAATATTGATGAAGTTGGAGAGAAAAGTGAGGGTGTTAAAAGGGGTTACTTTTGTGGTCAATGCAAGAACAAATATTCAAAGAAGCAAAACTGGGAGGAACGTTTTAATTCCAAAAAAAAAATTTGTTACAATACAAGAGGTCCCAGAGTTTGGGCCCACAGCTTAGATATTGCAGTAAAGAAATACCAGGATGAAGTGCAGCAAAGAGATACGGCAAAGCAGTCATTTAGTTTGTTCACAAAATGTGCTAGTGCTAGACCTCAGGAAAATGAACCAACTTCATCAACTGCTAATCTAGAAAATGAAACTTTTTCACTAGATGTTTCACAGACTGAAGAAAGTGCTTCTCCTCCACCTAAGAAACAAAAGGTAAGTGAGGAATCTGTGCATCAGACTAACAAAACTGCTTTAGAGGAATTTGAAAATTCCCAAATCCAGAAGACATTGAATGCAATTTTGCGCCTAACAAAAGAAACTCACCAAGCTGTTGTGGTTAATAAAGAGAAGAGTCAAAATATGCCTTCAAGTTCAAGTGTTGCATCCAAATCTAATAAAGCAAAAAGCAATAAATTTGACATTTCCATAGCCCATTTAAGCAAGTGTAAATCAATACAAGAAATCCTGAACAATGATTTGATCAAATCTACATTCAAATTGGTGGAAAAGAAGGATCTAGGGCATGCTGATGATTCATTTTCAGTACCAAGTGATATAATGGAAAACATTGCAAATAGTGACACTAATATGCCTGATGTAGATATAGCTGTTGGAGGATGAAGATGATGATAGTCAAGAAGATATTGATGATGCTTCTGATGATAAAATGTTTACATTATATTGCATAGCTTGCACAGACCCCAAAGCATGTGCTTCAGACAAACATTCTAACATGAAAGGTTACTTCAATGTTAAAGATTTAACCTATGTATGCAAACAAGGAGAAAATCAAGAGAGATGGTTTAGAAATCTGAAAACCCACCTGAAGAGACATTTAATTAAACTTCAGCATCATCAAAGAGCTGCTGTTTATGAAGTGATGAAAACATCTTCTCGGAACACTACTAAACGCATAGAAGACTTATGTGGCAACATCTTATACTACATAATGAAAACAAACACTGCATGGGCTCTATATCCAGTACTTCTAGCTGTATTACATAGGTCAGGTTGTGAGGTTCGAAATTTGAATCATAGCACACATGCGTGCGAGACAATTTGTGAGCTATTAGATAATCAACTTAAAGAACAAACTGTAAAGTGGTTCTTAGAACAAACTTCAGTAACAATAACAGCTGACATTGGAACAATTTTGGGATTAAGCATGCTAGTTGTATTAGTTATGAGTGAAGAAGATAAGACTGTAAAACTTGCTGGGATAAATTTAGTACGCAGCAAATCAGGAGTTTATTTGGCCAATGAAATTTTTGATGTGTTGAAGTCTCCTAATCACTTGAAACTATCTGAAGAAGCAATTAAATCCAAGGTATCTGGAATGGTTGGAGATGGGGCTTTTTGTAAGGACAACGAGCCATTTAAAAACGAAATGAAAAAGTTGTTTGGAGAAAATTTCAAATTTCGATGGGACTTAATGCATCTTGTGAACAGAGCCCATGTTGATGCATTGAAGAAAATTTGTAAACTAAGTGAGCTTTTAGACTTTATTCAGAATCACTCTTCAAATCTGAGATCAGGCCTTGACTATACCAATATGGTTCTTGACAATATCATTGGTTTTAAGAGACCAAAACTCAAATCTGATACTCGCATGGTTAATTACGAATTTGATCAATTTGACAGATTTGTGGAAAATTGTTTTTTTGATCATCCACAAGAGAAAGAAATTAGTGCCAAGTTCTATGTATTGATTTCCTATGTAACAAAGATTATGTTGCAAGTAGCTCAAAAAACCACAGTTAGTGCAGAATTTGTAGAAAATATATTTTATAAAGAAGGAGGGAAAACTGTTATGTTAAGAGTGATGGAAACAATTTCCAAATTAGCTAATGGAGGAAATGCAAATGATGTAGTTTCTGAATTTAAGCATGATACCACAGGGCAGCAAAAGGAACTAACAGCTGAGGATTACATCCTAAATGAAGTTTACAAATACATCAAGAAACGTTCTGATTACTACCAGGTTGCTGAAGTTGCTAGACCATCCAGAACCAGATCTGAAAGTAGTTTTACAAAAGACTCAGTGATAAATTGGCTGACAGAATATATAGAACAGCTGTGGAAAGGAATCACAGAGAGATTAAAGCATTTTGATAAAGATGGATCAACTGCCTGGAGTGAAGCACCAGCTGAAGGGACATTCTCCATTCTTGGTTACATTGTTGAACACAAAGGATCCATTAAGCCATCTCATTTGACTAAGCTGTGCAGAATTGTGAAGGAGGGTCCAGCTCCAGGCACTAGATCTGCTGTAATGATCACACAGAAAGCCATTGATCAGTGGCCAAGCATACATGGCGGTAAATTCACAACAAATGCCTACATGCAAGGTCTAACATCGTCCACTGTTCCTGCTGCAATGAATAAATAAACTTAAGGTGAGTTATAAACTGTACATTATTGTATTATTATGTTTAGCTAAAACAATTTGTAATTGGTATGTCGTCAATTCAAGAGTTTACTATCATTAACCTATCTAGTGGTGTAAGGGGAAAAAAAGTAAATTCAGAGCTGTGCTCCAGTAAATTTTTTCAAATCTGGAGTCATGTCCCTGTGTGTCTTACCCCAACCCGTCTCCTCCCCCCCACCTCTGTTCGCCCGAGCGAAATGGGCCTCATACACGAGGTGCACGGCGATCTCGCCGTCCATTCCTGCCTTTCCCTCCGTTAGTGAGGCCCTCGCCTTTCTCGAAAGCAAGATCCTCTCGGCTGCCACCAGTTGCATCCCCCGTACCTCAGGCTCCCCCAGGCCGCGCAGCGTCCCATGGTGGACCCCAGAGTGCTCCCGTGCCGTTCAGGAGCGGCGCCGTGCTGGCCGTCGCTTCTACCGGACCCGCCAGCCGGAGCATAAGATGGCGTTTCAGCCCCTGAAGGCAGTGGCCCGTCGGGTCTTGAAACTAGCCCAGCGTACCTCCTGGCGGAGTTACGTGTCCGGGATCTCCTCCTCGACCGCCCCCTCGACTGTTTGGCGCAAGGTGCGTAGCTTTGAGGGGACCCGTGTCCCCCCTCGACCCCGGTGCTTCGGGTCGGGGACGACGAGTTCGTGTCCGATCCGGAGGCCGTCGCGAACGCACTCGCGGCGCACTTCGCAGCCATCTCCAGTTCCGATTCCCCCCACTCCCGCCGCGACCCACCGGAATTTCCACCTCATAGGGATGACCCCTATAATCACCTCTTCCACATGACAGAGCTTCGGGAGGCCCTCCGCCCCCGGCCCCGATAATATCCCCTATGACTTGTTACGGCACCTCCACCCCTCTGCTCTCAGCTTTCTACTGGACCTCTATAACCGGATTTGGTTGGAGGGTTCATTTCCGGACCGATGGCGTGAGTCCATCGTCGTCCCCATCCCGAAGCCCGATAAAGACCCCTCACTCCCGTCGAACTATTGCCCCATTTCCCTAACATGCTGTGCCTGCAAGGTGATGGAGGCGATGGTCGCCTCGCGGCTGTCCTTTACCTTGGAGGCGAGTGACCAGTACCCTGCTACCCAGGCTGGTTTCCGGCGCTTCCGGTCTACCACCGACCCCCTCCTTCTCCTTAGCCATGACGTGCAGGAGGCTTTCTCCCGGCGTCAATTTGTACTCGCCGTCTTTTTCGACCTCCAGAAGGCCTACGATACTACCCGGCGGAGCGCGGTCTTCGACTGCTTACGCTCCCTGGGTTTCGTAGGCTTTCTCCCTTCCTTTATTTATAACTTCTTGTCCGCCCGTTCTTTCCGCGTCCGCATCGGTTCTGCCCTCTCTGACCACTTTCCGTTGGAGGAGGGTGTCCCTCAGGGTAGTGTCCTTAGCGTAGTGTCCTTAGCGTCTTGTGTTTCTCACTCGTGATGAACACAGTCGCTACGGTCCTGCCTACATCCGTTCGTAGCTCCCTCTATGCCGATGACCTGGCTATCTATTGCTCTGGCCGCCTCCCGTCTTTGGCTGAACGTCGGCTCCAGCTAGCCATCAACGCGGTGGTTCGCTGGGCGTCCTCGGCTGGCTATGCTTTCTCACCCTCTAAGTCTTCTAGTATGCTTTTCCGTCCTCGGCGCCTCCGTCTGTCGCATACCTTCGCCCTTACCCTTGCCGGCACTCCTCTTCCCCTCGTCCCATCCGTTAGATTCCTGGGTATGACCCTCGACGGATTTTTCGGTTGGGTTCCACACCTTAGGCGTTTGCGGCAAACATCTCGCCGCACCCTCTCCCTTTTGGGTCATCTGTCCCACACGACCTGGGGGGCGGACAGGCGTACTCTGCTGCGCCTGTACACCTCCCTGGTGCAATCCTGTGTCGACTACGGCTGTGTGGTCTACAGCTCCGCCTCCTCTCCGGCACTCCGTATGCTGGATCCTCTTCTCCACCGTGGCCTTCGCCTGGCGTCGGGTGCCTTCCGCTCGTCCCCTGTCGCTAGTCTTCAGGTGGACTGTGGACACCCCCCCCTGCCCCTTCGCCGGGGCCTTCTCATGGCGAAGTGTTACCTTCGCATCTGCCGCCTTCCGATGTCCCTACTCTTCTCCGCGATCTCCCAGGCGCTACCCCGGCCTGACACGTGGCATTTCGCTGCCTCTCTGGCCGAGATTTTCTCGTCCCTGGGGATCCCCCCACCCTCTATTCTGCCGTTCTCCTTCGATCTGGCGGACCACCCCTATCTGCCGTTGCCAGGCGCTCCGTGGCCTGCGTAAGGAGTCTCTTCCTGCCGTCCTCCGGTCTTCTTTTCTGGCCCATCTTCCCGTCCATTCGGACGACGTTCCCGTCTACACCGACGGCTCGCGCTCCCCTGCAGGTGTCGCGGCCGCCGTCTTCTCTCCGTCATTGTCACCTACCTCCGGGGTATCCCCTGCCGGTTCAGGCCTCCATCTTTTCCGCGGAGCTCTCTGCCCTTCTGGAAGCCCTCCGTCTGGTATCGGGTTGTTCGCGGTCCTCCTGTACCATTTTTTCGGACTCGCTGAGCGCCCTTCAGGCGCTCGAGCGCTATGATTCCCCGGACCCCCTCGTACGCCTTATTCAACAGGAGTACCATGTCCTGCACACCGTTCACCGGATCCGGGTCACCTTCTGCTGGTTTCCCGCCCATGTTGGTGTTTCCGGTAATGAGGCGGCGGACCGCATAGCCCGGTCCGCCGCCTCGCTGCCTCCCCCCCCCGCCCGCTCCCCTTCTCAGACTATGTGCAGGTCTTTCGTTCCTTTTACGACCGCATGTGGCAACAGTCCTGGACGATGCCACCGGAAATAAACTCTGGTCCATCCGCCCCCGTCTGTCATATTGGGTGTCCTCTTTCCACCGCTCCAGACACAAAGAGGTCGGCCATACGCGCCTCACGCACGGCTATCTTATGTTCCGGCAGGAGGCTCCTCGTTGCGCCTCCTGCCAGTCGCCCCTCACCGTCTCTCACATCCTTGTGGAATGCCCCACCCTGTCGTCAGTACGTCGTCGCGCCTTCCCGTTCCTTTCTGATTTCCCCCTCCCCGAACGTTTACGCCTTATGCTCGCTGAGAGCCCTCTCTTCTCGCTTGACCGTCTTTTCCTCTTCCTCTCCCAATCTCGCATCCTATCTGAGCTTTAGGTGACTTCTCACCTGTAGTCCGCTGTTCTCTCTTTTCTAGTGCCTTTTCTCCGTCTCCGTTTCTCTTTCTCGTATTCCGCCTCGCCATGATATCCGCTACCATATAGCGGGAAGTGGCGGTAAACGCCCCAATACAAAAAAAATATATATATATATTAGTGGTGGACTGGATATCCGCATCATTTTTAACATCCGCACTTCTGACTGCGGATGTTATGTGGATATTACCTCTAATAAATTATGCAATTTACAATTAAATTAGCTTATAAAGTAGCTTATAAGACCCAGTCATGCACATTTCATGAAAAGTATTAATTATTAATGAACAAACAAATATATATACCTCAAAATATAAATACTGGTCACGCAGAAAATTGAATGAAACTTGTTTCATTGAATTTTCTGTGGCTGAAACTCTTGAGAAAGTTATTTTGATCATAATGAAGACATTAATTTTAATTCTTATGCATTGCCTGCCATAATACAGGGTGTCCCGTAAGTCTGGACCCATAGGGATTTATAATATTTTTTTTTTATTGTTATTATTATTTTATTATTATTATTTTTTTATTATTTTTTATTATGATTTTTATTTGTGGGGCCACTTGAAAGCCAAAGTGTACGAGGTCAAACTTCAGAACATTTTCCACCTTAAAGCACGCATTGTGGAGGCGTGTCAAGAAATTTCTGCGACTGTGATTCAGAAAGTGCTGTCGCAGTGGAGATTGCGTCTTCAACTATGTGTGCGACACAACGGCGGACACTTTGAACAGATTATGTAATAAATTTTTGGACTATTTTGTAATTTTATTATTTTTCCCTATGGGTCCAGACTTACGGGACACCCTGTAGTAATATCACGAAATTTGAAAAATTGTCATATATTCATAATTCTATATTATATTGATAGATTAACTAAATATCTGCATCTGCATCCGCAGATGTTGAAAAACTG
Source organism: Bathynomus jamesi (assembly GCA_023014485.1). Lineage (NCBI taxonomy): Eukaryota > Metazoa > Arthropoda > Malacostraca > Isopoda > Cirolanidae > Bathynomus > Bathynomus jamesi. The sequence goes on from JAJOZX010003255.1 coordinate 334,522, forward strand.
ACATCTGGTCTACCACTAATATATATATATATATATATATATATATATATATATATATATATATAATATATATATAAGCAAACAACCACAGGGAAAAGAAAAAAGAAACCTGAAATCTGAGCGCTTTCATGATATATTCACATCTTCAGGGAAAAACAAGTAATAGGCAGATTTTACAAAGTAAATGAGTTAAATACACAAGCGAAAAATTCCCAATCGGCAACTCAATTTAAAAACTATAAAACACACACAAGATTTTTTTCAATAGATAACTTAATCTGAAGGAAGCTAAATTATTGAATATAAAAGAACTATATATGTAGATGAAATTAGACAATTAACATGTACAGAGAACAAAAATTATTATAACAGTTATTAGAAATAGTATTTAATTAAAGCAGGCAATTAAGTGGCAAGAATTTAATGAAAACAAAAGGAATGGTGCCAACATCTTACAGAATATTCCAAACTTCTACAAACAATCTGAAAAAACTCTCCCAATAGCCAACCTGATCAAAAGTCTAATAAACTACCAAGCACACAAAGATTATATACAAAAGAAATATTACAATGCACACATAAGAATGTTAACAGTTCTTAAAATAATATTTAACCAAAGCAAACTGTTAAGGGGAAAGAATGTGGTCAAGAAACCAATAGGCCCTAGGCCAACTTTCTAATTATGTACGGGTCTAATTTATACAGCCCAGGGCTTATATTAAGGACCAAATCCACATTATTCTTGATCACACTAGATTCAATTATATTTCTGCTAACAATAGATTTACTAAACCTTAATTTGGAGGCATTTTTCCAGTCAATGGGGTGATTAGTATCTCTTACATGAATGAAAATGGCGTTAGATTCTTGGCCAATTCTTATACTGTATTGATGTTGCTTAATACATAACTCAAGGGACTTACCAGTTTGGCCTATGTAAAATTTATTACATATTGTGCGTGGAATTTTATATACACAACCCTCTTCACTTAAAGGGGAGTTCTTAATCAATGAATTCTTAATTACATCTAAATTTCTGAATGCAATATTTATGTTAAAATTCCTCAGCAGATTCGGTAGATCAAGGAAATTTTCCCTGAATGGTAACACTAACAAATTTTTTGTGTTACAAGGAATCTTGTCCTTTACTTCGTAGAAGGTTTTCTTTGCCATTTTTAAAGATTTACCAATGCAGTTCTTTGGATATTTTAAATCAAACGCAATTTTGTATAGTTTACTAATTTCGTCATCAATGGACTCTGGGCTACAAATTCGTAAGCCTCTTAAGCAGGGTTTCGGAGCCGGTAAAAAAACTTCTGGCTCCAACTCCGGCTCCGGAGCAGAAATTTTTTACAGTCTGGCTCCGGCTCTTTTATAGTAAATTCTGTTAATTATAAAATAAATATCTAGATTTGATATTTGATATTTCAGGATGTAATTGACTCAAGTGTCTTTTCAAATTATATGCTCTTGAGGAGACATCAGGCTTTTTGCTTTGAGGCTTGGTAATTTTAGTTCCACACGTTGAAATATTTCCCGAAGCATCAGAAACTTCACAAATACAAACATAGTGTTTCTTATCTGAACTTTCAGTAAAATACTTGAATATATCAGACTTCTTTATTGAATCTCTATCCATTATGAAGGGTCATAGACTGATAATTATAATTAAAGAATCAAGTACAAATTACAAAGAATCTGAAAAAAAAGAAATTTAGCAATACAAGATAATTGACCTAAAAATAAAAATAGTTCAATCCAAGTCAGAAGGACCAACCTTACTAGGTATGTATCTAGGTAGTTACCTACTTAGATAAATAGTACCTACCTACCTACCTAAGGTCTCCACCGCCATAAAAAAATGTTTACCTATATAATTAAGTGTTGTTAAGACAAATCTTCCCAAATATTTAATGGTTAAAAAATGGAAATTTGCAGATTATTCCTGCAACTCCCACACCTCCATAAAATCCAAGAATCCTATGGTACCATTTTTCGTAATATATTACAAGAATTATAATTTGCAACTAAACCTATATTTAACAAATAACAATTTAGGTAGCAATATATCGCCTGGAGCCAGACCATGGAGCCGTATTTTCAAGGTTTCTGGCTCCGGCTCCGGCTCTGGCTCCAGGTAAGCAAAATTCACTGGCTCCTCCGGCTCCGAAACCCTGCTCTTAAGAACAAAGCAGAAAGAATGGATCATTTTACGTTGATGTGGTGAGCAGAATAATAATGTATATAGGAGCAATTACACTGGCCAACAAAATGAAACTTTTTTCTCATCACAAACATGATCACACTTTTCTTAATGCATTTTTCACACTGATTCCGAATCTGGTATTATTGTTTTTCTAGCACGTATAGTTATATAGATACACTGGTTTTGATATTTTTAAGTTTTTGATATTGCTATAAGAAAATTTATGGATGTATAGATCACACTTAGGAATGCTAAACAACAAATACATCATATACCTTATTCAATGTACTTATAAATAAAGAATATATACATTATTTTATTAAAAGCGCTGTGAGTGTGATTTCCTTTTGTGAATTTGGCCTGGATTGTCACGATACAGCATCCAACAATGGTCCGCCATCATGCTTTCATTCCAATATCCTTGGTAGCGCTTCTCCATCATCTGAATATCTTGATGGAAGCGTTCTCCTTGCTCGTCACTCACTGCACCAAGGTTTTCAGGAAAGAAATCTAAGTGGGAATGCAGGAAGTGAATTTTTAACGACATTTGACACTCCATTTCTTTGAAGGCATCAAGAAGGTTCTTGACTCCATCCTTATACGCAGGTGACTTGTTGCTTCCAAGAAAGTTTTCACATATCCATTTGAACGCCAGCCAAGCCTTCAATTCCAGCGGACTTAGGACTTTTTCAAATTCAGTGTCATTCAAAACCTCCCTTATTTGTGGCCCAACAAAAATTCCTTCCTTCAATTTTGCTGCAGTAACCTTCAGAAATTTCCTTGAAAGGTATTGGAACCCTTCAGAATTGACTTTACCCATTGCTTTAACAAAATTCTTCATTAAACCAAGTTTAATGTGAAGAGGTGGCAGATAGATCTTTTGGGGATCCACTAAAGGGACAGACTGGACATTGCTTATCCCTGGGACATATGTATACCTAAGTGGCCAGTCACTTTTGGTGTAATGTTCTATAGTGGCGCGACTGTCCCACAGGCAAAGGAAACAACAAAATTTTGTGAATCCTGACTCCATACTCATAAGCATTCCTATAACTTTTAGATCTCCACAAACATTCCATTGATGACTGTCGTATTTGATTGCCTTAAGTAGTATATCCATATTGTCATATCTCTCTTTTAGATGGATGGAATGGGCAATGGGGATGGATGGCATTATATTACCATTATGCAAAAGAACTGCTTTCAGGCTTCTCTGCGACGAATCAATAAAGAGGCGCCACTCAGGTGCCACATATGTCTGAGATATGGCTGTAAATAGTCCATTGATGTCATGGCAATAACAGAGAGGACCGTCTACTGAAAAGAATGCTGTTAATTCAAAATTCCGCTTTCGGTAGTAACTAATACGAACATTGTTCTCAAGTAAATTATTCTCCTTTAGTCTTGAGGCGAGAAGCTCTGATTTCTCTTTAGACAGTGATAAGTCTCTAACAAGATCATTCAACTGTCCTTGGGTTAACTTTTTAGGCTCTAAATGTCTACCTTCAAAAGTGTACTCTGGTTCTGTAGATGGTCCGGAAATGCCAGTTGCACCTTCATCACTTTCCATGTCATCTATGATAGAATCTAGCCTATCACTTGGGGGAATTGGAATGGGCAATGTTTCATCATGTTTTACTGGTCTATGTGCTGAATCCAAGTTTGGATATACAATCTGCTGTTTGTTCTTGGCAGAAAACCCCATTAAGTTCACACTACAAAAATAACAGTCTTCATGATGATCTCTCGGCTCCCTCCATATCATGGGTATGGCAAATGGCATTGAAGCTTTCTTTTTGTTAAGCCAATCACGTAATCCATTTGAACAGCCAGAACAGATTTGATGTGGCGCCCATGGTTTATCTTAGTCACCTAGATGGCAACCAAAATATAGCTTGTATATTTTCTTAATGTTGGTTGTAATACTTCGTCGCTGTGTTTTAGTTGTCAACTGGCCACATACGAAACAGAACTTGTCGGGGTCATTCTTACATTGTCGAGGCATGTTGACTGACCTGAGCAAACTATAAATTAAAAAAAATGTACACCAACTTGACACAACAAGTTCTTGGACTGGACTGATGTTTTGACACACAAAGCATGGCAGCGTTGCCTGAATCACAATGCTGCTAGACGTAAAAGCTCACACCTGAAATACATAAGATGTATAATTAAGATAATTGAAATAAATAAGATGAATAAACTAAAAAAACACAATCAAATGTTGAAATATTAGTATTTTGCCTATTTAAAATGGTTAAATCTGTGTAGTTATATATATGCCTTCATCTTGAAAACTATACGTGCTAGAAAAAATCTGAATGCAGTTTTGGAATCAGCGTGAAAAATGCTATCCAGCCACCACAAATTTTACTCTGATGAAAAATCTTTGTTGACCAGTGTTATTAGTGGGTTTTCTGTAAATATTGTACTTAAAATTTTTCTAGACCTATATATTAAAACATCTAAAAAAGGGATCAAAGAATCTGTTTCTATTTCAACTGTAAAATTGATAGAGGGAATTAAATTATTAAGTTTGAGTAAGAATTCATTGAGATTTAAAGATACTGGCCAAAGACAAAGCACATCATCTACATATCTAAACCATGGAACGTAATTTGGCAGAATCTTCCTTAATAACTTACTTTCAAAAAACTTCATACATAAGTTACTTGAAATGGGGGAGAGGGGGTTTCCCATCGTCATACCAAATTTCTGCCTAAAATATTCATTATTGAATACAAATTTCGAGTCTACTATGCACAGCTTAATTAATTCTGTAATTGTAGCCACAGGTAATGGCAAAATATGCTTAACCAATTCTGTAATTGTCGCCACAGGTAATGGCAAAATATGCTTAACCAATTCTTCCGAAAGAAACACTAATAGATCCTCCACCGGGACTCTTGTAAATAAAGCGGTAACATCAAAGCTTACCAATATAAAATTGTAATTGACACTGATACTATTTAATTTTTCCACAAGGTCTACATTATTATTTGTGTGTGATTGTGAAATTGTGCCCAGGAGAGGATTAAGAATGGAAACAAGCCATTTGGATAGCTTATGAGATAGATCCTATAGAGCTAACAATAGGCCTTGCAGGATTATTTGGCTTATGAGTTTTAATCAGGCCAATAATGAATATTGGCCTGGTTTGCTTTGGTTAAATATTATTTTAAGAACTGTTAACATTCTTGTGTGTGCATTGTAATATTTCTTTCATATATAATCTTTTGTGTGCTTGGTGGTTTATTAGACTTTTCATCAGGTTGGCTACTGGGAGAGTTTTTTCAGATTGCTTGTAGAAGTTTGGAATATTCTGTAAGATGTTGGCACCATTCCCTTTGTTTTCATTAAATTCTTGCCACTTAATTGCCTGCTTTAATTAAATACTATTTCTAATAACTGTTATAATAATTTTTGTTCTCTGTACATGTTAATTGTCTAATTTCATCTATATAGTTCTTTTATATTCAATAATTTAGCTTCCTTCAGATTAAGTTATCTATTGAAAAAATCTTGTGTGTGTTTTATAGTTTTTAAATTGAGTTGCCGATTGGGAATTTTTCGCTTGTGTATTTAACTCATTTACTTTGTAAAATCTGCCTATTACTTGTTTTTCCCTGAAGATGTGAATATATCATGAAAGCACTCGGATTTCGTATTTCCTTTTCCCTGTGGTTGTTTGTTTGTTTATTAATAAGATCACGTGTTATTCTGTGATTTTACTGCATATATATATATATGAAAATTATTTCATGAAAGTAACATGTGAAAATATTTATGATGAATAAAACCACGAAGGAAAGGAAACACAGAATGGTGCTCAAGCGCTTTCGTCTAATGACATCCTCAGTGTTCCTGAGGATGTCATTAGACGAAAGTGCTTGAGCACCATTTTGTGTTTCCTTTCCTTCGTGGTTTTATTCATCATATATATATATATATATATACAGGGCGTCCCAAAAAAATGTACACACACTTTAAATACTTATAAAGGCAGTGTTTATTAAAATACATTTCATTTTCAAAATGTAATAGAATCTACAGACATTATTTAATTGTTTTGTCAACGCCTGTTTTCAAACTGACGTCCGTTCTGGTCCAGGCACTGCTGATAACGCGAAGCAATGGAATCGCAAACATCACGAAACATTTCGTTTGGTATTTGTGTGCATTCTCGTTCAATGGCTGCTCTCAATTCAGCGACTGTTGCAGGTTTTATAGCGTAGACTGTCTTTTAAGTATCCCCATAAAAAAAAGTCTAGTGGTGTGAGGTCTGGTGAACGCGGAGGGTATTCTACGAAACCCCTTCGTCCAATCCACATCCACATCGTGCCAAGTACCACTCGCAATACTCCACTCTTCAGTCCGGATCATCTTCATTAATAGCATGGACTAATCTTGGAATGTAACTTTTCCATTGACAGCGCTTCAAAATGCGTTGGACAGACGATTCTGAAATTCCTACCTCACGACTCGCTTGCCGCACAGATTTTCTTGGACTTTGGTGATACGTTTCCAGTACTCTTTCTTGCTTTGTGGGGCTTGTCGATGTCCGTGGTCTTCCGGAACGCTTCTTGTGGACATTCTGAACAGTTCCATCGGCTTCAAACTTATCTCTAATTCGAGTGATGGTAAGTCGCGTTGGTGGATCTGTTTGAAACTCCCTCCTAAACTGTCTTTGCACTTCAACTGCGTTTTCACACTTCCAGTAGCATTTTAGAATGAATTTCCTTTGTTCAAAGCTTAGTCTGACTGCCATTATTAATTCTAATGGGTTTAACTTGGAAAGAAAGAAACATCAATTGAGCTATCAGCTGTTAAAGTGTGTATACATTTTTTTGGGACGCCCTGTATATATATGGGCTACGTCATGGCAGATGTCATAACACCGCTTCCTGAAGATCAGCGAAGTTAAGCAACATTGGGTCTGAGTAGTAGTTGGATGGGAGACTGTCCTCTGCGCCCAGATTATGTAGCGACCCGTGGTTCGGATCCCACGTAAAGCTGTACGTCCCCTCCATCATATGACCTTAGATGTTGCGAAGGAGGTTAAACAACCCCGCTTAAAAATACTTTATATATATATATATTGATGTTAGGAGGCTATGCTAGATTAAATTCACACATTTATAATCCTCAAGTAAAAAATTGGCCTGGCATCATTACAATTTTGGGCCTATATTGGCTTAGACTAGTTAAGTTTCTTCAAGAAAAGATCTTGGTTGCAGTATAGGCCTTAGTCAATCTTGCTGTAGGCTGGATTCATGATTGAAGCTGAAGTTAGGACTCTGCTGCCCTGTACTGAGTGTCCAGACAAATGGCTATGCTTTTCCATGAACTATGAAGTACGCATACCCAAGAGTGGACATAACTGAATTTTGTTTACAGTTTATGAATTCATGTTGCCACATTCCTTTGGTCTCCAGATCTGACTTGAAGTCAATGAAAGTATGTCTCTTCAAGTCAGGTTTTGGGTGAAAAGAAAATGGTTTAAGTAGCAATTGGCTATAAACCTTTACATAAAAAATTTGCAGTGCTTCAATCTCTGGTAAATTGAGTAGTCATTAGTGTATTCATTCTGTGATAATATGTTTGCTTGTAAACACTTATGATTTAATAGAAAGTATATTAGGCAATACTTTTCAAGTCTGAATTCTCAAAATAGGTGTTAAGATGGAGTGCAGAGGTTTTCATTGAACTTACTCCTCACAAATATGAAAACCTGCATTTACAAGATTTTAAATACTCTACTCAGCTATTGACACAAAATTTTAGAACCTTCTTGACTTTGATATTTGATGTCTGCTACTTTGTTATCTAGTTTTGTAAGGTTTGGAGTTTACATTTTGAGCAACTTTTTAAAAACTTCCTCTTGCTTTATGAAAGGACAGCGATGGTAGTCTGAACAAGCCTGTTTACGCAACTTCACAACTCGAATGGGGAGCTTTCAGAGATGCACGAGAGAGAAAAAGTAATTATTGGTACTGGGCTTCCCTCAAGAAATATATGGTATATATATTCTCCAGTTATAGAGGTAATTTATTATTATTATTATATTAAAGTAGTAGTAATCGAAAATATTAGGTTGCTTTTGACATGAATGAAATTAATTTTATTGTTAAATTCTGTATGGCAGCTTTGACCTGGAATTGCGCTGCTGTGATAGAGTATTTTCCACCTTGCAAAGGATGCTCCAAATGCAAAGAAAAAGAAGAAAAAGAGAAAATTGAAGCTTATCAAAAGAAACCAAAAAGATGGTGGGAAGCATTCGTTCCAAGATCAAAGAATCATGGTATAACTGCTTAATTTTTATTTAATTTTACCTTTCATGGCCTTAAAGTTATTATTAGCTGGTATTTAATATGTGCACCATACACTTTGTGACTAATGGAATATGTAGTTAGTCGGGTGACCGTCATCTGCATTCAAATAATGTAATGACCCTTAGATGGTTGGGATCCCTTGTAAAGCTGTAGGTTCCTTCCGTTACATGACCTTTGCCGTTAAACAAGCCCAACTTTATCATCATCATCATCATTCGTCAGCCAGATTCCTTACTGAGCAGACGCATTCCCTGGGCTCTCTAATATTGTTTCTACTTTTGGATATTGCCGATAAATTTACATTTGGAAAGTTCTGAATTTTATATACTTGCGTTTATATTCACATTGTTATAGTTAAGTAACTGAATATTAGTGGTTTTTAGCGATTTAGAAGTTTTCATAGCGTGCCGGCTTAATTTAACTTAAACTTGTGACGGTTATAAACGTTAACTACCTTAACTTGCGTGATGCCGTCGCAGAAAGCGTCGTGTGCTAGGTGTGGGGTTAATCGGTGGTATACAGATTTTAAAGATGATAACGGCGGTCCTATGGCGATTACCGAGAGATCGGTTTGTTTCTTTTGTGAGTTAAGGGAAGAGATAGTTTATATAAAACGTAGTGTACGCGAGGTGACTGAAAGACTTGCAACGCTTGATGAGGGCAGGGGTTAGGCTTAAAAGTTGACGAAGGCCGAACCTATACTAACGTTGAAGACGTTAGTAATTTGAAGGGTGAAGTCAGGAACATAGTTTCTAGTATAGGTAGCTTATCGGGAAGGTTAGACAGAGTTGAGGAAGGGGTTAAGGTTGGTCCGAGATTAGTAGACGGGGAGGGATTTAGAGTAGTTAAGGATGGAACTAGGCCACGTACGTTAGGTGATAGGAATACCCCGCTATCGAGGTTTCGAACCCTTTCGCCCAGTTGGATAGGGATGTGAATGAGGGGGAAACTATTTTAATTGGGGACTCCTTAGTGCGTCATATGGATGAGTAGTTCGTTGAATGGAATCCGACCAAGAGGAGGAGGGTCTGTCTACCAGGGGCCAGTGTTGACATAGAGACGAAGTAGATAGGAATGATGTTGCCTCCCGTCACTCGATGTTGTTGTTGGTTAGCCGATCAACCCACCCTGATCGAGCAAGCCGGCGGCACGCAGGTAACCGATCGCCCTCTCCGGAGTGGACCAGAGGTTCAATGCACTAGTGATGTTGTGTTGCGTTCTATGTTGTGCGAGAGCGGGAGCGGTACAGTCTGTCATAATGTGTTCAATTGTTTGTGGTGTGTCCTGGCACAGGTGGCAGGTGTCGTCTGTGTTTATGTCTGTAAGTTGGAGTGATGTCCACATCGGAATCGTGCTAAGTTAACTCGATCCGATCTGCTCAGGCTGTCTCTGACCTGTCAGTGGGTGGCGGCTTCGCACCTAGGACCCCATTCGGACCGAGTCGTGTCAGTGCTTTGTGGGTTAAGTGTGCGTGTGTGTTTTCTGTACTGTGTGATGTCTGTGAGGTGTGGTATGGAATGGAGTATTTGGTTATAATGTCTCTCTGGTGTTACCTTAATGGTGCGAGGTGTTGGTGCATGATTGTACATGTAGTGGCAAGGGTGTTGTGGGTTAGTTATCGCTGCTGCCATGAATTGTGTTCCCCTCATATCTAAATGTTCCCTAATTTTCAGTATTTTTGTTTCTTTGTGCAGGTGTTCTATTGGTGTTGTCTGAGTACATCCTCTAATGATACGAAGTACGTTGTTTTGTATTGTCTGTAAGGTGTTTGTGTGTGTTTGAGATAATGGGTGCCCAGCATGGGCTAGCATAGTCCATAACGACGAATATATTGTTTGTATACGAGTGTTGTTGTTTCCTGCTGGTGTCCAAAGTTTGTGCCTGTTAGTACCCTAAGCACGTTAAGTCTTGACGTACATTTGTTTTTAATGTCCTGAATGTGGTTTGCAAAAGATAATGATATGTTGTATGTGACCCCAAGTATTTTGGTCCTGTGAGTGTGTGGAATGTTGGTGTTATTTAGTGTAAGCTGTGGAGTTATCTGGTGTTCTTTTGTGTTGCTTGTAAACAAGGTGATGGTTGATTTTGTGGGCGCTACTTTGAGTCTATTGTATGTGAGCCAGTCTTGTATACTGTTTATGTATGTTTGTAGGTTATTTGTAGCGGTGTCGATGTTGTTGTGGGTGGATGTCAGAGTGATGTCATCTGCATATGATGATAAGGTAAGCTTGTTATCTATGGGTGGTGGAATGTCATGCATGTATAAGTTGAAGAGTGTTGGTGAGAGAACAGAGCCTTGAGGGACCCCGTTCGGAAAAAGCTTGTTTTTGGATGACTTGCCGTTAAATGTGACATGTGAGTATCTTCCTGAAAGATAGTTGCTCAGCCACATTTTGGTGTTATTGTGCATGTTTGTGTTGAGTATTTTGTTTATGAGAGGAAAGCGTGGGATAGCATCAAATGCTTTACAAATGTCTATTGTTGCTAATAGTGTACGTTGAGCTGGTCGTCTGGAGTTGATGCCATCCATGATGTGCTGCGTGAGGTTAGTGAGTAATATCGTGGTTGAGTGGCGAGGTCTGAATCCATGTTGAGTAGGCGATAGTGGTATGTGTGGGTTGGTGATTTGTAAGATTAGTCTTTGTTACTTTGGAAGGTGTGCACTGTGCATAGTAAAGTAATGGGTTTATCGGAAGCTGGTTCTGTTGGATTTCTGTTTGGTTTGAGTAGTAATAATTTTACCTTTTTTCCATATGTCAGGAATAATACACTGTTGGTATGAATATGTGTTGATGTTTGTGAGAGTTAGTATTCCTTGTGGGCCAAAGTATTTAAGGTGAATGTTAGATATGTAGTCTGGTCCAGTAGCCTTCGAATTCTTAATGTTTTTGATCTTGGTGGTCTGGTCTGTATTGAAGGGTGTAATGTTCGTGTTGAGTCTGTAGGTTTTCTTGTGTCTGGATGTTTGTCTGTACGTGTTTCTGGTTGTTGTCTCTGTTTAAGTGACTTATCTTTGCGTAGTGATTAACTAGAATGTTAGCTTGTTGTGTATATGTTGGGATATTATTTTGGCTGCGACAGATAGCCGCGTGTGAGGTGTGATGGTACGGGGCAACGACTCGTATAGGCCCGATAAGAGAGTGCCTGACCTTTTGGAGAGATACGGGGGGTTAATTAGGTCCCTGAGGACAAGGTCAGATAGGTCTTTAGTTCTAGGTATTACCCCTAGGCACGGTTTAAATTTTAGGATTACGTCAAAAACGATATTTTTGAACACTAAACTAGAAGAGATTTGTGCTCAGGAAAATGTACCCTTCGTAAAGCTGTGGTCAGAATTCAGTGATCCTAGCCTTTTTATAAAAGATGGGGGATAGTAATGGGGGTGCATTTCAATGAAATAGGGAACGCTAGGCTAGGTTCCGACGTGAAAAATAGTTTAAAACGCTGATCCGTGGTAAAAAATAATTTAAACGTCTTTTATTGTAACGCACGTAGTATTAGAAATAAATTGAACGAATTTAAGGCGATAATTTATTCCGGGAACTACGATATAGTTGCTATAACCGAAACGTGGTTAAATACCGTAACTCGGGACTTGTTGGGGGAACTTGATATAGCGGGTTTTAAACTTTTTACTAATGATAGGTTACATAGGATTGGTGGCGGCTTTTTGTTGTACATTCGTAATTCCCTTAGGGCTATCGAGGTTAAGATAGATTTTCCGGCAGCAATTAATGCGATATGCGTTGAAGTTAGGGCGTGTAGTATTAGCTTTAATTTCGTTGTTGTTTATCGACCTCCCGTTCAACCCCTCGATACCGATACTAGATTTTACACACTTCTTCGTAATTTTATTAATAATCGGGATAGTATAGTTGTCGGAGACTTTAACTGCCCTAACGTTAATTACGAGACTTTTACTGGTAATGATGAGGGTTTGAGACTGATTGAGTTCATGGAAGATAATTTTTTACGACAAATGGTTACCGAACCAACGCGCGGTGACTATTTTAGACGTGGTGATGACGAACGACGAAAATATAGTCGAAAGTTTGGAAGTAGGTGAGAGTTTGGGATGTAGTGATCACCAAATTATTAAGTTTAAGCTATTGATAGAAAACAGTAAGGATAGTAACGTAATTGAAGTCCCTGATTTTTGTAGAACTAATTTTGATAGTTTTACGGACAGGATGAGAGTAGTGGACTGGGATAATTTATTTATGGGTAATGACATAAATTTTCATTGGGAGGCGTTTAAATAAAGTTTTTTTGAATATTGAAAGGGAGTTTATTCCGCGTAGGCTCAAGAGCGCTAGAAATCATGGTAGGCCCAAGTGGTGGACTAGGGAAATAGGTGAGTTCATAAACGAGCGTAACAGAGCGTATAGACTTAATAAGCGCGATGGCATGGTAGCTAACTTTAATAGATAATCGTAAGCCGATAAAAGATGGTAAATTTATAGTATTACACCCGTCTCCCTTTGGAGGTGAAATTTATGTTTTTCCTATGGTTTTTGATGTGTTTTGAACGAATCTGACCTTCAAAGCCGTCGGAAATGACTCGTTTTTGAGATAACCCCCCTCCCCCCTCCCCCAGCTGGCAATCGAAAACGAGTCATTTCCGACGGTTTTGAAGGTCAGATTCGTTCAAAACATCAAAAACTATAGGAAAAACAAATTTCACCTTCAAAATTGACCTGACCTGACCTAACATAACCTATCCTAACCTAAATCACTTAGTCTTGTAGGCAGCCCAGGAATCACTATAAATCACAGAGCCAGGCCTAATGTACTTCTGAATGAGTGGAATGAGTGTTCCATTCGGTACGAAAGTAATTCAAATTCAAAATGGATGGAGCGCAGTGATTGGGCAGACATGTAACGAACACACAAACGAACGTACGAACACACACTAGATACACACCAAAAAAACGTTTATATCTCGAAAACGAAGCATTTGCGACGGAAACGCTATAGAAGAAAAGTGTCTTAGAATTAAAAAATCTACCTAATGAATATATAATAATTGCTGGACGTTAGACGGGTGTAATACTATAATAATACCTAAAAGATAACATAGGCCCTCTAGTGGACGCTAACGGCGCTTTGGCTTCCGACGCTTAGGCGATGGCGGGTATTTTTAACAACTTTTTTGCGACAGTTTTAACCGGAGAAGACGTAATGTCCCCGACGTGGACGATATCGTTCGATTTAGTAGCGAGACTATTTTGGATGAAATAACTGTTTACGAGGGTGAGATTGCGCATCATATCGATAAGCTAAAAGTTAGCAAGGCTCCAGGCCCTGACGCGCTTTATCCTAGACATTTGAAAGATTTGAAAAGACCTGAAGACTTCAAATTAGTTAACGTTACGCCCATTTTTAAAAAAGGTGACCGTACAGTAGCTAGCAATTATAGGCCTATTAGCTTCACGTCAATTGTCGGTAAACTTTTGGAATTCGTAGTTAGGGATCGTATCGTCGATCACTTAGAAAGTCGCGATTTGATTAATAGCATGGGTTTCGACGCCATAAATCTTGTTTAACTAATTTGTTAGAGTTTTATAACGAAATAGTGCACGAATACGATAGGCATATGGAGCGGCTGACGTTATTTATTTAGACTTTAAAAAAGCGTTCGATACAGTTCCGCATAGAAGATTAATTGCGAAGGTTAAAGCGCACGGTATACGCGGTCACTCCGACTCCCGGTCAGGTAGCTAACTGGTTAGAGGAATGGCTTCGTGCCAGGAAACAGAGGGTCGTTGTTCATGGTATGGAATCGGGGTGGTTGGATGTAGGTAGCGGTGTCCCACAGGGTTCAGTGTTAGGCCCATTGCTATTCGTAATCTACATAACGACATGGATGTAGGCTTGATTAGTAACGTGTCAAAATTCGCGGACGATACTAAAATAGGCGGTAAAGTTCTTAACGTGGACGATAGAAATAGGCTCCAAGACGATGTAAATAGGATTATGGAGTGGACGGATAAGTGGCAGATGCAATTTAACGTAGACAAATGTAAAGTTTTGCATATAGGTTCTCGTAACGACAATTACACGTACACGATGGATGATAGACAGTTAGCGAGCGTTGACAAGGAAGTAGATTTAGGCATACGCGTATCTAAGGATTTAAAAGTTAGGAACCAGTGCCTGGAGTCTTACGCAAAAGCTAATAGGATGTTAGGCTTCATAGCGCGTAATTTTGAATTTAATTCGGAGAATATTATATTGCCCCTTTACAAGTCCCTAGTCAGGCCTCACTTAGAATATGCCGTTCAGTTTTGGTGCCCGTATTTGCGTGAGGATATTGATAGGTTGGAAAGGGTTCAGCGACGCGCCACGAAACTAATTCCGTCACTACGCAACAAATCTTACGAAGATAAGATTAAAGAGTTGCATTCACTCGAAACTAGGAGATTAAGGGGGGAGCTTAGTGAAGTTTTCAAAATCGTTAATAAAATCGATAACGTAAATTTTGACATTGTTCACTTTCGATAATAGCAATACTTGTAATAACGGATTTAAATTACGTGGCAGACGTTTCATTACTAACATCGCTATAAACTATTTTACGTTTAAAGTAATTGATAAATGGAATAATCTTCCCGCGCCCGTCGTGAACTCTACCAGCGTTAATATGTTTAAAAACCGTTTAGATAGGCATTTTAAAAATATTAACGTCGTTTAAAATAATAAAACAATTAGCAACAGGAGCTCTGGGGGTAATGGTCGAGGTATGAGTCTGTTGACGATTAATGCCAGCTTGTGACATGCCATCAATAAAATTACATTAAAAAAAATTAGACTAACACGAACTTGGATGTAGCTCGTAGAGTAAACTAACCCACTTTTTGTTATACTCTTCATACTTTTTTTTTACTTGCATGTCTGTAGTTTGCATGGTTTGTAAGCGTTCTTATTTTACTTCTTTTCATCTTTCACCCCTTTCCTATTCTCTTCGACTATTTTTCCGACTTGTCAGCAGTGGCCGACGGATGATGATGGTGAGTCTTTCTATCTCCTTTTCTGAATGTTAACCCACGAATGATAGGTTTTGCTACTTACTTAACCCCTTATTCTCTTCTTTTAACCCCCTGCTCTCTTCTTTCTCTCGGGCTAACCTTAGAGTGGATCTTAGGGTCTTTGTTAGCCTTAGCTTCTGTAGATCATCATCATCTCCATCTCACCCGAACAGTTTCTGTCCCAAGAAAAGTTTAAATTGTATTAGTAACAAGAAGATACATCCTTCCCCCAACTAGTTTGTTACAGTACCATAATAATACCGTATTATTTATCAAGATTGTAGCTGTTTGCCGCTTACTTACAAGTCGAAGTTGGTTATTTGTTCTTCAAAGCAAAGTTTTTGTTTAATGACCGGAAGTCGAAGTGAACTTTCGTTATAACCTTTTGGTCGTCATTGTAAACTTGTAAGAAAAATACCTTAAATTGAAAAGTATTCTAATTATTGTATATTTTGAAACCCTTTTTAAAGATACGCTTTTCTGTAGTTTAAGCAAAGGCGTTGCAAATAGTGAAAATTGAAGATTTTTTTTTATCCTTAAAGAAGTTTAAGGATCAGATTTTCTGATACACATTTGGGAGCTTTATTACAAGTGTAGTTTATGTTCGGTCGGTGAATTCATCTTGACGACCTTGTATTTTTTTAGTTTGTGTTGCCAGTTATGTTTAAGTTGTAATTCGTTTTTACTATTTATCTCCGGTAGGACAAGAAGAGATCGATTACTCTTCAATCATTAATGAAGAATGTGGAAAGGAACGATATTTAGCGTTGGAAAATGTTTCTGATGTTAGGATTTTATCAAAAAACACAGTGCATTCAGCGGATATGGACGGGCATTCACTTCGCTTGCAAATAGGTTAGTTTATATATATGGAATGAATTTCTCAATTAAACACGTGAAATCAGTAAGTGTTACACACCCACAGGAAAAGAAATATTCCAAGCCTTTCATATAGTTCTGTACTTCTGACAAGGTATAAAATTATACAAAAATCATTTAAATCTTTATTTTTTCCTTGTGGGTATGTAGAATTATGTATATACAGTATACCAAACACAATCGACCAGGGAAGTACTGCTGGAGAGTGAACGTCAGGCAAGAGACAGGTAGTGCTGAACTCCCGTTTCTCCTGTCACTGTCCTCCTTAGCTGATTGTTTTCCGTCTCATCTACCCCATGAGTAGTTTAGCATGCTTTCAAACACACATGCTTCTACCTTTATTCCTCACTACACATACACGCATCTACAATGATGATCAACATTTATCAAAGCACTGTTTGGTATTTACCTTTAATCGCTTTGCCTTTGTACGCACAGGTAAGAAGAACATTTCAACCAGCGAGTTCATTCGGGAAGGTTGGCGGAGAGAGAATGGCGAAGCGCCTTCACACGAGCAGGAAATCACTGTGGGCGAATTCACATTAAAACCGAAGGAAGAAGTCAGACAAGACGCAAATGTAAGTTTTAAAGGACTAAATGCTGCCTAGCGTGTTTTTTCTTCGTAGGACCCGCCGAGTAAGGTGAATAAAGAACTCTCTTTTCAAGCACTCTTCGACCAGTCGAGTGACAAAATGGATATATTGGAGAAAATTTTAAATTCTTCACGACAAAACATTTACCATCACCCTCATTTGGTATAGATAAGAGTTAATTATTCCATACCCCTTACCTTTCTGTTAGTATCCATAAGGAACTTGTTCCTCTGAAGTTCAGAGGAGGCCTGAAAATATAATGATAATGTTTGGGTTTGTTTAACCTCCGTAACGGCAAAGGTCATGTGACGGAAAGGATGAGGAGGGGACCTACAGCATCTGACCGCAGAGGACGGTCCCCTCTCCTCATTCAACTGTAAAATAGCCCCCCCAACTTCGCTTAACCTCTCTAATCTAACGAGAAGCGGTGTTGCGACATGGCCACGACGTTATCCCTGAGAAAAGGAGCTTGCGGAGTGATACATATGAACTTAATGATGTATGACAATACAGTGTTCCTTTATAGTTGGTCCATAGTCACGTATGTCTCGTCCTTAATCCTAGTGACCGAGAATATTATCGGCTGTTAAGGTTACTCACTGAACCAATTAATAATTATTTTTCTTCAGGGTAAACCTAGAGAACTGAATATAGACAGTGAAGCATTCGAAGTTCGAAGTATGAAGATTCGCCCCAAACCAAATGCAGTCACTATCTTCGCTCCACCCAAAGCTGATTTCTGTTCACTTCACGCTTCGTAGACGTTTCTGAGGCAATATTACTTTCATTTTTGCTGTAGTTTTTTTTTTAAATTTTGAATCTAAATATCTTCAAACCAGTTTTCATATACTGCCACACGTTAATTCATTAGCCTGTTTATTACCACTCCCTCTTCTACATTTTCCATCATTTCCGAGGAATGAATTCGGTTCTGAATAAATTACGTATAGCTTTCCCAAACTTAGAATATGTTAACAACAGAATAGTCCGAAGTAGGTGGTTGGTTGGCTCGGTTGTAAAGTTCTTCCAACAGTCGGTCACTTTCACCACTAGGAAATAAATATCGAAGGTGGTATTCCAAATTATAGTAAGTTGTAAAACCCCAATTTTACAGAAGGAATCAGTCTGCGGTATGTGGTTCTTATTAGTGTTTGGACTATCACCATCGATACCGTCTTCCATGTTTCTTTGTTCATCTGCCTAAAAAATTCTACTATTTGTGTTCATTGATGAATAACTTGAAAGATGTTTATTTTCGATTAAGTTGTTTTTTTTTATGCAGGAAGGAGAGGACAAGGGCGAATGCCCGCAAAAACGCCCCCCCCCCCCCCCCCCCATCTCCCATAGAGGGATTGGAGGTCATAGACAGGAGGAAAGATGGATTGAGGAGGATTGTCCCAGAGTTGACCGGTTGAGTAGATGAAAGATTGAAAATACCAATTAATCCTCGCGTTAGAGGGTTGGACAGAAAAGGAATGAGAATGTGTTGATATCATTATCCATTTTAAATAACAATACTTTGTTTTGTACATTGTTTTAACTCTTGTTAATACTATATTTAAAATTATTTTTTAATAAAACATAACAAAACTACATTGTGTTCAGTCACTTAAAAATAACCTCTTCATCTAAATGCTAATTTTCAACTCTTGAACACCAGAATTACTTAAATCATCTAATACCTTTAACTTTTATATGTAATAAACGTTTTATTTTATTTTCGTCTACGCACTAAGGATTAAGGATTACGACTACTCCGTTACACGTATTTCCAATTCTTGTTTTCTGAATGCTGTATTAGTATGAGTAATCATCCTGTTCTTGCGTTTTTCCAATTAGCTCCATGTGAACTAGTGAAGTAATTCAACGCTATTATTTTTAAAGCAGCAGTACATAAAAAGACAACTTCAGTACGAGTAACAACCAGGATGACTATTTTCACAGTGAGTATGAACATAATGACTCTCGACACGATATCTTGCGTGTAAAATTAACTCTAGAAGCCACATACTTCGATTCCGGAATCCGTACTTTCTAACAATTCTAATAATTTGTAAACGTTTAAAATTAATCTTTCGCTCGTATTCGGGTGTGACACGGGTGCGTTTAGGAAGTTTGGTGGTTAAAAAAATGTGGGATTAGTTATATATATACTGTATTCTAAAATATCAGGTCATCTCGTAAGTAATGTCGTTTTTTAACCTTTATTTCCAAATGAAAATAAAACTACATCAAAATAAATTTTAATCAATTATATATTTTCCTTCACTTACTTTCTATGACTCTGCCACCTCCCTACAAGTACTTCAATGCCATGTTGATAAAATTCCTTCGGTTTAGAAGCAAAATACTCGGAGAGGGCAATGTTGATAGCCTCGAAACTTTCAAGTTCTTTCCCGTCAAGATAGTTTTGAAGACTTCTGAATATGTAGTAATCTGATGATGCAAGGTCTGGTGAATACGGAGAATGTGGAATTTTTTTCCAACCAAGCTGTTCAATTTTGGCAGTGGTGATTCGAGCAGTATGAGGACGCGCGTTGTCCTGTTGAAATACACCACCCTTGCGAGTGGCCAAAGAAGGACGTTTCGTTTGCAATGCAGCGCTCAATCTTTGAAGTTGCTGACAGTAGACTTCAGCTGTAATGTTTTGATTAGGCTGCAACAGTTCAAAATAAACCACTCCTTGAATATCCCACCAAACGCACAGCAAAACCTTCCTGGGATGCAGATGTGGCTGTGGTGTAGCAGATTCCCCAGCACTAACCCACTGCCAAGACGCTTAACATTGTGATAAAGCACCCATTTTTCATCCCCAGTAAGGAGTCGATTCAGAAACTGCTTGAAGTTGCCGAGAATGCAATGAAGAACAAATGTTCACACGATCTCTACAGTTGTCTGGTGACAATGTATGGGGAACCCACTTCCCAAGTTTCGACACTTTTCCCAGTCGTTACAGGTGGCGATGAACTGTGGAACCAGTAGAATTTAGTCGCTGAGCAAGTTCAACAGTTACAGCAGGATTTTCTTCAAGTGTAGCTATCAGAAGGTCATCATTGAACTCAACATGTCGACCCGAGCGCGCTTCATCAGTTTAGCTATAGTCACTAGACCTAAACTTCTGGAACCATCGTTGACATTTCCTTGCATTTAAAGCTTCCTCCCCATAAATATCTTGGAATATTTTTTGCGGCTGCAGTCGCGTTATTTCCTTTTCTAAACTCGTAAAGCATTATATGCCTAATCATTGGGCTTATAATGTGTTCTGACACTTCCATCTTGTTCGTAAGGGTGAAATAAACGATAATCGTTAATGCGATTAAACTTCTTAGACTGAGAAGTAACATGTAAAACTTAAAAGGTAACACACAAAAATTCGAGTTTTCCACAAGACACACACAAGCTTGCAAATATGAGCCAGCCTCGATGATGAACCACGCATCGGCTGTGACATCTCTCACTGTGCAACGTGCTAACAACAACATTCGATCAAATCGACGCGTCACATACAAGGAGCTATCACTGGAGCTAGGAATTAGTGAAGGAAATGTGACTACGATAACACGGGTCTGCATGAAAATCGATTTCTTTATTTTGAGTTGTGATTCTGAAGCAGTTCGCTGCGCTGAATTAAAAAATGCTACCAGTTTTTTTCTATCACCCACAGTTTTAAAGTTGTTAGCAAAACAATTTTGGGGCGTTTTGTAATTTTTTACCTTTTTTATCTTTAATTAATTTCGTTTTTTCATATTTTTCAGATAGATAATTCTAACATTACGCCTTTAAAATTTTAATAATGGCTTCTAGAGGATGTACCCATAGTCCAGACATATTTTGTTATATTTGTGGTCGGTATGTTGTTGTAAAACAAAGGACAAATGTAACGACCTTCATTAAGAGCTTATCATGCTTATTTTGGAATTAAATTAGGAGATCAAGACAAAAGTTGGGCTCCACACAAGGTTTGTCTTAGTGTGTTGCGGCACTAAGGAATTGGAGCAAAGGTAAAAAGAAAAGTTTGCCGTTTGGGATCCCTATGGTATGGCGCGAGCCTAGAAACCATACCGACGACTGCTACTTCTGTTCTTGCAATGTTAAAGGTTATAATGCAAAGAATAAAGAGAGCTTTCAATACCCAAGTCTTCCATCTGCAATAAGGCCGGTACCCCATGGTCCAGAAGTTCCTATTCCCCGCCCACCCGAGATCTGGATCACTACAACTCAGATTCTGATTCAGCTCCAAATCCAGACAGATGATGATGTTTATGAACAGCCAACAGCTGACCGAGATCCTCCTAAACCATTAACCCAAGCCGAACTAAATGACTTAGTCAGGGATTTGAATCTGCCTGAGCACTCTGCAGAACTTTTGGGGTCTAGATTGCAGGAGAACAATTTATTGGCATCCGACACGTACTTCACTTGGTACAGAAATCGTGAGAAAGACTTCGTGCCTTTTTTCGAAGATGATGGTCCCTTGGTATTTTGCAAGGACATCACAGGATTAGTGTGCAAGCTAGGCATCGAATACCAAACCAGTGACTGAAGGTTGTTTATAGATTCCTCTAAAACCAGTCTAAAAGGAGTGTTACTGCACAACGGTAACAAATATGCATCAATCCCAGTGGCCCATTCTACTCATTTAAAAGAGACCTATAATAACATGAAACTGCTTCTGGAAAAAATTCAGTACCAAAATCACAGATGGATATTGTGTGGGGATCTCAAAGTCCTTTGCATGTTATTTGGGCAGCAATCAGGATACACTAAGATGCCATGTTTCATCTGCGAATGGGATAGTCGAGCACGTGACCAGCACTGGAAGAGGAAAACTTGGCCTTCTAGAGAGAATCTTACCCCAGGATCAAAGAACATTTTACATGAACATCTAGTTGAACCAAATAAAATCCTCCTACCACCCTTGCACATTAAGTTAGGCTTGATGAAGCAGTATGTCAAAGCATTGAATAGAGAAGGTGAGTGTTTCAAGTACATTTGTTCAAAATATCCAAAGATTAGCTACGAGAAAATAAAGGAAGGTGTTTTTATAGGTCCTCAGATTACAAAGTTATTGACAGACGATCATTTCCTGAACACAATGACCAATAAAGAAAAAGAAGCATGGCTTGGTTTCAAAGATGATGATGTTAAACTTCTTGGGGAAACTACAAAAGCCAAAATTATGAAAGACTGGTGGGAAATATGCTTAAAAAGTTTTGTGCCTTAGGCTGCAACATGAGCCTGAAAGTTCACTTCTTATTTTCGCATCTTGACCGTTTTCCCGAAAATCTCGGAGATGTCAGTGAGAAGCAAGGGAAACGATTTCAACAGGACATCAAAACCATGGAAAGAAGATATCAAGGAAGATGGCATACAAATATGATGGCGGATTACTGCTGGTGTCTGCAACGAGATCAGCCTAACGCACAGCATAAGAAAACATTAAAGAAGCACCGGTTTAGTCGTCATTAGTCAGATCTACCTTCGTAGTCTTAAGTCTTTGGAATAAGTCCTGAAATGTTTGCAAGTAAAGAAGGTAAATACCGGGTGTACATAAAGTCAGGATCTATTTTTGTGAAGCACTTGGAAATTATATGGAATTCAATCATAAAATGATAGTGGTAACATTTATTAAATAATTAAGAGTAGGATTCGACGTGACGCCCATCAGTATCCCTGCACAGCTCAAATCGTTCCGCAGCATTTCTAAACACATTCTGGAGCATTTGCGGGGTTATGTTATCTGCAGCAGTTCGTATACGTGTACGTAAGTTTTCAAGACTCGTAATCTTCGTCTGATAGACGTGCGATTTGATAAAGCCCCATGCAAAGAAATCTAAAGGGGTTAAATCTGGTGATCTCGCTGGCCAAGGTCTGTTGCTTCCGCGTCCGGTCCAGCGATTTGGAAAACGTCCATCTAGATAATCCTGAACAATTTTGACATAGTGACAAGGAGCACCATCATGTTGATAGACGACGGTACTAACAATCCTATCCCCGTCGTCTATCAACATGATGGTGCTCCTTGTCACTATGCCAAAATTGTTCAGGATTATCTAAATGGACGTTTTCCAAATCGCTGGATCGGACGCGGAAGCAACAGACCTTGGCCAGCGAGATCACCAGATTTAACCCCTTTAGATTTCTTTGCATGGGGCTTTATCAAATCGCACGTCTATCAGACGAAGATTACGAGTCTTGAAAACTTACGTATACGAACTGCTGCAGATAACATAACCCCGCAAATGCTCCAGAATGTGTTTAGAAATGCTGCGGAACGATTTGAGCTGTGCAGGGATACTGATGGGCGTCACGTCGAATCCTACTCTTAATTATTTAATAAATGTTACCACTTTATCATTTTATGACTGAATTCCATATAATTTCCAAGTGCTTCACAAAAATAGATCCTGACTTTATGTACACCCGGTATATTTTGTTTCTTTATTTTTTTATTCTTTCATAAACAAGCAATATGCTTGTCCACGCGCTAGGAGCTATTTAATTCTGCTTCAATTAGGTTTTACTCTATCACCTAAAGATTTCGTGCTACAAGGGGTGTTGTAATACCTCATCTGTCCCCAAATATTAACCACCCATTGATGGGAGGGAAGAGAGTATTTTGCTGGGAACGGGACTGGTTGTTATATATATTTACCCTACATTATTATGTAAGCGTTACTGTAGTCTATAACAACAAAATTTATGGTTTAGCATGTGCAATCGAATGTTGGTCTCGATAAGATGGTTCACATTTGGGGATAAATGGGGGATTTATGACACACCCTGTAGTAAGAAAACCATACGTGATAGGGAAAAACTAACTATATTTTTGAGATCAGCGCACTCAAATTATATAGAATCACCAACTAGTTTGTAAAAATCGATCGACAAGTTTTCAAATGTGTACTGGTGTAATTCAGCAACTGGGATACTCAAAAGTGTGTTCAAGGTTTGTGCCTCGCGACTGACTGAAGATCGCAAAGCCCAAAGAAAAGAAATTGCTTCCAAGTCGTTGGTTCGATACGAGACAGAAGGAGATGACTTCCTTTCACGAATTGTGACGGAATGAGACTTGGGTACACCACTTTGAATCTGAAACAAAATGCCAATCCATGGAGTGGCATCACGCAGACTCCCCACGCAAGAAAAAGTTCAAAATGGCTCCCTCTGCAGAAAGGTTATGGCCACCATCTTTTGGGACATGAAAGGGGTGATTCTGGTGGACATTATAAAGAAAAGGCAAACAATTAACTCGGAGGCATATATCGCTACCCCACAGAGACTCCAGAGATGTATAAAGTGAGTTCGACAGGAGAGAAAACTAGAAGACGTCGTCCTTTTGCATGATAACGCAAGACCACACAACAGTTTGCAAACAAGAGGCCATCACAAAAATGCGCTTCACTGTGTTACCCCACCCTCCGTACAGCCCGGATCTGGCACCTTCAGACTTCCATTTGTTTGGGCCAATGAAGGATGCTATTCGTGGAAGAAAGTTTAAGTGACGAGGTTGTTGAGGAGGTCAAGAGGTGGCTCCAGCGGAACCCAGCGGACTTTTACCAGCAAGGAATAAAGGCCCTTGTTTCGAGATGGAGGAAAGCCGTAGAAAAGGATGGAGACTATGTGGAAAAATTAAAACTTGTGAAGAAAGGTATGTAACTACTTGTGTACAAAATTTCTGGAACTTAAAGGAAACTTGGGAAGAAAAAAAAGAGGTGGGGCAAAATATATTGAGTGGCCCTCGTATCATACCATGATGCAAGTTTCATTTGATATTATCAGCCAAACTTATATAGTTCTAAAGTGATACAAATTTTTTTATCAAAGCTGTATATATTTGTGATAGCGTGGGGTAGACACCCCAGTTAGGTTACTTAGGTTCTAGCAAACAATCAAAAGCACTTACCGGTGCGTTGAATTAGATATTCCTTTGGGAGCCTACCATTAGATTCCTGTGTCCCACAAACAGCCTACCTAACTCTCTCTTACATTACCAATTTAGAAGCTATAGACATTACCCCTAACTATACTTAAGTACGGACAACTTTCTACCCCATTTGTCACCTTAGAAACACCACCTAATTACACTCAGCACCAACGATTAGGTCAGATCGGAAAAAACATCTCTCGGCTAGCCCAAAACAATACGAACAGCCGCGTTGGTTCGTTTATGACTTGCTCTTGCCATTCAGCTTAGATTTAGTGATATTTCCCCTTTAGTGACTTTTAGACTATATACATATATATACACACACGTCACCTCAATATTGATGAGGCCAATTCTTTAATTAAAGCTTATAAATGCATAATTTTTCCAATATAAATAATGTAGTAATTCTTGAAATATCTTTGATTTGGCTTCGTACCATATTGTTTGCTCACAAAAAGAGTAAGTTACTTGGATCCACAGACATATATGTCTGTGCTTGGACCAGTAGCTAACACATTAACAGTAGAAGAGATATGTAACGTCAGACCCGTGACGAAGGCTGTTAAATTAATCACTCAGAATTTCGGTCGGAAGCTCTTCCGGAAACTCGTTACAGCTGGCTGCAGCGAGATTTAGCTGCAGCGTCTTTGCTAGATTGATAGTGACTGTGTCATTAATTTTTAGATTGTAACAGCAACAGTGATATTTATGTTACTTTATGGACTTACGATCAGTCTTTTCAAGTTATATTATGGTCCATTACAAATTACTAATAGCGAAGAAACACAAGATTTCATTCATAACACCGCCCTGCGAATTCAATTTTTTTGCAAGTTGTTTCAATGAAAATGGGTGATTCTAGGCAACAAAGACATGCTCTTTTCAGCTGTATATTTAGCTTTTTCCTATCGCATCTAGATACTCCACAATCACACGTAACGTAAACATAAGAAAATGTTACCAATTGGATAAGAGAACAGACGAATCATATAGCAGATGTTATTCAATTCAAACATTTTGCAGTAGTAATGCGTGCCCAGAAACACACACACACACACACACACACACACACATTATTACTACATATATACACTAATATACAGTATATAATACATGTAGATACAGATTCAAGCAAGATACAGTATATTTATATATAAAAATTGTGAATGACTGAACCAACCATTCAGCAACAGTAACGCATTGAATTTATTAGAACAATCAGTAGCTAAAGAAACTTCCTTTTCGTCGATTTTCTCTTGTGTACTGAGTTCGGTACATCTCTCTCTAGACTCCAGCAACAGTCTGCCATCATTCGAACATCCCATCTTCCCTGATACCTCCATTCCATTTCTGAAATATCCTGGTAGAATCTTTCCCCCTGTTCCTCGCTTACCGCGCCTGTTTTCAGGAAAAAAAAATCAAGATGAGAGTCTAGGAAGTGTATCTTAACACTCATGTTACAGCAAACATGTTCTAGCAAACGATATTTTCGGATCACGTCTTTAACTATTTCTTTGTAGTCATCAGATTTCCTATTACCAGGGAAATTGTTCGCAACAGCCTTTAAAGCTAGCCAAGCATCTTTTCATGACGTGTCTGCATCTTCAAATGCCTGGTCGCTTAAGCGTTGCTTTATTTGAGGACCGACGAACACTCCTTCCTTCAGCTTAACATGACTAATTTGAGGGAATTTTTGACAAAAATTGGTATCCAGATCCTTCTTTGTTGAGGCCTTTGACAAAATTTTTCATTAATCCAAGCTTTATGTGGAATGGAGGTAACTATGTTGTTACAATCTACCAGTGCATTAGCAATGATGTTTGCTTGTCCTGGAGTAATCTGTTTTTTTCTGAGGCCATTCTTTTCTTACATAGTGTTCCTCCCTGTCTCTGCTATTCCACAGACATAAAAAGCATGGGTATTTTGTAAAACCAACCTGTTGGTGTAAAAGAAGGCCGATCACCTTAAGATCACCCCCAAACAAACCATTTGTGTTATTTATAGTTTATCTTGTTTAAAAGAAATGAAAGATTTCCACGAGTCTTTCAAATGAACTGAATGCCCTATAGCAGAGGTGGTGAACCTTTTTTTGCTGGCGGGTCATTTTTGTTATTTTTGAGTTTTAAAAAAACGAAATTGTGTCACAATAATTTATTTACTTACTATTTTTAGTGAGAAACTTCTTGTCGGATTTTAGCTGCTAATGTTTTGATCCGAGGTTTATATTTAGTTGTCTTTAGTCTCACACATGCAGCACTCATATCTGTGCCAAGGCGATTTCTAGTGGTGGATTTGACGAAATTCATGGAGAAAACAACTGTACATGAATAAGATGAACCAAACATTGTTAGCAGAGCTAATGCTAGCTTTTTCATTGATGCAAAAGAATTTGGTAAAGAGTTCCAATCTGCAAGAATAAGATTCTCTACTCTTTCTATTGACTGTTGTTCTCTGGTTACACCCAAAATTGACAGAAAATATTAAAAGGCAGAAAATATAAAAAAATAGTAATATTTTATTTAAATAAGAGCTCGTGGGTCGATAAAAATTGCCTCGCGGGTCAGTGGTTCGCCATCACTGCGGGCCTATAGGCAGAGAGGCAACTTTGTTTCCATTATGCTGTAAGACTGCTTTCAAACTTCGCTTTGAGGAATCAATAAATAGGCGCCAGTCACATGGTTGGTAGTCTTCGCCCATCGCCTTTACCAGACCTATTATATCATTGCATTTGTTAAAAAACTATGTAGGGTTTTGGTTTATTGCCGTTACCCTCATCCATTAGAAATTTCCAGCAGATTTTGGTGGAGAGTTAACGACAAAAACCCTACGTCTTTTCGTTAAAAAGTTATGTTTATGGAGCTCTTCAAAGGACCTCGTTAAGTAGTTTTTTTGGTTAATGTTAAATTTATTTGCCTTCGGTATTTTAGCGCTGCCTAATGGTAAAGAAGAAAATTACCATATCTTATTAATTATTTCGTTGGGCCTCGCTTCTGGTTGTTGGGCGCGACGATCTCTTTCGATGTAGGGCCGTAGACGATGGAGTTAAGCAACGAGTTTATTTGGTTTAATTAATATAGGCAACACTATATATAAATTCCTGAAGGAATAGCCTATCCTTTTGAGTTATTAGGTTTATATTACTTGGTATTCACTCAGTGGCGGCTCGTCGGTAGACACTGCGGAACTGCAGCACCCCTAAATTTTTTATTTACAATTGAAATAATCAAGAACAATATAAGGATGAGCTCACTGAATAACTTTTTCAATAACTTTTGAAACTTTTATTCATTGCTCAATGCTCATCCTTTTATTTCGGTAATTATTTCAACCCATTCTTAAAGACAGCACCTCTAGAATTTTTAGTCACGAGCCGCCACTGTATTCACTCAGAACTTATAGGAAGATTAAGTACGTCTCCCTTGCTTAAAGCATCGTTTGGAACACACTCCGCTCTCGGCAGCTAATACAAATTTCTTTGTCTTCAATTTCGCTGACTTTACGAAGCCCCAGGACGTCTGAGCTTATTTCGAAGTAATTTTCATGCGTCAGCGATGGAAAATTTTGATACGAAATAATGCATTTTTCTTGTTATTATGTGGACCCAGTGCCTCCATATTGGGTTAAATGTATGGCAATTGTTTTCATTCCCAATAGGCTATGTCGCCAATTCCAAGGCAATTTTGTAAATATTTAATTCAATGAATTAATAATTTGTATTTAATTAAGAAATAAAGGTACCACATACGATACCATGTTGTAGGCGTGTATAGTTTTTCCATAGCACTTTTTCACGATGTCTGTACCAGTAGAATGTTGTCGAAGGAGCGAGTAGATTCCATTCTTTGAGCCAATTTTGGTGACTGATTTTCAGCCACAGTATATTCTTCGTCATGTTCAACATGATTCTGCTGTTATTGAGATGTTGTCTACATCTGAATCAAAATTTTCAAAATCAAGAGGCGGCTTCGGCACAAGAATTTCACTTGAATGTGGCACAGGGAGGATGGCTGATGGAATACTCGTATATGTGATGTGCCTCTTATTTTTATATCCAGCCACGTTTGTCATGCAGAAGTAGCAATCGTTGTAGTGATTTCTCTGTTCTCTCCAAATCAAGGGGATGCCGAAAGGCATTTCCTTCTTCCCACAAGCCTACTGACGCAAGCATTCCACACATGACTTACAAACATAATTTGGAGCCCAAACCTTTTCCTGATCGCCGATCTTACAGCCAAAGTAGGTGTGGTAATGCTTTCATACTTGTACGGTGATTTCTTGCCTCCGTTTAGAAGTAGTAAATCGTCTATATATATGACAGAATGAATTAGGTGTATTATTACAAACTTTCGGCATATTTAATCCACAGGACCAAATCTGAAACAAAGAAAATGTACATTAGTTCAATTTTGAAATAAAATCAGATGCTTACCCATATGAAACTCATAGCAAACCAACCATAATTGAAAATATGGATGCGCTTTTAGTCATATGAGAGCGGTACATTTCTCGAGAAAAAGAAGCGTTTGGGTTGAATAACCTACGTCACATTCCTATCAATCCTGACGGGCCAGATACAATCATACAAATTATGCATTGTATCTTAACTCACATACCATGGGCTTTACTAAAATACTATAATTTTCTAAACAACTCGTACAGCGTAGGGTAGTGTAATTGATAAATACAAAAGAGAAAGTTTATGTGCAAACATAACAATGATGTCCAGACTACAACTAGCCAGGATGCTGTTGCCTAGTCTAGCCAACAATGAGCGTAGGATGTTGCAAGATTTCAAATTATTCTGGGACAAGGTCTTTTCTAAATACACACGCACAATATATATATATATATATATATATATATATATACACACAAGGTATATCATCATCAGAATTGGAAGTACGCAGCTCAGTACCAGTGGCGGATTTAAGGTGCGCGGGGCCCTAGGCCGGTTGGAGTGCGGGGCCCCAAACTACGCAAAGCTAGCTTAATTAACTGAAATGAAGATTTACACCCCCATCCCCAGTGGTGACCTTACGGGGCCCTCAAATCAATGGGCGAGCGAAGCGTTAAAATAAATTTACTTTTAAACAATATTCAATTTATTGATAATTAATTAGCCAAATGACCATTTCATAGTTGAACATTACACATTTGTTGTTTTGAAGCTTAACAATAAAAAATAACTATAATAATACACCATTAACAAAAAATAACTATAATAATACACCATTAACTAAAGAGAATACCACTTGACTGACATGCAAATGATGCAATGAGTGGGTTTTGTTTATTGCAGGCAATTTGTACGGTACACTTAACTATTTCTCAGTCAAAAAAGATTTTTTTTCTAGCCTTCTTACTTGCAAACTGTTTGATGACATCAGTAAAATCAAGCACCCTTAATTTCTCATGCTCAATGCTCAACAGGGTGAGTGAAGACAAACGGTCCTGCCCCATGGTGTTTCTTAGATAATTCTTGACTAGTTTCATCTTGGAGAATGATCGCTCCCCATTGCAGTTTGTGACAAACATGCAGAGATAGAGTCGTAATACAATTTCAACATTAGCAAATGTTTCTACCATGTCATGTCTGTGAATTATCTCATACATTTCTAGTTCAGGACTTTTTGCAGCCTTTGCACCACCTGATGAAGGAGCACTTTCAGGTGAATCTCTTGGAATGGATTTCATAAGGTGTGCAAACTGCAAAAGCTCCGACTCCAATCCAGCCTCCAAGTCCTTAGGATATGAAGACACAAGCTTTTCAGCAGATGCTTTAAGCTCAGTGTTCGTTTTGTTTGAGATTTCTGATAAAAACCCAAATTTCTCTCGAAGGTCGCTGTAAGCAGCAATGCGTTGTTGTAGGGCAGCACAGAGCTTGTCAATGATGGGCAAGAATGCAGTCACTCTAAACTTGTCTCTCCCTGTCAGCATAACATCCTCCGCGGAGTCTAGTTCATCGTGGTGACGCTTGCGCTTCCTAATACGCTGCGTGTCGGCGTAGTATGCATCATTACTCGTCACATCACAGGGATCACACTTAGCCATAGCTTTTGCTTCAAAGTCATCGAACTGGGATCTCAGGTCTTTAGCAAATTGTAAAAGAGACTCTAGCAGTGTGACAGCTGTGTTGAGGGAGAGCCCAGATTTTTGCAGCTGGATACTGCTACTCTGAAACCTTTCCAATACTGTATCCCAAACTTCAAGAAGAATCACTGTTTCAAGTTTTTTCAAACCTTTGAGAAGACCACTTGCTTCAGCTCTTGTTTCAGCTGGCTGATTCTGATCTGAGAATAACTCTTCCAGAACAATGATGTTTTCTTTGTGTGCTCTACTGAGAGCAGCTACAGCATCTGCTCGTGCTGACCAACGAATGTCTGAAAGTATTTTATCAACTTTCAACTTCTTATCTTTATTAGTCTCTAGTACCTCACGGTGTCTCCTCCAACCCTCCAACGATAAGTAGATGCAACAAGAAAGGAGTACATATTTTGTACCAGAGCAAACAATGACACTGCAGCAGGACAGCTTTCTGCAGCACACTTAGCCACCAAGTTTAAGGAATGAGCCATACATGGTATGTACTCAGCTTCACTACACTCATTCTTGATTATCTGTTGGGTCCCCAGATATTTACCAGACATGTTGCTGGCATTGTCATAGGACTGTCCTCGGCAGTCGATAACTGGAATGTTCTTCTCTTTAAGAAAATCAAGAACAGTTGTAGCAATATCTCTGCCAGTGTGGCTTAGCATGGGAATAAACTGCAAAAACCTTTCAACTGGACCTATAGTAGGCAGTACATAGCGGATTGTAAAAGTAAGTTGATCCATGTGTGAAATATCAGGTGTGGAGTCAACAGAAATTGAGAAGTACTTTGCTGTTTTTACTTCATCTGTTATTGAGGACATAACCTTTTCTGCCATTATTCCAATGACTTCCTCAGAAATGACATGGGACAAGTAGGAAGTATGACCACTACCTTTGTTTGCGTGTTTCTTGATATGTGCTGCCAAGAAACTGTCGTATGTGCTCAGCAGCTCTAGAATCCCAAGATAGTTTCCATTGTGTACTGATCCAATTACTTCATCTTTACCTCGAATGGCTAGCCCGCGTTCGCAAAGTAGCTTTAAAACATCTACACACCTCCTCAATACTGCTTGCCAGTACTCGCATTCACTTTTATATTGTTGTACTAGATTAGAGTCAATACGGGCACCCGCAGTCTTTCGATATATCATTTCGACCATACTTTTCCTGTGCTGATCTGACCTACTGTGAGATTCTATGACATACCTAGCGTTCTTCCAACCATTGAAGCCAGTTGTGAATGAGCTTTCCACCTTTGACATAAGCTTGCAAGCAAAACAATACACTTTACCAGTTGTTTTAGAGTAACAGAGCCATTTAAGATTAATTTCTTGGCCAGATAATGAATGAGTTCGAGTGAATAATGTCTTTGTACAATGATGGGTTCTGTTTAGCTCTTTCACAGCTGACTCTTTGAAGTCACCATCACAGTGTCGACATTCTGCGCTTCCCTTTTTCAACCAATAGTCACACACATTTTCAGTAATTATTTTAGGCCATAATCCAAGATCCGTTTCAAATCCTTGTTCAGTACCGGTATTCATAACTTTCACTTCCTCTTGTGTCTCCTCACTGTCACTGTGTTCAGGTTCAATTGCGCTAACTACACTAGGTTCAGTACTAGTTGTGGCTTCTCCAGTTGTTTCAGGCGTAATTGGTGTCTCTACTGATTCAGATTCAGTTTGACCGGATTCAGTTTGAGTTTGTGATTTTGCAGATTCAGATACTGTTGGATATGTCAACCATTGAGTTATTTTTGGTAGTTTTTTTACTCTTTGGTTTACGTCTGCCTTTTCTTGTCGTTTAACAGAGCCAGCTTTATACTTCCTCCCTTGATCACGATCACGACTTGTTGATTTCTCCATTGTGCCTCAGTGCAGCCTCACTGCCTTATCCTGAAACATAAAAACATAAAAAACAAACTATTTACACTTGACCCTCGGTTTAGTATTAATTAATACAGTTTAATTAATTAATTAAATACAGACACTAAACAGTTGTTCGGGTGAAAAAGTCGCTTTATGGGAAAAGTCGCCAGCCCCCACCAGTGGCGACTTTTTCCTTAAATATGTATAAAATGTATTTATTATGAAATCTAAGCTAAACTGACCTAACCTAGCCTAAGTACGTTTCATATAAAAAAATTAATTACATTAATTTAACATTTTTCAACTTATTTATGTTATTATAAAGCTGACTAAAACTCCCCCATCCCCATTTATTGACTGGCGACTTTTTCGAGATACGACTTTTACCATTACTTACCACTAAACACACTCACATGTGCACTCCACAGCGGCCTGAATAGAACTAAACTCCCGCCAGCAAAGAGAGTGATACCATAATTATCACTAATCATTAATCAATTGTATTATTTATAGTGGAATCCAACATTATAATTATATGTGAGGGCGCGGGGCCCTCACAGGCGCGGGGCCGTAGGCCATGGCCTACTCGGCCCCCCCCTAAATCCGCCACTGCTCAGTACCACAAGGGACAGCACTGGCCCCACTCCTGTTCATTATCATGCTAACAGACATAGACAGCGGAGTAAACAGCAACAGTGTAGTAACATCCTTTGCAGTCGATACGAAGATCAGCAGAAAAATCAGCGATGTAAATGAAGTGGAGGCCATGCAGAGGGACACGAACAAAATATACAAATGGTCAGAAGACAACAACATGACATTTAACACCGAGAAATTTCAGTTCTTGAGATATGGTAGAGAAGAGGAACTTAAACAGACTGCATAATAAGTGCATATTATGCTCCAGATAGACAGGAATTTTGGAGAAGCATGAAAGCAATCGATCTGGGGGCAATAATGACCGATGATGCCAAATTCGAAACACAAAATCAGATAGCGATAAATAAAGCAAAAAGAGTCGCGGGACAGGTACTAAGAACGTTCAAAAGAAGGGACAGGGCAGTAATGATTCCCCTGCTAAAAACACTGATTATACCAAAACTTGAATACTGCTTAGTTTTGATGTCCCCATATAAAAAGGAAGAAACTAATAAACTAGAAGAAACGTAGAGACATTTCACAGCCAAGATTGATGACTTCAAAGAACTCAACTACTGGGAAAGACTACGTAAACTAAATCTGTACTCCTTGGAAAGAAGAAGAGAGAGGTACACCATAATCTACATATGGAAAATGATCGAAAAACTGGTACCAAACCTAAAACTAAACCCAATTACCATTCAAACAACACTGGAAAATAGGAAAGGCAGAATGTGTAGTGTTCCCAAATTAAAGGCCCGACAAGGGACCTCCTCAACACTGAAGGAAAATAGCTTGGTTGTCAGGGGGCCAAGACTTTTTAATCAGCTTCCAAAGGCCCTCAGAAACGTTACAGGGGTCAAAGTTGAAGTCTTCAAGAGAAGACTGGATGCCTGGCTCAGGACGGTACCAGATGAGCGGGTGTACATGGCTATGTACAGTGGAGAGCGCAAGAAAGCAACTCGCTCCTCCACCAAGCCAGACCTAGAGGCGGGGCCACCAGCTTGACCTTCGTGTGAAGAGAGACCAACGCACGGAACAGCAACAAGGTTAACAAGGTAGACACATTTTAACTGCAAACGATACACAGTGTATATAATAATGTAAAGAACGACGTTTTTTAGAAGTGTATCCATACAAGAGGAGAGGAGAAAACGAGCAATGAAAAATGAGGCAGCTGCCAGGAATCGAACCCGGGATCATCCGATTGCTGATAAGATATGCTAAACATTGCACCAAGAGCCTCCATGATTCAAAGCTCGTAATTCTCCACGTACCTGCGAGCGGAATCAAATGCCTTTTTGAGGGGCATCTTCTCATGCCGTATATATATATACACATTTTAACTGCAAACGACACACAGTATATATAAAGTAAACAACGACGCTTTTTAGAAGTGTCCGTACAAGAGGAGAGGAGAAAACAAGTAATGAAAAATGAGGCACCTCCCAGGTGCCATACAACAATGGCAGTAATCTAGATGAATACATTGATTTGCTGTACAAAATTAAGTCATTATCAGATAACCCCAAATATTCTCACTGTATAATAATGGGGGACTTTAATGCGCATGTGAACTCAGAATTCTTTGTAGAATTGGGTAACATGTGTGAGTCAACCAAATTAAGAATAAGTGATGTGGAGGTATTTGGGGTAGCCAGTGGTAATTTCACATACGTTAGTGATATGAGTGGTACCACCAGGTGGCTTGATCATTGTCTCGCTAGTAATAATCTAAAGGATCGAATTATTCACATTCTGCATGATTTCCTTCTTTCTGATCAAAGACCGTTAGAACTATTAATTAATTTTACCAACGTATGCGCAAGACGACATAACAAGAACTCAATAGGTAAGAATAATCGCGTCGATTGGTCCAGTGTTAATATGCAACAGAGAATAGAATATAAAGAGAGAGCACGTCACCTCTTTAATAATTTAGAAATATTGCATCTTGCCGATAGTAATCCTTGCTCAAATGATTCCCACTGCAAACTCATAGATAGATATAAGAAGATAATATCCCTGTTAAGAGAAGCAGGAAGATCCCTGATTAAATCTTACAACTATCATACTAAGATTATTCCTGGATGGAATGATTTTATTGCCCCCCTGAAGAGGGAATCGAAAGACGCCTACGATTTGTGGTGCTTTTATGGTAGACCCAGATTAGGACCAGTATACATGAATATGTGTAGAAGTAGAGATCAGTATAAGGCGGCCATAAGGCCATGTAAAGAGGAAGAAGATTCTATTCGAACATCAAAAGCCTGTGAAGCTCACATAAATAACGATAATAACAAATTTTGGAAATTTGTTAAGAATCAAAAAGGTATTAAAAATGCCCTCCCTCCGACAATCGATGGGGTGTCACGGAGAGGATGAAATTGCAAAGTTGTGGAAAAACCACTACTCAAACATTCTTAACAGTGTGATTAGGGATAATCTTAAGACAGATTGCAGCGAAACGCCTATGGAGGGACAAGGGAAAATACTTTGATATCAGTTCCTGAAGTAAAGGGGTGATTTAGAGAGTTAAAGACTGGTTCTGCGTCAGGGGTAGATGACCTATCGAAACACTTAAAATATGCCAATGACGTTGTATGTCTGCATATATCATCGCTCCTATCAGCCATGCTTACTCATAGCTATATCCCTGCGTAGTTCATGAGGGTATATATCTTGCCCCTGGTCAAAAATAAGTATGGAGACATTCTGTCCAGCAATAATTACAGGCGTATTGCTGTCATTTCCTGCTTCTCGAAACTACTAGAAAAACTCTTGTTACTCCGATTAAATGATTACTTAGGGACATCTCCTAATCAGTTTGGTTTTAAAAAGTCCCACTCAACTGACCTATGTATGTATGTACTTAAATAAATAGTATCTCAATATACTGACAGTAATTCAACTATTTATAGCTGTTTCCTAAATATAAGTAAAGCATATGATAGAGTGAACGACAATATTTTATTTAAAAAACTAGAAGACAGGAAGGTTCCCATGTACATATTAAATTTATTGAAATTTTTGTATTCCACCAATCTTTTACCGTTAGGTGGGACAGTGTACTATCCAAATGTTTTGGCTCCTCTTGCGAGGTGAGGGAAGGCGCTTTGCTCTCTTCTCTGCTGTTTAATGTGTATATTAACGGATTGATTGCTTCATTTAATGAGGCAACAGTGGGATGTTGTATAGATAACACAAGGATAAATAACTTAGTTTATGCCGATGATATGGTTTTAATAAATCCCTCTGTGAAGGTCTGGATCGGCTACTAAAAGTTTGCGAAGTGTATTCGCAGAAACATATTCTTTTTGATGTTAAAGAAACAAAGGTTATACAATTTCATCCTAAAAGCTGTAATCAGCCAGCTGATATTAAGTTTAATATGAGAGGTGAAGTAATTGAAGAAGTACAGGAGTTTAAGTCAAACTATCACCAGCTCTTGAGTGATGACTCAGATATAAGAAAATCTCGAAGCCTTTGTGCTAAAGTGAATATGATTATAAGGAACTTCCGGTTCTGTAAAAGTGAAACTAAAGACACTCTCTTTCATACTTTCTGCAGTAATATATTTGGACAGCAACTCTGGGTGAATTATAAAAAGGTTCTTGCAGAACCCTAAATTTGCTGTACAACAGGTCTTTTAGACTCCTACGTAAATTACCTCCTAGATGCTCAGCTTCGCAAATGTTTGCCACCCGCAATGTCCCGAACTTCCCGGAGATAACAAGACGTGCTCAATACAGTCTAATGCAAAGAATTAAGAAATCAACCAACCCGATTATCCAAGCTATCCATGAGTCCTTCCGTTTGTCTTCTAAGCTATGGAATTCATGGTACATTACTGTATTATTTCTAATTAATTGTATATATTTCTATCCTTAGTAAGTGAACTGGCATTGTATTAATAATATTTGTCATATGGACTATAGTCTGCCAATAAACCTTTTCATTTATATACAGTATATATATATATATATATATATATGGGAATGAACTCAGAATGGTCCCTGGGTTTTTTATGATACACACAGACAGTGCATGGAACAAGGAACTCTTCTGGGATAATTAAATCCACTATAGTCCGAATAAGTAATGGTAAATGACAAATACCATAGTTTTTAGTTTTTCTTTTCATGATGCTAGCCCGACGCGGGCAACGGGTCACTCGCAAAGAGGTCCCATAAATATAGCTTCCCTCACCAGCTATCTGCAAAGCAGACAGGATCCAGCTTTGGGACATGGATCTAGGCTAAAAATATAATAGTTACCCCTTTTTCTTTTCTTTGATGCATTCAATCTGACGTGAAGGCAGCGAGTCTTTTGCTTATATTGAGGTTCTAAATGTAGCATGGCTAGGTGCTTTAAACCCTAGATCCATGTCCCAAAGCTGGATCCTGTCTGCTTTGCAGATAGCTGGTGAGGGAAGTTATATTTATGGGACCTCTTTGCGAGTGACCCGTTGCCCGCGTCGGCTAGCATCATGAAAAGAAAAACTATGGTATTTGTCATTTACCATTACTTATTCGACTATAGTGGATTTTAATTATCCCAGAAGAGTTCCTTGTTCCATGCACTGTCTGTGTGTATCATATATATATATATATTAGATATATATATATATATAATATATATACAGGGTGAGTCACGACGAAATGTCATAACTTCAGGAGCTTATAGCTGAGGTCATTCCCAGTCAAAAACTTAATATGAACATAGGTTTGATTCTGCTAAAGTTTTTATTCATGAATTTACAATAACTGTTCAAAATGACTACCCTCGGCCTCATATACATCGCGGCTCGTCTGTGAATCGCGCATGTAGTTCGCATTAGTTTATTACGATTGTCCTTCGAGGGCTGCAGCATCCAAAATGCGACGGAGTAATGCATCTCGTGTTTCCACTTTTCTCTGGTACACCAGCTCTTTCATGAGCCCCAACAGATAAAAATCTAGAGGGGTTAGGTCCGGAGACGTGGGTTGCCAATTTTGTGCACCACGCGACCAATCCATCGACCAGGGAGGCGATCATCGAGATGCGTTCTCACTGCACGGCTAAAATGGTGAGGAGCTCCGTCTTGTTGGAAGTACATACGCAATCGTGTTGCCAAAGGTACATCTAACAGTGGCGGCAATTCGTCTTGCAGAAATCGTAGATAAATGTCACCTGTAAGACCACCTTCGAAGATAAACGGACCAATCAGCTGACCGTAGAGAATACCACACCACACATTGATACTGAACCGATGTTGAAAATTACTTTCCACAGTGTCATAAGGATTCATTTCTGACCACACATGTGAATTGCGAGTGTTGTTGACACCGTCGCGGGTAAATTGAGCCTCATCACAGAACAAGACGTATCGATGCAATTGTTGATCGGCATTGAGCCAATTACAAAATTCCAGCCGTTGGGCATGATCCCCAGGTTGGAGGTGCTGAACGCGCTGTACGTGGTATGAATACATGCCTTCTTCGTGTAACGTTCTATATACTCTCGTTTGAATTGAGGAACTCTAAGACGTGTGGAAATCCTTCGCGTACTAGCATGAGGACTCCGCTGTACCATCTGAATAATGTTTTCTTGTTCAGCCATATCTTGTATGGCAAAATCCGTAAACATACTGTACACCATATCGGCATATTCGGCATTTGAAAACGTAAAAGGCATACTGAACGCACAAAACATCAACTGCACACTGTGAAACGCAACACACTACTGTGTAGTTAGTTCGGTTCGGTAATTAACTGTCAATTCAGTTCAAGGTTACGCATGCGCATGCTTGAAATTCAAACATCCATAGCTCCATAACCGTTAAAAATCGGACCTATGTTCATGTGAAGTTTTTCACTGGGAATGACTTCAACTATAAGCTCCCGAAGTTATGACATTTCGTCGTGACTCTCTCTCTCTCTCTCTCTCTCTCTCTTCTCTCTCTCTCTATATATATATAATTATATATATAATATATATATATATATATATATATTAGTGATGTAGCGGATGTCATTTTTTTCACATCCGCGGATGCGGATGCGGATGCGGATGTTTGATTTCAACATATGCGGATGCGGATGTCTACATTTTCGTTATTTTTTAGGATATATTCGAGATTTGTTGTGTTTAACGTATATAATAAGTTATTATATATAGAGAGCTGTAGCTATAATGTAGTATAATTGATTAATTGTACAATAATTGCTGTACTTTTCTCTGAACATATAAAATAATATCAAGCATCTAACTAATATAGAAATCAATCAGTGAATTCGTCTGCAAATAAATTCGTTATATTTTGTTGAGTTTCAGCCACAATTAGAAACCATAATTGTGTTACCAGGATGCGGGACGTGAACCCAACTCAAATGCACCCCACCGACCTCTTTCCCCAACCTCCACCCTTATAGAAAGAGATCTTTAATTAGCTTGATAACTATTTATATTATTAAAGTTTAAAGTTTTATTAGGCATATTTATAAATGAGTAATTAAAATAAAGTAAACTAAGATGTTCATCGTTTAATGTTCAAACTTAATTATAGGAAGGTTATGCTTAAGGAACATTAATTTTTCTGCCTTTTCTACTGCCAGTCTGTTTCTCTTTTCATCATATATTAATCCAGCACTGCTAAATAATCTCTCGCTTGGTACGTTTGTTGGAGGACAGGCTAAATGTTTCCTTGCAAGTTTACTCAAGTATGGATAGATATTCTGCGTATTTTTCCACCAACTAATAGGATTGTCACATGCAGCCAGGCGTTTTTCTTGGTGATAGCTCTCGATCATTTTTACTACATCTTTTGACATCGCGTAGGTCTCGTCATTGCTGCTTGACTCAAGAAACTGAGAGACAGATTCTGTGATAGATTTGCTTGTTGAAGGGTGTTGGTTCTGTCACTGAAACTTTTATTCTTTGGTGGGTGGCGAAGCGACAGATTCAAGAGATTGAAGCTCTTCAACTGCTTTGCCAAGTGATGATTTAACTCGTTCTAATGTACTAGGTGAAAAATAACTTAGCTTTGTAACGTGGATCTAAGTAGGTTGCAAGAGAGTAACTTCATACAAGAACAGCCTCTCGTCTTGTCGCTTGCATCACTTTTGCGCAATGAACTAGTTCTATTAATATAGTAGAATTTGATAATTTCCGCTTATTAATGACGTTTTATCTCAACAGTCCACATCCGCACGACATCCGCAGTCCAAAGTGCGGATGCGGATGCGAGAAAATGTGCGGATGTTATGCGGATGCGGATGTGACCTACATCACTAATATATATATATATATATATATATATATTATATATATATATATATATATATGATGAATAAAACCACGAAGGAAAAAGAAACACAAAGGGGTGCTCAAGCGCTTTCGTCTAATGACATCCTCAGGAACACTGGAGTGAAAGGACAGATCAAGGCAATATATAGGTTACAAAAATAAACATACATACATACATATTCACATATATACATATATATATATATACATATATATAATATATATAAACATATACATATATATAGTAAGCATAGAAAAAATTGTGGGAGGAGCCAACATTTATATGGTCACAGAAGAATAAAGAAATAAAAATAAATATAATATAAATTGAGAAAAAATTAATTACAAAATAGTGCCTTAGTGATATATATGTCACAGCCTAAATAATCATAAAGAAATAAACAGGCAAATAAAAAAAACCATAAATACATATACATACATAATATATATATATATATACATATATATACACACATATATATATATATATATATATATATATATAAAGACACTTTTAGCACTTTGGCCGACCTTCCATATAAATTCAAATGGCTTTTTTATGGAACAGGTCACAAAAAAAATAAAGAAATAAAAATAAATATAAATATTGTAAGTGGAGTCTACCAATTCAAGCTCAAGAGGGAGGTTTTACAATCGATTTAATAGATGCTGCCAAATTGATATATATGTCACATTATTAAAAATAAAAATTGAAAGATAAATTTTAAGAGAGGCACACCAATTTATAAGGGAAAAATTACCACATATGCATATTATAGTCACAAACGAATACAAAAATACAAGTAAATATAAATTGGAAAACAAAATGATCCCTAGATGATATATAAAGAACAAAAAATATATATACAACATATTTACGTATATATACGAAATATAAACGAATATATACAGAATATATATATATATATATATATGCATAAGGGAAAAAATTACCAAATTTGTTTTTATAATTATTGTCTGAGAAAACGGTAGGTCGCAAAAGAATAAAGAAATAAAAATAAATATAACTTGAAAAAATTACAAATAATACACGTACACATATATACCCGCATACCCAAATATATATACATATACACACATATATACAAACACACACACATAAACACACACATATATATATATATATATATACAAGCTTGACCTTCACGAAATGAGAAATCATCCCGCAGAACCTTTGTGAGGTTTGTAAGGTAAGGTAAGGTACATACACATATACATATATATATATATATATTAACTGCATAACATACATACATACATACATATACACACATACATACATACATATAACACATATACATACAAACACATTTAACTGCAATGACCACACACATACGCACATACACATACATACAACACATACACTCATACAGCAAAAAATTGAAAAATAAAATTGTAGGGAAACAACAGACAAAACAAATTTTTTACCAAAGATTTAACAACCTGCCCTTTTTGTTTAAATCCATTCTGAAGGAATTCAGAGCAACGGGATCAAGTTGAAACAGACCTTTACTCATGTTAAGGTTATTTGTAAGTTGAATTATAGCCGACTCAAGAATATTTCTATTAACAATGTTGCTAGAGTGAAACAAAACTGAAACATTATTCCAATCAATACAATGGGAAACTCTGACAAATGGACAAAAAGGGCACTGGACAACTGTCCCGTTTCTAACGAATATTGATGCTGTTTTACACGCGTTGCAAATCCTTTCCCGTCTGACCTATGTAAAAGGAATCACATTGCTTACACCCAATTTTATAGATAATGCCTAAATTATTGGTAGGGCTATTTTTTACTATGATGTTTTTCACAATATGTTTATATGAAAAAACTACACTGATATCCAAAAGTTTAAGTACATTAGCAATGCCTAAGAAGCCCGGGAAAAATGGAAGTACTAAAATATTCTTTGACAAGGTGCGAGTGTTATTATTCACACGATAGAAGGTTCGTTTAGCCTTATTAAGACAAGATTCATGAACGCAGATGGGTAACACAACTCACTTCCAATACCGTTGATATTTTCCAATTCGGCATCGATGTATTCAGGACTGGCGATCCTAAGAGCGCGGAGAAACATTGAGGAAAATATGGCCTTTTTAATAGGGGTGTCATGTCCAGAGTAAAAGTGTACGTAGGACAAATTGTTTGTTTTTTTTCCGATATATACTAAACTTAAAACCCGGGCTATCCCTATGAACACGCACATCCAAAAACGGGATTGAGTTGTCTTGTTCCACTTCTAAAGTAAATTTAATGAGGGGACTTGGTCATTTAACTGAAGGAGGAAGTCATCCAGGTCACGATTCATGGGCCAGATACACAAAATATCGTCGACGTACCGCAACCAAGGGATGCCAACCCCCAGGATTCTCGGAATGTAAGTAATTTCAAAAACTCCATATAAATATGGAGAGAAGGGGCGACAAAGGGTTGCCCATGGCCATCCCAAAAACTGTTGATAATGCTCGCCATTGAAAGTGAATTTACAATCCTTGATACAAAGCTTAATAAGCTCCAAAACAGTGTGTGCAGGTAATGGTAATCATAATTATGTAATTCTATGGCGAGAAAGTCAGCATATCATCAATCGGAACTTTTGTGAACAATGAACAAACGTCGAAACTGATCAATCTATCGTTGGTATTAATGCGAACATTCAATTTTTCAGTGAGATCCATGGAATTTTTTACGTGTGAATCAGAGACAGTTCCAAGAATGGGGGACAAAACATTAACAAGCCATTTGGAGAGTTTATAGGTAATAGAGCCCACCGAGCTAATAATAGGGCGCATAGGGTTACCCGGTTTGTGGGTTTTAATAAGACCATAAAGATAAGGCAAAGCAGGTGAAGTGGACAAAAAAAGGGGAATTAAATCCTTATGATCTTTGAGAATGCGTTTCAAGCCACTATTGAAAGATTTGATGACATCATCCTGTGGGTTCTTCCTAAGTTTCACGTGTATGTGTATGTATGTATGTGTATGTGCGTATGTGTGTGGTCATTGCAGTTAAATGTGTTTGTATGTATATGTGTGTATATGTATGTATGTATGTGTGTATATGTATGTATGTATGTATGTATGCAGTTAAATATATATATATATATGTATATGTGTATGTACCTTACCTTACCTTACAACCTCACAAAGGTTCTGCGGGATGATTTCTCATTTCGTGAAGGTCAAGCTTGTATATATATATATATTATATATGTGTGTGTGTTTATGTGTGTGTTTGTATATATGTGTGTATATGTATATATAATTTGGGTATGCGGGTATATATGTGTACGTGTATTATTTGTAATTTTTTCAAGTTATATTTATTTTTATTTCTTTATTCTTTTGCGACCTACCGTTTTCTCAGACAATAATTATAAAAACAAATTTGGTAATTTTTTTCCCTTATGCATATATATATATATATATATATATTCTGTATATATTGCGTTTATATTTCGTATATATACCGTAAATATGTTGTATATATATTTTATTGTTCTTTATATATCATCTAGGGATCATTTTGTTTTCCAATTTATATTTACTTGTATTTTTGTATTCGTTTGTGACTATAATATGCATATGTGGTAATTTTTCCCTTATAAATTGGTGTGCCTCTCTTAAAATTTATCTTTCAATTTTTATTTTTTAATAATGTGACATATATATCAATTTGGCAGCATCTATTAAATCGATTGTAAAACCTCCCTCTTGAGCTTGAATTGGTAGACTCCACTTACAATATTTATATTTATTTTATTTCTTTATTTTTTTGTGACCTGTTCCATA
This sequence comes from Bathynomus jamesi, assembly GCA_023014485.1. Classification (NCBI taxonomy): domain Eukaryota; kingdom Metazoa; phylum Arthropoda; class Malacostraca; order Isopoda; family Cirolanidae; genus Bathynomus; species Bathynomus jamesi. The sequence continues at coordinate 379,196 of JAJOZX010003255.1, forward strand.
AAAAAGCCATTTGAATTTATATGGAAGGTCGGCCAAAGTGCTAAAAGTGTCTTTATATATATATATATATATATATATATATGTGTATATATATGTATATATATATATATATATGTATGTATATGTATTTATGGTTTTTTTTATTTGCCTGTTTATTTCTTTATGATTATTTAGGCTGTGACATATATATCACTAAGGCACTATTTTGTAATTAATTTTTTCTCAATTTATATTTATATTTATTTTTATTTCTTTATTCTTCTGTGACCATATAAATGTTGGCTCCTCCACAATTTTTTCTATGCTTACTATATATATGTATATGTTTATATATATATATATATATGTATATATATATATATGTATATATATGTGAATATGTATGTATGTATGTTTATTTTTGTAACCTATATATTGCCTTGATCTGTCCTTTCACTCCAGTGTTCCTGAGGATGTCATTAGACGAAAGCGCTTGAGCACCCCTTTGTGTTTCTTTTTCCTTCGTGGTTTTATTCATCATAAATACTTTTCACGTGTCACTTTCGTGAAATAATTTTTCATATATATATATATATATATAAAAAGTGAACAATGAACAATTCCTACACCATCATTATATGAATTCATTGTCCATTTTTACATAAGAAGCCAAAATCGCAGAAGCGAGTTTTGGATAGAATTTCGATTTGTAATAATGACTTATGCACTATGACATCATAAAATAACTTTATTCTCTTTACGTTTCCCACTCTGTCTCTAATTTGTTCTTGTAAATCTTCCTAACAATGATTCGTACTATACGTAAAATTCAATAACTATGACGTCACATTTTCCCGTCATTAATTTCCCTTCATCATATCTCTAGTATTCAATGTATGAAAATTTATATATCATCATAATAAAAACTGTACACCCTATAGAAGTCATTATTTATGTTATGTAGTATAAATATAACTATTATTCGACCATATCCCCGCCCCCATACGTCCATATTTTAGCTTGACCATTATCGTATGTAATTTTTATTAAATAATCATCTTTACTCGTGTCAGTCATGAAATGCAAAAAACTTTCGCAGTTCGTTCGGGAACGCGAAAAAACGTTCTCGTATTATTTTTTTCATTTTTATATTTTTATTTGACCTCCCGAGATGAACTCAAAATGCTGAGATTAAGTTATCAAAAATTCCGCTCATCACAGCATAATTTGAACGCTTCTAAGATAAAAAAAGGTCTCATTTCGCTCTGATTCGAATTTATAACATTATAGCATATTATTTCGTAAAATAAATTATCCCGTAAGTGCCATGTACTTTGTATTATATTTCTAACATCTTAATTGTCTATTAATATGAAACACTGTAAAAACAAGACAAAGTTATAGTAACTGTTTAATTGTAATTAACTGTAATACTTTAAATTAACAATAACTTGTAATGTACTTTAATGAAACTGTAATGAACAATAACTTATAATGTACTTCAGTGAAACTAATTAAATGTAATGATTTAATTTATAATATAAAAATGTACTTTAATGGAATTGTAATTAAAACAATAATAAGTGAATATGAATTAATTGGTAGTTGTAATCCATAATTGTAATCGTAATTGTAATGAACCAAAATTAATACGTACTCAGTTATGTACTCAAAATTGTGCTTATGGCTATTACGAAATGATATTGCCGTCAAAAATGTAGAATCGGCGATACTGTTATTTTTATATTTTTTATTCTTTTTAGTTGAAATCATGTGTTTAAAAAGGGGGGAAACTTAACCTTCAACTGTCCTCCCCAAAAACATTTAAGCTATATTATGCATGTACTTGTAAAATTAGGACCATCTTCAGATTAGCGCTTCGATTAGAGACTTCATTATTAGACTTCATTTATTGCACTTCTGCATTAGACTTCTGATTAGCACTTCATCGTTGTACTTCAGATTAGCACCTCATTAGGAGGGGGCAGAGGCCCCTTGCCTCCTTAACTTAAGTATTTTTAGATTCCGGCCTGAGCCATGGTCGAAAGAGGTCGAACCTCTACCCCTCTTGTAATTCAGAGTACCAACTGTAATTTTTAAGAAGTAAACCACACTTTAAGAAGTTTTTTATCTTTTTCCTTCGAGCCGTGCTCTCTGCAGGAACTCAGTCAGTAAGTCGACAAGTTATAAAAGAAAAGTCGATAATTATAAAAAGAGAAGAATTAATAAGCGAGAGAAAAGAATTAGAAAGAATTATAGAAAAGTATAAAGAAGAAACATCCATTGCTTGCCTCCGAACCAGAACCCCCCCGTCGAATCCGAACCGACTCAGGGCCATAAAGGGGGGGGGTTAACATATATATATATATATATATATATATATATATATATATACACACACTGGGTGATCCAGATAAATGGGACCCATAAAAAAGCCAAATATTCTTAATATTTAATTCCTTTCATAAAAACTATATATCATTCGAAAGAGTAGAGTTACAAGTTTATTATGAAATATTTATTTTTTTAAAATTACTCCTTTCAAATGTGCTCCATTAGTTGCCAAGCATTCCAGTGTTCTCGCTTGTAAGTTCTGCATCACTTTTGCAAGAGTGTGCGGTGGTATGGCCTGTATCTCATTTGTGATGGCGGCCTTCAATTCTTGCAAGGTCGTTGGGTTATTTCTGTAGACCCTACTCTTTAAATATCCCCAGAGATAATAATCTAAGGGAGAAAAATCCGGAGACCTTGCGGGCCATTCAACGTCTCCAAATCTTGAGATTAACTCGCATGGAAACGTTTGACGCAAAACTGGCATGCAGTTCCTCGTGGTATGGCAGGTAGCTCCGTCTTGTTGGAACCAGTGGTTTTCTAGACAAAGATCTCTTAATTTAGGAATAAGGAAATCGGTCAACATTTTTTCGTAGCGATCACCATTTACAGTGACCGTGTTTCCGGTGGAATCCTCGAAAAAGTACGGCCCTATGATCTGAGATGCAGTAAGACCACACCAAACAGTTACACGCTAACTATGCAACGGGACTTCGGTAATATTCAATGGATTTTCTGTTGCCCAGAAACGACAATTTTGTTTGTTTACAGTTCCATTCAAGTGAAAATGGGCTTCGTCTGACATAATCAAAGTTGCTAGAAAATTGGTGGTGTCATTTACCTTCTGTTGGATCCATTGACAGAATTGTCATCTTCGTGCGAAATCTCCATCGTTTAGTTGTTGCACTGTTTGAATTTTATATGGAAAGAGCATTAAATTTTGCTTGAATATACGGTGTGTTGTTCCATATCCAACTCCTAACAACTGAGAAGCACGTCTGATGCTTATGTTAGGATTATCCTGTACAATTTCTTGAGTTCTGTTAATGATCTCGTCTATCCTTGCTGTGCGCACTCTTCCAGTTGGTTTTCTTTTTCCAATGCTGCCAGTTAGGGAAAAATTTCTGACACACCGACGGATTACTTTCTTAGAAGGTGATTTTGACATCTGAAAATTTGTCTTGAAAGATCTTTGAGCTGAAACTACACTTCTTCCATGCTCATAATATTGCTCAGTTATGAAACGCAGCTGTTCCACAGTCCATGCAGTCATCTTTTACTTATATAGAGGTTCTAAATGTAGTGGGACTAGGCTTGCTTTAAACCCTAGATCCATGTCCCAAAGCTGGATCCTGTCTGCTTTGCAGATAGCTGGTGAGGGAAGCTATATTTATGGGACCTCTTTGCGAGAGACCCGTTGCCCACGTCGGGCTAGCATCATGAAAAAGAAAAACTGTGGTATTTGTCATTTACCATTACTTATTCGGACTATAGTGGATTTAATTTTCCCAGAAGAGTTCCTTGTTCCATGCACGGTCTGTGTTTAACATATAAGTTTCTCAGGGGACCATTCTTAGTTTGTGTATATATATGAATTCACAGTTAAAAACATTAAATAAATAAGTGATGCTCACCCAAACATGAAAAGCATTCCAAATCATTCCTTATATTCAACAGTGCACCTCGTCTTGGAATTCATTCTCTGACGAGGTGTACTGTTGAATATACGAAAGGCCTTGGAATCACATTTCATTTTTCCTTGTGGATGTGCATCATTATATTACATTTTATTTAGAAAACATGAAGCCACTGGCCCCTATCGAGCGAGGTTATCCAAGTCATGAGCTATAGTTTATAATAAAATCTTGCAAAACGTCAATTTCGAGTCAGCTAATTAATATACAATTCTTTACTACTACGAAAGTAGCCTACATAACTTAAGAATATACACTATTGACAATCTACAAACTCTCTTTCATTCATGAAAGCATCCAAACTTTTCGTAAAACTATCACATCATCTGCTACATCATATGGTAAGTCACTCCAAAAATCTACAATTCTATGATTGAAAAAGTATTTTTGTAGATCAAGTCTACAAACTGCTTTTTAATTTTCTTAGTATAGCTTCAAGTTATTCCATCAGCCTCTAATGAGAAAAAGTTACTTACATCTAAATTGGCCAAATCTGAAAACATTTTCAACATCTGTGTCATATCTCCCCGCAAACACACCACGTAAATACGACGTTGTGTCCTGGTTGAATCTTGGTCATGTCAGAAATTGACGTTGTACTGACGTAGTCACAACGTAAAAATTAAACGTTATATTGCAACGTTGATACAACGTTGCATAATGACGTTATATACACGTGAAGTACAAGGAAACTTCTGACGTAATTTTTTGTACGTAGTATAGACGTTGTCTGCATGTATGGTTTTACATCCATAGCGTATAGTTTTGTATTACATTATTCTTTGTTACAAAATTCTAACGGAGTTACGTTTGGCATACTACTATTTCAAATAGGGCGTCTTTGTTGGTCCAAATTCTATCTTTGAAACGTTGCGACAACGTTGTATCTACATAAAATTTATTAATATCACAACGTTGTGAAGACGGAACTGAGACCATACAAATTTACGTTGTATCTACGTCACACTGCTAAAATGCAACCTGGTGACAACGTTGTATCTACGTAAAATTGTTAGCTGGGTAAGAGGTTAGGGGTGCTGTATCGTCTCCGCAGTTTCTTCACCCCCACTCAGTTGCTCTCTCTGTGCAGCTGCAGGGGTCTTCTCCGCCCCTGTATAGAGTGTGCTTCTCATGTGTGGAATGGCTCAACCCACGCAGCCGTACTTGACCGAGTGGAATCAAAGGCTTTTCATCTCACCAATTCTCCGTCTCTTACTCACTGTCTTCAATCTCTCTTTTCGCCAATATTGCTTCACTCTCTTTTTACTATCGCTATTATAACGGACACTGCTCTTCTGAACTCTCTAACTAAGGAGAGCACGCAGTACCAGACTTTCGACACTTTCTCATTCCTTTTCTGTCCAACTCTCTAACGCAAGTGTTAATCGGTATTTTCAATCTTTCATCTACTTAACCAGTCAACTCTGGAACAATCTTCCTTATTCCATCTTTTCCCCTGTCTATGACCTCCAATCTTTCAAACGCAGTGTCTAGGCATCTCAAAAAACCCTGACCTTGTTTTTGACTCTCTTCTTTTTCTATGGGGGAGGGGGCGCTTTTGCGGGCATTCGCCCTTGGCCTCTCCTTCCTGCATTATATATATACAGTATATATATATATATATATATATATATATATATATATATATTATATATACACACATTTAACTGCAATGACCACGCATATTAATGTATAGAAACGACGTAAGTATAGAGGAGTGTTCTGCACACGAGGAAGAGAAATAACGAATAAATGAAAAATGAGGTAACCGCCCGGGAATCGAACCAGGATCTTCCGATTGCCGGGTCAGATATGCTATCCACTACACCACGGGCCTCGATCAGTCAGAAGTCGTAATTTCCTACATAGGGCAGAAACCAATGCCTTGAGAGGGCACCCTCGCAAATCGTGAATATGTACATTTAACTGCAATGACCACGCAATCGGAAGATCTTGGGTTCGATTCCCGGGCGGTTACCTCATTTTTCATTTGTTCATTATTTCTCTTCCTCGTGTGCAGAACACTCCTCTATACTTACGTCGTTTCTATACATTAATATACTGCGTGGTCATTGCAGTTAAATGTACATATTCACGATTTGCGAGGGTGCCCTCTCAAGGCATGGTTCTGCCCTATGTAGGAGAATTACGACTTCTGACTGATCGAGGCCCGTGGTGTAGTGGATAGCATATCTGACCGGCAATCGGAAGATCCTGGGTTCGATAAATCAGTTTCTCACCCGGAGAAAAGTGTCCAAGTTTTAAAAATTATGAATGGGTTCGATACTAACCAATATAACTTAACCTAACTTACAAAAAAAAAAACGCTTACATGTACCAATAGTTTCTGGGCTTTCTTTTCCACCTCTTTCAGTATTATAGGTTTGGTTTCCGTCTCTATTATACAGACCGCAAACGCAAATTGCCAATTTGTATTTTTATATTTTTAATTTCAAACAAAACATTAAAATTGAAGATGTAACAAAATATCTTTATGAAATCCTGCAAAATGAAGATAGCAATGTAGTCGCAGCACCATTATTATGTATATACAGGGTGTCCCAAAATAATTGAACTTGAGTTATTTTAAATATACTAAATTCAAACAAATTCTAGAACCTGTAAATAAAGTCATTGTAAGGTTAGAAGAGCATGTGCTTCAGACAAACATTCTAACATAAAAGGTTACTTCAATGCTCTAATTTTTCATAAAATCAAAGTGGAAACAGCCGAACCAATGCTTTTCTACTTTTCTTCGAGCTACACGTTCGGAGAAATTCCTTGGTTTCGAGTTACCTGTTGGTCGGTGCTCCAGAAATCTCCAAAGTTCATTGATGCCTTCCCAGTTATATTGTTCATACCTGATTTGAGTGAGCAGTTGTAGTTTCCAGTCAGCCAGTTTCCAGTCAGCCAGTTTCCACAAGTGCCCGCAAAAGCTGCTAAACATGTTGTCGAACACATCAAGAAGCTTCATACTGAGTGGCAAGTGCTCAAGAAGAATATCAACCGAAAGTCTGCCACGAACCTTGCCAACCAAGGCTACTGGACCAGACAACATATCTAACATACACCTTAAACACTTGGACCCACAGGGAATACTAGCTCTCACAAATATCAGCACATATTCATACCAACACTGTATTATTCCTGAAATATGGAAACAAGGTAAAATTATTACACTACTCAAACCAAACAAAAATCCAACAGAACCAGCTTCCTATAAGCCCATTACTTTAGTACGTACACCTTCCAAAGTAACAGAAAGACTAATCTTACACATCACCAACCCATACATACCACTATAGCCTGCTCAACATGGATTCAGACCTCACCACTCAACCACGACATTACTCACTAACCTCACGCACAGGGCCGTTTCCAGCCATTAGGGGGCCCTAAGCAGTATACTCATTTGAGGCCCCACCCCTCCATCCACCAACTTACACCTTACTACAGCACCTCAGTACACACATACAAAAAATGGCTGTGTTAATAAAAAACAATTATGAAACAATTTTAATGAAACATTTATGTCCAAAACAACAAATATGTACTTTCAGAAGACAAACAGAAAAAATACTCTTCATGAAGTTCCTGAAAATTAGCTCATACATTATTTAGAATAAATGACACAGACCTATGTATAAAAAAATAATGCAATTATCAACTACCAAACAATTACTAACTCTACGACACAATCGTGTAATAGCTAACAGTTATACAGAACAGTTTGTATCTTCAAAATTTTTGCCTCCTAGAATTTTTCTGGCCGAAATCATCAATAACATCATCATATGAAATCTCCCTGCCAACGCCCTGGTTGATGCTTATGATGCCAAGGCCACTGAGGCGATCCTGCCCCATTGATGATCTGAGGTAGTTCTTGAATAGCTTCATCTTAGAGAAGCTCCTCTCGGCTGACGCTACTGTCACAGGTAGAGTGCAGGCAATTCTTAGTGCAACCCAGAGATTAGGGTATAGTTCCTCCAGTTACTTCTGATAAATGAAGGAGAGAAGCTCCAATGCAGTCATGTTGTGTGAAGGTAAAATCGGCAAGTTCTTAATTTCGAGGGCCAGTTCTCTTCCATCAATGTCAGAGTCAGGTCCAGAGCTCAGTATCTTAGAGAGCTTTTCACACTTGCAGGACAAGTCTTCCTTGTTCATTGTGGTGAAGTTTAGGAGAACCCCAAATATGTCCCTCACATCATCTAATGTTTTGAATCTCTCATTTATTGACCCGATGACACAATCCACCACCACATTGAAATTTTGACTTCCAGCCTCTTTAAGGCTTCTGTAAATGGTTCGTCAGGAGCTTCGTAAGCAAAGTGCTTTTTTGTGGATCTGAGCATCTTCTCCTTCAGCACAGCCTCCACATTCATTTCCTCACATATGTCCCTATCTACGACTTGTGCTGCAACAAAACCTGTGTTTCTGTAGCTGGTGAGTGAGTCTTTTGTTTTTGTGAGGAGGTTGACTGCCACATCAAACTGCATTGTAGGAGACTGCAGAAGTTTGCTCACATGGTTAACTGCATGAAGAATGTCATACCATACTACTGTGCAAATCTGAAAGCGATAAGACTCTACCTCCTCTGCAAGTGCTTGTGCTTCAGTCCTGGCTATGGCATCTGTGGCATTGTTTCTGACTTCCAACAAGGCCTCTCTGATGTTGTGGTTCTGGTATCGCACAGCTTCAATACTCTTAAGCCGGTTCTCCCACCTGGTTTCACTCCAAGACTTAAGTGTTATGTTCACGTGCTTCTTTAGGATTGTCCATCTCTGTGTAGCTGCTGCAAAAAGGTTGTACAATTTTTGTACGCTGCCAAAGAAGTAAGGGCGCCGGAAGTGGGGGGGCAGGGTGGGCGCTTGCCCCCCAAAAGTTGTTAAGGGTAAGGTGTACGCCCCTACACCATACATACGCCCCCCATGAGATGTGGGAATTGTATTGTTTTTACAGATGAATTGTATTGTTTTTTCAGATGAAACGCCGTGCATCTGGTGCTGAATGTCGGAAGTTGAAGAGAGAGAAGGATCTTGAAAAAAGTGCCAAAGAATGTCTAAGTATACGGGATTTCATGCAACCAGTGGTGCCTCCTCAACCTGTGACACCCTCTTCTGTGACTCCTCCGTCTCTGGCTCCGTCTCCATCCGCTTTCATTTTCTTTACTAGATAGGTGCATATGGATGATAAAACTTAAAACTTTATATTGAAAAAAAACGCCCCTTACTGAGATTGCCCCCCCCCCCAATATCAAATTGCTTCCGGCGCCCCTGCAAAGAAGCTGATGGCATCTGTGGAAGCTTTAGCTGCATTAGCCACGACAAGATTCAGAGTGTGAGCTCCAAATGGAACATAGAGTGCACGACAGTTCTTCTCTAATAACCATGCCTGAACACCTTTGTTCTTGCCCTTCATGTTCGCTCCGTTGTCATATGACTCTCCTCTGCAGTCATCAAAGTGAATATTCAGTTCATCTAGTCTCTTCAGAATCAGAACTGATAAACCCAGGCCTGTACTTTCTGAAGCCTCAAGAAAGCCCAAGAAGTATTCTTTTATTTCTGGTACTTCAACCATTTTAACAGTTCTGATAATAATCGACATCTGTTCTTGGTGGCTTATGTCTGGAATGCAGTCTAAAATGAGTGAGTAATATTTAGCTTGTTTTATTTCTGCAACAATGGCATCCAAGATCTTCCCACTAATGGACCCAATGAGTTCATTTTGAATGATATTTCCTAGGTAACTTGAATGACTATATTGGCCACTTTTGACTCTGCTGATGTGTTGTTTTATCACTGGATCAAATTTGGCAAGCAGCTCAACCTCCTTCAAGAAGTTGCCATTGTCTCGATTGTACAATGTAGAGGAAGACCCCGTGAAAGCAAGGTTTCTCTCTGCCAGTGATTGGATTATACTTACAAGACGTGTGAGAACATCTCGCCAGCGTCTTCGCTCTACTTCCATTAATGACATTTCAGTTTGGTCAATGGTCCTCCCAGTTTTTAGCTGCAGTTCCAGATCCTTCCATGTTGCCATGTTATCTGCATGTTCTCAACTATTTTCATGGCCTTTCAGAAGCGAACCAATGTTTATCCAGTCTGAAAGTCCATCCGTAATTAGTTTGTACGACTTCCTTGAAAACACCTTGCAGCAGAAGCAAGAAAGAGCATCATTCCTTCTAGAGTACATCAGCCAGCTTCGCTTTATTTTTTCCCCATTAATTAATGTTCTGTACATGTAATGGTGATGAAAGCTTCTACCGTCCTCTCTTTTAGGGAATGTCAAATCTGGACTGATTTGAAATGGTCCTCAAGACACCAGATCTGTCTTCAAGGCATCTGACAGGACAACTGGCCAGTCATACGGATCAAGTGGTGGAGCAGATCTTGGTTCTTGTTGCTCAGTAGAAATGCCTGTGTGTAGCGTTTGAAGCTGAACAGAAGATGGGCCACTTGTTGGTTCATCAGGCTCTAGTTCTACTGGTGTTTGAGGTTGCATAGAAGATGGTCCTGCTGTTGCCTCATGATGCTCATCAGGCTTTGCTGAGGATGGCTTTTCCAAATAGTTTAGTAGTGCTCCTGAGAAGAACATAACATTACATATTCGTTAGATTTTGCTAAAATACTCTTTCTTATCTTGTTTGATAATTGATCTGTGTGAACAGAATTTGAGGTGGTGATCCCTTAAATTTCACATTTCGAAGTATTATAAATATTACAGAGACTAGCTTACTTTACACGATTCCTGAGCACTTGCCTAGCTTGATGGTCTACCTAACCTAGTTGCCTGAACTGTAATCATAAGAATATACAAGTGGCACATCTCACCTGTGCTACTGGAAAGCTTCTCCTCATCTATTTTCTCTTTTTTCCGTTTTTTAGCTCCTGATGGATAATGTCGTTTCATTTTCCAAGATGCACGAAGTCACATCTAGTTAACCACAACTAATTTGCAAAATAATAATAATCTACAGATCTACAGAAGCTAAGGCTAACAAAGACCCTAAGATCCACTCTAAGGCTAGCCCGAGAGAAAGGAAAGAGTAGGGGGTTAAGAGAAAAGAGAAGAGAATAAGGGGTTAAGTAAGGAGCAACACCTATCATTCGTGGGTTAACATTCATTCAGAAAAAGAGGAAAAAAGTCTCACCATCATCATCCGCCGGCCACTGCCGACAAGTCAGAAAAATAGTCGGAGAAAATAGGAGGGGGGTGAAAGATGAAAAGAAGTAAAATAAGAACTCTTACAAACCATGCAAACACAGTCTTAACTCACTGTCATACCATGCAAACTACAAACATGCAAGTAAAGAGAGTTACAGACAGGCAAAGAAAGGAGATAAGAAAAAAAAAAAAAAAAAAAGTAGGTAAAGTTAAACAAAAAGTGGGTTAGTTTACGCTACGAGCTACATCTACGTTCGTGTTAGTCTAATTTTTTTTTTTTTTTTTTTTTTTTTTTTATTGCTGGCATGTCACAAGCTGGCATGTCACAAGCTGGCATTCATCGTCAACAGACTCATCCTCGAGCACCACCACCAGAGCTCCTGTTGTTAACTTTCTTATTTAATTTTAAACAACGTTAACATTTTTAAAATGTCTGTCAAGACGGTTCTTAAACATATTAACGCTGGTAGAATGAACGACGACGCGGGAAGATTATTCCATTTATCAATTACTTTAAACGTAAAGAAGTTTTTAGCGATATTAGTAATGAAACGTCTGCCACGCAACTTAAATCCGTTATTGCGAGTATTACTATTATCGAAAGTGAACAATTTATCAAAATTTACGTTATCGATGTTATTAACGATTTTGAAAACTTCAATAAGCTCCCCCCTTAATCTTCTAGTTTCGAGTGAATACAAGTCTAACTCTTTAATCCTATCTTCATAAGGCCTATTGCGCAATGACGGAATAAGTTTCGTGGCACGACGCTGAACCCTTTCTAACCTATCAATATCCTCACGCAAGTACGGGCACCAAAACTGAACGGCATATTCTAAATGAGGCCTGACTAGGGACTTGTAAAGGGGCAATATAATATCCTTCGATTTAAATTCGAAATTACGCGCTATGAAGCCTAACATCCTATTAGCTTTTGCGCAAGACTCCAGGCACTGGTTCCTAACCTTTAAATCTTTAGATACGCGTACGCCTAAATCTACTTCCTCGTCAACGCTCGCTAACTCCCTATCATCCATCGTGTACGCGTAATTATTGTTGCGAGAACCTATATGCAAAACTTTACATTTATCTACGTTAAATTGCATCTGCCAATTATCCGTCCACTCCATAATCCTATCTACATCGTCTTGGATCCTATTTCTATCGTCCTCGTTAACAGAGCTGGGCAATAAATACATTGAATGTACTTAAATACTAAATACTAAATACATGGGAGAAATGTATTTAAATACTAAATACTAAATACATTTTACGAATGTATTTAGATACTAAATACAAAATACATCAATTGTATTTAAATACATTTGTAAATACATTTTAAATACATACAAATTTTAACATATGCATTCACTAATTCACTAAGCCATGACACGCACACGATAAAGAAATCAACCGCTTTCGACTAAGAGTGGCACACAACTGATTGAACTGACACGTTGAAACATGAACCATGCTGTACTACACTGTCGACGCGTCGTACTGTACTAGTACAGAACGTGTATTAAACCAGTAAAAGTATTTACATTTTTATATTTTGAGTATTTAAATACATTGTATTTAAATACTCATTAAAGTATTTAAATACTATATTTAAATACATGAAAAACAATGTATTTATAAATACAGTTCTAAATACACAAATGTATTTAAATACGTATTTAAATACAAATGTATTTAAATACTGCCCAGCTCTGCTCGTTAACAACCTTACCGCCTATTTTAGTATCGTCCGCGAATTTTGACACGTTACTAGTCAATCCTACATCTATGTCGTTAATGTAAATTACGAATAACAATGGGCCTAACACTGAACCCTGTGGGACACCACTACCTACATCTAACCACCCCGATTCACTACCATTAACTACGACCCTCTGCCTCCTAGCACGAAGCCATTCTTCTAACCAGTTAGCTACCTGACCGCGTATACCGTGCGCTTTAACCTTCGCAATTAGTCTCCTATGCGGAACTGTATCGAACGCCTTTTTAAAATCTAAATAAATAACGTCAGCTGCCCTATGCCTATCGTATTCGCGCACTACTTCGTTATAAAATTCTAACAAATTAGTTAAACAAGACCTATGGCGTCGAAACCCGTGCTGACTACTATTAATCAAATCTCTACTTTCTAAGTGATCGATAATACGATCCCTAACTACGGATTCCAAAAGTTTACCGACAATTGACGTTAAGCTAATGGGCCTATAATTGCTAGCTACCGCGCGGTCGCCTTTTTTAAAAATAGGCGTGACGTTAGCTAATTTGAAGTCTTCAGGAATAATCGCCGTTTCGAGTGACTGATTAAAAATCTTCATTAAGGGGCCTACGATAACGTCTTTCAAATCTTTCAAATGTCTGGGATAAAAAGCGTCAGGGCCTGGAGCCTTGCTAACTTTTAGCCTATCGATATAATGCGCAATCTCAGCCTCGTAAACAGTTATTTCATCTAAAATAGTCTCGCTACTAAATGGAACGATATCGTCAACGTCGGGGACATTATTTACGTCTTCAACGGTAAAAACTGTCGCAAAAAAGTTATTGAAAATACCCGCCATCGCCTGAGCGTCAGAAGCCAAAGCGCCATTTACATCCACTAGAGGGCCTATGCTATCTTTTACCGGCTTACGATTATTTACGTATTCAAAAAACTTTTTTGGATTATGTTTACTATCCGCAGCTATAAGTATCTCTAAATTACGCTTAGCATTCCTAACTGATCTTTTAACCTGACGTCTAAGCTCGATATATCTATTAAAGTTAGCTGCCGTGCCATTGCGCTTACTAAGTCTATACGCTCTATTACGCTCTATTATAAACTCTCCTATTTCCCTACTCCACCACTTCGGCCTACCACGATTTCTAACGCGCTTGGGCCTACGAGGAATAAACTCCTTTTCAATATTCCTAAAACTTTCTTTAAACGCCACCCAACGCAAATTTGTGTCATTACCCATAAATAAGTTATCCCAGTCCACTACTCTCATCCTATCCGCAAAACTATCAAAATTAGCCCTACGAAAATCAGGGACTTCCACTACATTACTATCCTGAGTACTATCCTCGATAGCCCTAAGGGAATTACGAATGTACAGCAAAACGCCTCCTCCAAATCTATGTAACCTATCATTAGTAAAGAGTTTAAAACCCGGTATATCAAGTTCCCCCAACAAGTCCCGAGTCACGGTATTTAACCAAGTTTCAGTGATAGCAACTATATCATAGTTGCCGGAATAAATTACCGCCTTAAATTCATTTAATTTATTTCTAATACTACGCGCGTTGCAATAAAAGACGTTTAAGTTATTTTTTACCACGGGCCCGCGTTTTAAACTATTTATCACGTCGGGCCCGCGTTTCCCGGACCCACAACGTTTAAAGAAGGCTTCGACCTATACAGCTTTCGAACGTTTTCGTCTATTAACCTACCTAGCCTAGCATTACCTACTTCATTAAAATGCACCCCCATCTTTTATAAAAGGCTAGGATCATTGAATTCGGACCACAGCTTTACGAAGGGTACACTTTCCTCAGCACAAATCTCTTCTAATTTGTTATTCAAAAATATTGTTTTGGACGTAATTCTAAGACCCAACCCGTGCCTAGGGGTAATACCTAGAACTAAAGACCTATCTGACCTCGCTTCAGGGACCTAATTAACCCCCTATATCTCTCCAAAAGGTCAGGCACTCTCGTATCGGGCCTATACGAGTCGTTGCTTCCTACCATCGTCACCAACATTGAGTGACGGGAAGCAACGTCAACCCTATCCACTTCGTCTCTAACTCTGTCAACCCTGGCCCCTGGGAGACAGACCCTCCTCCTATTGGTTGGATTCCGTTTAACGAACTCTTTGTCCATGTGGCGCACTAAAGAGTCCCCAATTAAAATAGTTTCCCCCTCATTCACGTCCCTTTCCAAATGGGCGAAAGGGTTCGAAACCTCGATAGGGGGGGATTCCTATCACCTAATGTACGCGGCCTAGCTCCACCCTTAACCTCTCTAAATCCCTCGCTATCTACTACTCTCGGACTAACCTTAACCTCTTCCTCAACTCTATCTAACCTTCCCGACAAGCTACCTAAACTAGAAACTAATAATGATGATAATAATAATGATGATGATAATAATAATAATAATAATAATGTTTTACAATACTAGAAAAATTAAGCATTTAGGAAAGTATAAGCATATAGTAAGAATAAAGTTAAATAATATAGAAATAAGATCTCACAATAGTTATTTACGCATAACGACCAAAATGTTTCGTTTGTCTCCGTTTTATCACATTTGTCTCATACAAAAACTTTAATTAATACGACAATAATAATAATAATAACAATAATATTAATAATAACTTCAGCTATATTCCTATTCTTGCCCACTGAGCTATGACCTGGGAGCCTGTTTAGGGGACCCCTAGTAGCAGCGGGGCCCTAAGCGGCCGCTTAGTATGCTTATGCCAGGAAACGGCCCTGCTCACGCAGCACATCATGGATGGCATCAACTCCAGACGACCAGCTCAACGTACACTATTAGCAACAATAGACATTAGTAAAGCATTTGATGTTATCCCACGCTTCCCTCTCATAAACAAAATACTCAACACAAACATGCACAATAACACCAAAAGGTGGCTGAGCATCTATCTTTCACGAAGATACATATAACATTTAATGGCAAGTCATCCAAAAACAAGCTTTTTCCGAATGGGGTCCCTCAAGGCTCTGTTCTCTCACCAACACTCTTCAACTTATACATGCATGACATTCCAACACCCATAGATAACAAGCTTACCTTATCATCATATGCAATGACATCACTCTAACATCCACCCACAGCAACATCGACACCGCTACAAATAACCTACAAACATACATAAACAGTATACAAGACTGGCTCACACACAATAGACTCAAAGTAGCGCCCACAAGCTCAACCATCACCTTGCTTACAAGCAATACAAAAGAACACCAGATAACTCCACAGCTTACACTAAATAACATCAACATTCCACACACTCACAGAACCAAAATACTTGGGGTCACATACAACACATCATTATCTTTTGCAAACCACATTCAGGACATTAAAAACAAATGTACGTCAAGACTTAACACGCTTAAGGTACTAACAGGCACAAACTTTGGACACCAGCAGGAAACAACATCACTCATATACAAACAATATATTCGCTCAGTTATGGACTATGCTAGCCCATGTTGGGCACCCATTATCGCAAACACACACATAAACACCTTACAGACAATACAAAACAACGCACTTCGTATCATTACAGGATGCGCTCAAACAATACCAATAAAACACCTGCACACAGAAACAAAAATACTGAAAGTTACGGAACATTTAGATATGAGGGGAACACAATTCATGGCAGCAGCGACAACCCACAACACCCTTGCCACTACATGTACAATCATGCACCAACACCTCGCACCATTAAGGTAACACCAGAGAGACATTATAACCAAATACTTCATTCCATACCACGCCCCACAGACATCACACAGTACAGAAAACACATACACACACACCTAATTAGCCCACAAAGCACTGACACAACTCGGTCCGAATGCGGTCCTAGGTGCGAAGCCGCCACCCATTAAGAGGTCAAAGATCAGCCTGAGCAGATCGGATCGAGTTAACTTAGCACGATTCCGATGTGGACATCACCCCAACTTACAGACAAATAAACACAGACTAGACAACTCCACAGACGACACCTGCCACCTGTGCCAGGACACACCACAAACAATTCAACTGAACATATTATGACAGACTGTACCGCTCTAGCACAACATAGAACACAACACAACATCCACTCCGGAGAGGGCGATCGGTTACCTGCGTGCCGCTTGCTTGCTCGATCAGGGTGGGATGATCGGCTAACCAACAACAACAACAACCAGGCAACATTTCAAGATGGGTTAGACAACTTCTTTTGACATCGCCCACCAGGATGCCATGCAGCTGATGAAAATTGAAACGGACAGGCAATTCATGGAAGCTCAACGGGAGACAGGACAGAGGGGCACGATGGCTGAAGTCGACAAAAAACTTACTCTGCAAGAAGAACGTGTTGCAAGAAGGAGAGCGGAAGCTTCAAAGCGGCTTCATCAAGTGCTCTTGCAACCGACGTCGCTGTTCTTGAGTTGTCTTCGTCGAGCAACTCATCAGAAGTGGAGGAAGAGCTTTCACCATCAGAAACGCGTGCTCCTAAACGAGCTCGATTTCGTGGAACTGTAAGTGTGGTGACACCTGAAGTAGCAGCTGCACTAAATCGGACTAATGTGACTGACCAGCAAGCAGCGCATATATTTTCAGCGTTAGCGTCCACGAGCCAATTCGGTCACGAAGTAGAAGACCTGATGATCAGCCGAAGCACTATCCGCAAGCAGAGATGGGCAAGATCACCAACTTTGGTGATCTTGAAGATCAAGATCAGATCACCAGAAAAATGTGATCTTGAAGATCAAGATCAGATCACCAGAAAAATGTGATCTTGAAGATCCAGATCAAGATCGTGATCTTGAAGATCACTTTTCAAGATCACTTTTTAAGATCACTTTTATATGAATTGAAAAAAGTTGTACTCTTGTAGAGTAAACAAAAACAAATTATTTTGTTAATCACTCCTGAAAAGTATCACTCCTAATACTCCCCTGAGGGCTGAGGCAATACAAGCATCGCATCCTACCCATGTCACCTGATCTAAACCACGGGGATTGACGATTCCCCTTTCAGTTTTTCAGGTGGTAAACTTAAAACTTAGTATTATCATAACTTATCAGCAAAGAAAAACTATTAAATGACCTACATATAGTTTTTAGTTCTATTTTTCTCAATTCTCATTTCACCAGGTCCATAACCCATATCAATGAATGGTCAGCATATACAGTATAAGTAAACATTTTTTACATAGAATTTAATTTTACAGTTTTACTGCAGTACGCAATTACTGACAATATAAGGGTAAAAACCGCAAGTTAAGAGTGTTAATTTAATGTTCAACCGCTGTAAACATTTGATTTCAGCAAAACCAAGTGTTCAAAGTTACCATCCGAGAGACGACTTCGTTTGGGGCTATGAACCATGCCAGCAAACGAAAACAACCGTTCCACTGGTGCAGAGGAAGGTAGCGTGGTGTTATACCTCTTGAAGATCTTCTTTATAGCAGGATACCTATCTAAAGAGTCGAGTGCCTTACTGGTGTCCTGCAAATAATTGAGGACTTCCAAGTCTTCCTTGTTGTTAGGAGCAGAGAATGAGCCGGCCATAGTTCTGAAGAAATCGTCTTCAGATGATGAGTCTGAGTTCACCGAACTATTACCACTGCTGTCAGAATTACAATTTCTTACAGCCATTTGCAGCTTGTCTTTTACTTGAGACTTGATTGCTTCATGATCGCCGAAATTAGGCCCTTGCAACAATGATATCCATCTAAGTTTGAATTACGGATGAGATACTGAGGCCAAAACGGCATCAGTTACCTCGGGGCTCAACGACAAAAAATGACCAAATCTGGCATTGAAGCCAGAGACGACTGCTGCCAGTAATGGCATGCAGTGTCTCAAGCGCAGGTCGTTTGGTTGGATAGGCTCCAATCTTGCGAGGGGATCTTGAGTCACTAGGACTGTTGGAAGAAGACAACCGTAGTAGCATTCTTTCTCTGCCTGTAATTTGTTGAGGGCTGCTGCAATTGGTTTTAGAACAGACAAATATTCTGAAATAAATTCCAATTCATTGTCTTTGAGGATGGGTAGATTCAGTTCTTCAAGAGCTACATTCACGTCGTTCTTATGTTTATATATTTGGCTTAATGAGTCGTACATTGAGTTCCATCGGGTGACGCATGGGTACCTAAATTGGACGCGTTATTTCCTGTATTTTTTCTGCTGACTTGGGTTTACCAGCAGCATTCCACAGCGCTGAACATTTTCCCATTGCAGAATGCTTTATCTTCTTTAGTCCAGGTGAATTCAGTCCTTTCTGCATCAGTTGTTGCTACTACAAGTTCAATGTGTGGGAGGCACATCGAATATGGGATGATAGTTTCACTGACTCCTCTCCATGCTCTCCTGAATGTTCAGGAAAGTTGCTGATGATAACCTCTTCATCTGAATCTTTTTCATCATCATCTTCATCTGCATCATCTTCATCAATGTCGTCAGTACGATTCTGAACACGAACACCGAACTCTTTAAAGCATTTCACCATGTTCGATGCATTGTCGGTGACTGTAGATACAACTTTTCTATAAGATAAACCATGCTCCGAGTTGATCCTGTCCAATATTCCAGCAATTTTATCAAAGCTATGTGTTCCACGAAATCTTCGGCATGCCAGTGCAGCTGATCCTCGCGACAAGTCATCATTGATCTGTAATGTAAGAATATAAAATCAATGTTTGTATGAACACTTTTTTAAGCTTAATTTAATAATATTGGTTAGACACGCACCAGCTAAACTGCGCCACCAAACATTGAAGAGAAGAACTATGTGATATAAAGGAGGCAATTCAGCGATGAGTCGCCTACCATACCACCACATCAGTGACCCATCCCATAAGAGCAAAATGTGGAAGAGTCCATATTCACAGCCTGTGAATATGGACTCTTCCACATTTTGCTGTGAATCAGACACAATGACAGATGACAGAATCAGTGAATTAGTGTGAAATTACTGTGAATCACAGCAAAATGAAGACTCACCAAATTAATGAATGAGGAACACATGTCGAATAATTGAAAAGATTATACTATAAGTCTATCAGACTATCAGTCTATCACCAATGGTCAATTTATCAATTATATAAAAATAATACACTAAATCAATAGCATACCCAATGCGCAGTGACTCCCATGAAACTGCGGTGATTAGTTGACCATATGTCGCATGTAACACACACATGGTCAACTGCTGCCAGTTTTGCTTGTATGTCTTCCTTCATTGTACTGGTTGTTGTTGCAAGAGATCTAGCCAGGGTGCGTCTAGATGGCACCTGAACAGCCGGGTTGACGTCTGAAAAAAATATTAAAAAATTAAAACAAATACAATAGATTAGCTATGGAAAAAATATCAAAATATTTAGCTAGGCTAGCGATAGTCTAATGTTCATACAAATAATATGATTAATTATTTTAATCAGATATTAGCTATGGAAAAAATAGCAAAATATTTGAGTTATACTAACATGAAAGAAGATCCTTAAATTCATGTAGTTCAACTAGGCTCAATGGTAGGAGCCCATTAGCCACAAGCGAGAGAATCTTCTTTTCAAGGATATCCTTGCATATTGGTGGTCCTGGTTTTTGCTTGGAAATGTGGAACATGCTTAGTGTTGACTGCTTGGCAATTTTGGCAGGGCCAGCATTGCTGCCGCTGGCATCTTCTTCTTTAGCTGGACGCTTGCGAGATTTCTTCTCCGATTCATATTCACCCAAAAGATCCGAATGTAGTTTCTGCACAAGAAAATAAATTATTATCATGCGGAGAGACTTCTTGAACACCCTGTATAATATTTATCAGAGTATCAAACTTCTAGTTGAAATTAATACTTAACAAGATTCTAAAATTTTGTTATCTTTAACTAAAATTATTTTCACCATGATCAGTGCATTTTTATCCTATGTTAAATTGAAAGCCGAATTTCGTCCTTCAGTAACTAAATAGGAGAAATTACAGACATGGATCAGACAGAGAGAAAGACAGATACACCTGGCGTTTTATTATAGTTGGATATCGGCAGTTTTTAATGTAGTTACTAGTCCATAATCTATTAATATCTGAAGTGCACAATATATTCAAATGGACGTCTATGTAAATGTAGCATTAGTCTTGTATGGCACCAGTCACTTAAAATATGACTTAAACCATTATGTTAATGTTGCTACTTACTACTTAGTTACTAAGTAGTACTAACCCTGAGGTGCCTCAGAAGATTGCTTGTTGAGTCGAGGCCAGCAGACAGAATTGTAGTTTTCTTTGTACACTGCCTACAAATAACTTTGATACTGTTTCCAGTTTTTTCGACAATTTGAAAATATTTTCCGTTCAATAGCACAGATTGATCCTTATTACCAACATTGTTATCTAAATATATTGAATACTGTTCTGGTGACAACCTAGAATATTTGGTTCCCTTGGGAGCCTGTTGAAGTTGTAAAATTGCACTCATTATTAAAAAATTCAATCTGTAAATAAAATATGTTTAGAATTAATTTATTATGAATACGGACCTATAGGCTATACTGTATTTTATGCCTATATATAATAATATATTAATAGAACACTTAACATAATTGCACAGTAAATTACACTTTTTACGAGCCTAAATTCCACAGCAACTACACCTTCCATGAGCCCACGCATGACGCAAGTCACCCAACTAACAGAAAACATAAACAGTCGGTGTTGAACAAAGTTGCCACCAGATGTCGCTTGGACAAAAAACAAATGACATTCGCATAGCGGCATATTTAAGAATCTGAAATTAAAAGTGATCTTGAAGTCTAAAGTGATCTTCAAGATCACAAGAAATAAAGTGATCTTAGATCAAGATCAAGATCACCATAATAAAAGTGATCTTCAAGATCAAGATCAGATCACGATCTTGATCTGATCTTGAAGATCAAGATCGTGCCCATCTCTGTCCGCAAGGAGCGGATGAAGCATCGGAAGAAGTCTGCTTGTGAGATGAAGGAAAGCTTCGCCTAAGCAGTTCCTCTGATCTTGCATTGGGACAGCAAAATCACGGAGGATTACTCTGATCCTGGTCAGGACAAAGCGGACCGTCTTCCAATTCTTGTATCTGGACAAGACGTGGCGAAGTTGCTGGCAGTTCCAAAACTTCAATCGGAAAAAACGATAAATGAGTAGGGACTGAGAGAATGAGTGAAGGGGCTTTGCTTTGACACCACCGCGTCCAACACTGGTTCAAAGGGAGGAGTTTGTGTTCGTTTGGAAACTGAGCTTGGGAGGAATTTATTGAACTTGGCGTGTCGACATCACATCTCGGATATACTCCTCGAGACGGTCTTCAGCCTTCATAACGTCTCCTGCTCCAAATCTCCAAATATTCAGCTCTACGGTCAGTTCCGGGACTACTGGCCTTACCTCGATAAGACAGCATACTCCTCGGCAGTGGATGAAGAAGACCTAATCCCTGTGATAAATGGATATAAGACTGAGATCATTGCATTTGCTGTTGACCAGCTGTCCAAATTTCAGCCACGGGATGACTACCGTGAGCTCCTTGAGCTGACGATTATCTTCCTTGGAGAGGTCCCTCCACGCGGGACCCATTTCCGATATCCAGGAGCAATACGTCAAGTTCGTTGGATGGCTCGAGCTATCTACGCAATCAAAATGTGGCTCTTCCGCAAGGAGTTTCCCCTCCAGCAGCAACAAAGATCATCAAGAAGGCCATCGCGCAGTGATATGGTGTGCAGCCACCTCCAGGAAGTAAGCCTCTTTGTCACGGTCATCTATGTCAAATACTGGTTTCAGAGTCCGTCTTCAGTAGAAGCTCCGAGAAACTATCTGAATCTCCTCTGTGCACTAGCTAACTATGCTGATAAAGATATATCTAATGCTGTCAGCACAGCATTCAGCCGCCATCTTTGGTATCTATCAGAAACATTGGTAGGCTTCGGTTTCTTCGATGACAGTGTTGCAGCAGAGAAGAAGAGGCAGATGATAAATGCCCTGAAAAACAGAATCGGGTGTGTGGAGCCCCCTAAACGGATCTTTCCAGTTGGCCAGGCATGTGGGAAAGAATTACACGATTTTGTCACCATGTCAACTCTGAAGTTTTTTGAAATAGTTGAACTGCCTCAAGATTTCTTGGAGGAGGATCCAACACTTTGGTCAGTCCATGAATCATACAGGGGAGCCAGGCAACTGTCCGGTCGGTGAAAGTAATCAACGACCTTGCAGAACGCGGTGTTGCACTCATCCAGGAGTTCAATGCATCTCTCACGCGCAGCGAAGAGCAGAAGCAGTTCCTCCCAAAAGTCGTTGAAGATCACCGGAACTTCGGAAGGTCTTCTTGTCACCAACGAAGAAGTCTGCCATCATGCGCACCAAGCAACAATGATTATCTGGCATTTATCTAATAATATATGTCATGTAAATTGTTAATGGAGAAATTCCAATGTTTTGTTTTTGTACAATACACAAATTATTTTTTAAATAAAATATCCCCACAACACGGATAGTTGTGTGAAAGGAACACTTATTACAATGTTTTAATAATAATTCAATTTGTAAAAATGGACAGCATGCTTTTCACATAACAGCTCCATGTTTTTGAAATGTGTCCCAATCTATATTATAATAAGAGAGCTGTCCGTCTGTCTGTCTGTCCGTCACACTTTCAGAAATTGTGAGAAAAAATTGTGAGAAAAAAATTCAGAAATTGTATTACGGGCGGCAATGTGAAGCTCAAGATTTTCATGACTGTGTTCTTTTCTGTAGTTTAGCAATGGGGGAAGGGCAGTGACGTGCACAGACTTTCAGAAGGGCAGGGGCTCAGTTGAAAAAAGGGCACTCCCCTAACATTTTTAAAAATGAAATCCGCAATGCCATATAGGCTATATATATGTATACACACACAAAGAAAAATTTTAAAATTGTATGTGGTAAATATTCTTAAATTCCATTAAATTCAATGCATTATTTTTGTATATAAAGCTGATTAAAGAAAATAAATGAAAATTTGTTGTAAAAAGGCATGTTTTTATTGCAAGATTTTCAAAAGATATGAAGATATTGAAATATTGGAGTGTATTTACAATTATTATTCAATTTTACTTATATTGACTTTTAGCTTGCTCATCATATAAATTACAGTATTCTGCTGTATATACATTTAAATATGGAATAATATGAAACTATAAATTAAAGATTTATAGAAATATACTGTGGGCTATTTAACATGATGGCCACAGCTCTTAAGTAGCAATAGAAAACTATTGATTCTTATCAGGAAAATACAAAAGCAAAAATTATATTCTTAATCATCTACAATGAAATGCATACTGAAGAATAAGGAAGCCAATATGTTTAATAAATCATAATAGCAGTCTCCTGTTGGCCATGCGCTTGAAAATGTTTATCACTTCTTCATTATCAATAGGGATGTCTTTCTCAATGCTAAGCAGCATGAGATCGGAGAGTCTTTCTTCTCCACACAGTTACTTTACTTATAACTTTTATAAGTATCAATCAGCAGGATAAAGGGTAGAAGGATCTACCGTAATTGTCGTCCTTGCGGAAAAATTGCATCGTTTTATAATAAATAATCTAGGTATTTTTATTCACTTTTAATGAAAATTGTATTGTTTTTAAAAATCAATTTCATATTAAAAATGAAAAGGTTATGATATGTTGTTTAATAAATCATTTATTAATTTAATGAAATTCATGCCAGTACTAAAACCCAAAATCCATCGTTTGACACACTGGTGTACTGATGGGCCTGGCCTAGTAGGCCTAAGCTAAGTAGGGGACGTGGACGTTTTTACCAACTTTACGAGTAATGTCATACAATATTTTTTGGAGTAATGTCACACTGCTTTGGATTCCAACTTACCATAATTATCAGTGAGAAATCACTAGTTAGCTTAGGTTAACGTAAAATAAACAAACAGTAAACAATACACCCACATACCCGAGAGACGCAATCAACAGTGAACAGCTGCAGTCAGTGTTACCACTAAGGACGACCTCCCTGATTGACAAAATAATAGTAACGGTATGTTAAGTTTATTAGTCTAATAAAAAAATCATAGATCAAAGTAATTCCAGTTTTGAAAATCTGTTGAAGTAGCAGTAACTAAATAAAAATATAACTAATTAATTCAAATTTATGTCGAATCAATATATTTATGAATTTTGACTAAAAGGGCACTTTTGATATGAAGAAGAAAAAGGGCAGGGGCTCAAGCCCCCCAAGCCCCCCCCCTGTGCACGTGCCTGGGGAAGGGTGGGGGTGGGGTAATGAGGGATGGGTGGGGTAATGGGTAGGGGTGGGGGTAATTGGCGAGGGGGTTAGCCCCCAAGTTGTATGAATGGGGGTGAGGAGGTTTTGGGAGATACCAGATTCAGAAATGTTGACACAATGTGAAGCTCAAAATTTTCACGGCTGGGTTCTTTTTCTGTAGTTTAGCCTGTCTAACCGTCAGCGAAGCGGCGGGAACTGTACTAGTAGCAATACTGTAAAATGGATGGAGGTCTTATCAAAAAAACAAAATAGCTTTGAGCAAGTCCTAAATATATCCTGATCTCAAAACATTTTTTAGTGTATCATTTTTTAAGGTAGTGGCACCAAATGCCGGGTTGGCCTATAATAAGATATTCCGACATCAGCTTTATAAAACCACCCTAATATATATATATATATATAATATATATATATATATATATATATATATATATATATATATACAGTGTATATTATATATATATTATATATAGATATATATATATATATATTTATATATATATATATGATGCAAACCACAGGGAAAAATAAAAATTATTCGAAGGCCTTTCGTGTATTCAGAAGTACACCTCGTCAGGGAATGAAGGGAGAAGGCGAGATGACAAAAATATATACCACGGGACAGAAAACACAAAAGATTAGCACATGATTAACAAGAGTTGATTAGAGGCAAAAGGTATTTTAACAGGATATTGTCAATTTTATACATTCCTGCACTGTTATTGAAATTATTTTTAAAATGGATAAATGCATATTCTATAATATTCCCTTCAATTATATCCCTGTTTTAACAAGCGCTTTAGAACTGTCCCACTTGATACTATGATTACATCTATACATATGGTTAAATAATGCATTAGAATTATTTGCTGTTCTACACGCATATATTACCTCACTTTCGGATATACTACTATTATATATATATATATATATATATATATATATATATACAGTGGTGTAGTGCTAAATAAAGAAGTGAGGGAACGCATTTTGAAAGTGTTACTCAGATGCGGGGGGGACAATGGCGAGCGCGGCGAGCCCATACAGCTGGGGGTCCGGGGGCACTGTAAGCCCCCCGGGAAATCTTTTGAAATCTGACCAATTTCAGGGATATTTTGAGGTCATATGCACTGGATATTAGGATATATTCCAAGGTTGAAGATGCAGTATTTCCAGTGTCATTAGATATATGACATCCAGTACGATCAATAAAAATAGCTAACAACTGGAATGATTAACTAAAAAAAAGTTAACAACTGGTACGCCGTGGTGACTGTTTCACCAGATCTTTATAGGCTAGCATTGCCTCAGTCGAAGCTAAAAGAAATGAAACAGTTAATGATTCTTTCTCATATTTCTTCTAGGGGTGGGAATTAAAATTTCATGACGTTAGAGATTTGTAAGTTCGGATTTATTTGAAATAGTGAGGGAACGCCGTTCCGTCTACCAAAAAAAGTAAGGGAACGCTGTTCCCACGCGTTCCCACAGCACTACACCACTGTGTGTATATATATATATATATATATATATATATATATATATCCGAAAGTGAGGTGACTTTAGCCAAAGGTTGTGTGTATAGTGTTTTTAATACGAGGTATGAATCGAATTATCCTTTGAGATTTGAAAAAGCCCTAAAAACACTTAAAAATAACGATTCATTACATACTGTATTACTAAAGCGGACAAATCTAATTCGATCGTCATCATGGACAAAAACAGTTACATTGAAAAGATGAATACTTTACTGAGTGACCGCGATACGTACAAACCTCTAAACAGGGATCCACTGGAGAATGTTAATAAAATGTTTAACAGAAAATTAAGAGAAATATTAAAAAATAACTATAATGGGCTTTCTAAGCAGTTCTTAGTATCAATCCGTCACTACCATATTTGTACGGTTCAGTAAAACCACACAAAGTTAATAATCCAATGAGGCCTATTGTTAGCTCAGTAGGCTTCGTAACCTATAAGCTATCTAAATGGTTAATTAGTTTATTAACGCCGTTAGTTGGCTTTGTTTCCAAGTCACATATTGTAAATATCATGGATCTTATTAACAAACTGAAGTTTCCTAATGACCCTAATTTCAAGCTGGTAAGTTTTGATGTATGCTCGTTATTCACAAAAGTCCCTGTTGATGACCAACTTAATTTTTTAAAAGATAAGATCTCTGAATATTCTTTCCCTGTTCAACACAACACTCTTATTGAGTTAATTAAGCTTTGCGTCAAAGATTGTAAATTTCAGTTTGAAAATAAGTTTTATGCTATGTCGTTTGGATTGGCGCTGGGAAATCCCCTCTCACCGGTATTAGCTAACTTATATATGGAATATTTTAAAAGCAAAATTTTGCCTACTATTTTAATTTTAATCTTGTTTCGTACAGGTATATAGATGATATTTTATGCCTTTGGCCTAATAATTTGGATGTTGACTTATTTCTTGGTAGGCTCAACAATTTAGTCCCATCTATTAAGTTCACGGTTGAAAAAGAAAATGATGGAAGCTTATCTTTTCTGGATCTAAAAATTCGGAGATGCTTTAATCAGTTCAAATTTGGAGTTTATCGTAAGCATACTAATAATAACTCTTATGTGCATTTTTATTCTAACCATCATCTCTCGATTAATTCTTCTATTTCCCCTGCTATGTTTCTTAGAGCATTGAGAGTTGTCTGTCCTGAATTTTTAGATTCCGAGTTATGCAATATCATGAATATTGGTACTAAATTATGTTATCATATTTCATTTTTAGGTAACTGCCTTAGGAAAGCCAAGAATAGGTATTATAATATTGTAATTGTAAAGGAATTTAAGCGCAAAAATATCCTTAGTCTACCTTACCATGTAAATTTTCGGTAAATTTATAGTATTACACCCGTCTCCCTTTGGAGGTGAATTTTATGTTTTTCCTATGGTTTTTGATGTGTTTTGAACAAATCTGACCTTCAAAACCGTCGGAAATGACTCGTTTTTGAGATCCCCCCCCCCCAGCCGGCAATGTGGAGGAAATCACAGAAAACGAGTCATTTCCGACGGTTTTGAAGGTCAGATTCGTTCAAAACACATCAAAAACCATAGGAAAAACAAATTTCACCTTCAAAATTGACCTAACCTAACCTAACAACCTAACCTATCCTAACCTATAAGAAAAACAGGAATTACCTTTAAAATCTAAGACAGAATAATCACAGTACCGTCTTTTCTTCGTTTTAAGCACAACGTAACTTTTTCTACAATACCACAGTTTCTGGTCTTGACGATATGTGCACTCCATTTTACAATGTGGACACTTCACTACTGTCGGTAGAACACTGTGAGCACACAGAAACTCAACACTTTTTTCTAAATTTTCATAGAAAGCGACAATACAGCGGTAATAATCAAACAAGCACGTGTCACACGAAGCCACTCCGGTAGCAAAGTAATTCAAATTCGAAATGGATGGAGCGCAGTGATTGGGCAGACATTTAACAGTCACACAAACGAACACACAAGCGAACGTACGAACACACAAACGAACGTACGAACACACAAACGAACGTACAAACACACACTAGATACACACCAAAAAAATGTTTATATCTCGAAAACGAAGCATTTGCGACGGAAACGCTATAGAAGGAAAGTGTCTTAGAATTAAAAAATCTACTTAATGAACATATAATAATTGCTGGACGTTAGACGGGTGTAATACTATAATAATACCAAATTTTCAATATCTTCCAACTTTACTTAAAGCAATTGGCATCAATGTAGTCTTTAAGTATAATAATACTGTTAAATCATGCCTAATAAAGAATAGCCCGGATAATGTGGTTGGTTGTGCACACAATGTGACTCAGTATATATAGGTCAAACGGGTAAAACGTTAGATATTAGGGTAAAACAACATAAATATGCGTGTAGAACAGCAAATAATTCTAATACATTGTTTAACCATATGTATAGATATAATCATAGTATCAAGTGAGACAGTTCTAAAGCGCTCGTTAAAAACAGATATAATTGAAAGGAATATTCTAGAATATGCATTTATCCATTTTAAAAATAATTTCAATAACAGTGCGGGAATGTATAAAATTGACAATATCCTGTTAAAATACCATTTGCCTCTAATCAACTCTTGTTAATCATGTGCTAATCTTTTTGTTTTTCTGTCCCGTGGTATATATTTTTGTCATCTCGCCTTCTCCCTTCATTCCCTTCTGAATACACGAAAGGCTTTGGAATAATTTATTTCCTTGTGGGTTTGCATCATTCATTTCACGTGTTTAATTGTGAAATTCACCCCATATACTGTATATATGTATAAGATAATATCTTTGTATAGGACCGAGCAAAAAAAACACCTTTTTTTAAGCTATGCTTGGCGGGCATAGCTTTAAAAAAAGGTATTTTTCTGAATGTTTTCTATAAATTAAATATTTCGATTAAATATAGATGTATAGTGTGGCTCAGTAAAATGGTTAGGTTACATTTTAATTATGTGAAACACCATGGAATGCCATCACACTATTGTCTACATTATATGACTTCAATCCAGCCAAATCATCCCCAAATTTTGCACTGGATCAATCTTGAAAATTCACTGAATTTGTCCGAAGCATGCTACAGTGTAACGTCATTACTTTTCAGTTATCTAGCACTTGCTTCAGCATGAAGCTGGCTGTACCCTACTCGATCCGGCTGCAGCGATCTAAGATCTGAATACACAAAACCTTTATGGCTTCTCCCAAGTGTTAGGTGAAAAGCTGCAACTCCAATTGATCAACCAACAAACCAATAATATTACTTTCAGCGTATGCTCGACTTTCACTAGTTGCCTATGATAAACGTAAATTCTAGGTATAACCTAGGCGCATTTATCGTGAAGCTTATTTACATTTTTTCTAAATGATAGCAGAATTATATACAAAATTTAAGAACACGTATGTTGGGTCAATGCTAGAAGGCATATTTTCAAGGAAAAGACACTTACAGTATGTATTGACTTCGAGTTAGTCCCTAAGTTGGTAATTATTGAATGTTTCACCAACACTGAAATTAATATCCAAAATACATTTTTCTGATGTATTTTGGTGTGTTCTGTTCAAATATGACCTTCATATCTTGCGCAAATGAACTGAAACAAAGTTATAAAACATTAAAGTTTTTCTTAAAAGTTTTCCTGTTTTGGTTCATTTTCGCTAGAAATGTAGGTAAATTTTTACAAGTGTACATTACAGGCTTTGTAAATCAAAATGTTTTTCTGGTGGTTTTTGATGCGGTTTGAGGTTTTACATGATAGGCCTTTCTCTAGATCATTTATATAGACAACAAAAAGCAGAGGTCCCAGCACAGACCCCTGTGGGACTCCGCTCAATACGGGTCTCCAAGTAGACTTATTTCTATTTAAACAAACTCTATTTTCTGTTTCTCAGCCATTCTTCTATCCAGTCAGCTATATGACCTCTTATACCATGGGCTCTAACTTTTACCAACAATCTTGCATGAGAAACAATATCAAATGCCTTTGCAAAATCTAAGTATACTATATCTACTGGCTCTTTATTGTCCAAATGCAATAGGACTCCATCATAAAATTTAATCAAGTTGGTTAGACAAGACCTTCCATTTCAAAAGCCATGCTGGCTATCATTTATAAGGTTACACTCTTCAAGAACTCAGTAACTTTACCTCTAATGATACTTTCAAGTAATTTACAAATAATGGAGGTGAGGCTGATAGGTCTAGTTTTTTGCCAAGTGTACATTACAGGCTTTGTAAATCAAAATGTTTTTCTGATGGTTTTTGATGCGGTTTGAACGAATGTTAATTTCATTCAAACATCGTCAAAAACAATTGGGAAAAAACAGTTTTATAAAATCTTGCAAGATGTCAAACTTGAGTCAGCTAATTAATATACAACTATTTACTACCACCATAGTAGCCTATATAACTGATGCAAAGAATATACACTATATAGTACATACAATGTACAAACTATCTCACTCATGAAAATGTCTAAATTTTTCTTAAAATTAACTAATGAGCTACTGTTTACCACAGCATATGGCAAATCATTCCAAAAATCTACTATGACTAAAGAAGTATTTTTGTAGATCAAGTCCACAAATGTGTTTCCTAATTTTCTTATGCCCATGAGTTATCCCATAGTATCTAGTGAAAAAAAAAGGTAAATCCAATAGTCATAAAAGCTGCTAAAAAGAATATAGCATAGGCACTAGAAATTATTTTTAATAAATCATTGATATATACTGAAATTTCAGAGGATTGGAAGAAAGTAAATGTGGCTCTAATCTTTAAAAAAGGAAATAGAAACTTGGCAAAAAACTAGACCTATCAGCCTCACCTCCATTATTTGTAAATTACTTGAAAGTATCATTAGAGGTAAAGTTACTGAGTTCTTGAAGAGTGTAACCTTATAAATGATAGCCAGCATGGCTTTTGAAATGGAAGGTCTTGTCTAACCAACTTGATTAAATTTTATGATGGAGTCCTATTGCATTTGGACAATAAAGAGCCAGTAGATATAGTATACTTAGATTTTGCAAAGGCATTTGATATTGTTTCTCATGCAAGATTGTTGGTAAAAGTTAGAGCCCATGGTATAAGAGGTCATATAGCTGACTGGATAGAAGAATGGCTGAGAAACAGAAAATAGAGTTTGTTTAAATAGAAATAAGTCTACTTGGAGACCCGTATTGAGCGGAGACCCACAGGGGTCTGTGCTGGGACCTCTGCTTTTTGTTGTCTATATAAATGATCTAGAGAAAGGCCTATCATGTAAAACCTCAAAATTTGCTGATGATACAAAATTAGGCCATAATATTAAGTCAGTAGCAGGAGTAATGATAATACAAAAAGACTTAGACAGAGTAACAGCCTGGGCAGATAAGTGGGAGATAAGATTTAATGTTGATAAGTGCAAGGTTATGCATATTGGGCCAAAAAATCCAGAATTTGAATACAATATGAATGGAATTTGGATTAAAAATGATGATAAAGAGAAAGACTTGGTGTCACTATGACTAATGAACTTAAACCCTCAAATCACTGTATGGTAATCAGAAATAAAGCGAATGCTAGACTCAATCTCATGCAGAGACACATTGAATACAAATCACCCAATATTATAAAACAACTATACATTTTATATGTGAGACCCCTCCTTGAATACTGTATTCAATTTAATAGTCCCAATTTGATACAAGATATTGAAAAACTGGAAAAGTACAGAAACGAGCACAAGAATGATCCCATCTCTAAGACAATTAATACTATAAATGGTAAATATGGATATTATAGCCTCCACCCAATTTTGATGCCAAAATATATTTTCCAAGTAGTATATGATGTGCTTTGTTCAAATCTGGCCTTCATTTTATGTGGAAATGAACCAATCAAAAGTTATGAGACTTCAAAGTTTTAACATATTTTGGTTCATTTCCCCATAAAATGAAGGCCAGATTTTAATATTGCACATCAAATACTACTAGAAAAATGCATTCCAGCATCCAAATTACTAGAGAACCTACCTAACCTAACCTAATATTAGGGTTAGGTTGGTTAGGTTCTCTAGCAATTTGGACACTGGAATGCATTTTTCTAGTAGTATTTGATGTGCAATGTTAAAATCTGGCCTTTATTTTATGGGGAAATGAACCAAAATATGTTAAAACTTTGAAGTCTCATAACTTTTGATTGGTTCATTTCCACATAAAATGAAGGCCAGATTTGAACAAAGCACATCATACACTACTAGGAAAATATATTTTGGCATCAAAATTGGGTGGAGGCCGTAATATCCATATTTACCCTATAAACACCCAGGAATGTCTGTCAGTCTGTCACACTCGAAAAGAGAAGATTCTTGATATATATGGGTGATATTTGTATTTTAATGCATTAGAAAAAGGCGTAATGAATTCTACTTTTAATTATAATTTTACAAAGTGTAAAAAATATTTGCTTTTGCGTTCAGCTTTGAGCCAAAATTTAATCTGCGGCTAAGTTCAAAAATTTACCAAATGAGTTCTTTTTATGCACTTTCATACTGGTGCTGCAACCATTACAGACTAAATATTTTTACGGCTTTCAAAAAGTCTTCGAGTTATCAATTTTCTTTTCTTTAGTTTTATTGATTGAATAATTGACTCCCCGGTAACTGGGGGGGGGCCTGTGGCTCCCCAATTACTGAGGCCAAAGGCCCCAGCACCACGGGCATAGCTAAATGGGCCTGTAGGGTCCACTTTAGCTAGTTGACATATAAGGAAAGACGTGTATTTAAGCATGTTCTCATTAAAAAGGTGGTGGTTAAGGGGTGATATGATAGAGGTGTATAAAATGATAAAAGGGTTGGATAAGATAGATTTTGAGTCTGTTTTCATTAAAGATCATAATAACCAGACTAGAGGTCATAGTATGAAATTATTTAAGCCAAGATGTAGAACAAATTTACAAAAACATAGTTTTACAAAGAGAGTAATTAAGTTTTGGAACAGTCTGACAGAAGAAGTGATGACTTCAGATACACTTGATTCTTTCAAAAGAAGGTTGGATAGTTTGATGTCTGCAAGGGACATCTGGTGATAGTGTTTAAGTCCATTTTAATTACATGAATGGTGTTAGTTTATTTCATATATATTATGTGCATTTAGGTGATAGATCCCACAGCTCAACACAAGTGTTGTGGGATACAGAGAGGCAGCATCTTGGGTTAGGGGATACTCTCTGTCCTTACATACCCTATTTAAAGAGATTCCTCTGCTGAGCGGTGTCCCCCATAGTACTGCGAGGTATTGAAAAACTCATGATCTTCACTTGCCCCACAAACACCTTTAAATGGGAGACCCAAAATGGGTGCACACACATTTCTACATTATTGTACAGTCTTTACAGCCACACCTACACTTTTCCTCCTTAGTATATATATTGTAATGTATATGGTTGTAAATTGTGACTTGGTCCGCAATTGATATGGACTGTGACTTATTTTTGGTTGGCAAGGTACTGGTATTGATGGGTACTGTAATGAAATTGACTGGATTCTTTGGATCTGGTATATTTGCATGTCAGTTATAAGTAGATATAGAATGTAACATTTGTGGATAGTAGCCTATTATGACTTTGATCCTTTGGATCCAGAGATTCTATCTTTAGTTTTAAATTGATAATTAATTAGTTTTGTAAAAATTGGTTGTTGCCAATGTACAGGCAGTTTTTACATAGTGGAGCCACCTTCATAGGCTGAAGTGGCCCCTAGTGTGCCCATTATAAAAATTTCTTATGTCTCTGGTAGAAAGTTTTAAAAGCTGGTTTTCACTGTTTTTCAATGTACTGAATTAAAAAATGATACTCATTTCCATTGTAAATGATTTGTTAAAGAGTTATTGAAGCTTGAAACTTTTAAAACTTTCTACCCTTTTTTACCTGGGGGACCCCCAGTGGGAACTGGGAGTTTTTGGGTGGGGAGAATCACAAAAATGAGTTGTTTCTGAAGATTTTGAAAGTCAGATTAATATAAAACACATCAAAAACCATAAGAAAAACAAATTTCACCTTCAAAATTTGCTGAACCTAAAACAACTTAAGCAAACCTAACCTAACTCTTTAACAAATCATTTGCGATTGAAATGAGTATCATTTTTTAATTCAGCACATTGAAAAACATTGAAAACCAGCTTTTAAAACTTTCTACTGGAGACTGATATAATAGTAAAGAAATACCAGAAAAAGTTCTGTATATCTAAATTGTCCAAACCTGAAAACATTTTGAACATCTGTATCATATCTCCCTTCACACAGTCTCTCAAAACTAAACATAGCTACCTAATTCCTTTAATCTATCCCTGTATTCCAATCTTCTTAGGTTAGGGATAAGCTTGGTTGCCCTATGTTGCACACCTTCAAGCATATCAATATCATGTCTAAGGTGAGGGGACCAAGCTTGAATGCAGTATTCTAAGTAAGGCCTAACATAAGAATTATATAATTTACAGATCACTTCCTTACTCTTGTAACTAACATTCCTCTTAATAATACGTACCTAATATTTTATTTGCTTTATTTCTATCCTCTAAGCATTGCTTACAAAATTTCAACAGAACACACCAAAATACATTAGAAAAATGTATTTTGGATATTAATTTCAGTGTTGGTGAAACATTCAATAATTACCTCATAACTAAAGTTTTATTATTTCTACCAAAATGCATGATTGCATTTTTGAATATTGAATTCCATTTGCCATTTACTAGCTAAAACAACTAATCTATGAAGATCCTTTTGCAGTTTATAAGAATTTTCTATATTTATAACTGGAGCAAAGTTCTACTTTTGTATCATCTGCAAATTTAGAAATTTTACAACCTACTCCTTTCTCTAAATCATTTATATATAAAATAAAGAGTAATGGACCTAAAACTGATCCCTGTGGTACCCCACTTTTCACTTTCTGCCACCCAGATTCATAACCATTTAGAATTACTGTTCTGTCTTCTAACCATTTTTCTACCCAATTTATAACTGACCCCAATATCCCAAAAGCTTTTAATTTATATAGAAGTCTCCTGTGTGGAACCTTGTCAAATGCAATACTAAACTCTAAATAAATGATATTATTATTTCTATTATCTACCTGATCAGTTACAAATTCTAAAAAGTCTGAGATATTAGGCAAACAAGACCTTCCTGATCTAAATCCATGTTGTGAACTTGAAATAGGGTCATTCCAGTTCAACTGGTAGAGATTTCAGAAAGTTGGTTGGGTGACCATCTCCGATTTTCTTCAAGTTTTCAGGGTTGATTCATACACCATTCAATAGCTTAAATCTAAAATTTTAGCTTCCTCAGTCAAAAACTTTTAATTTTATGGTCGCTTAAATGGCCCCCACCTTCGACAAAAAATGCCCATGTTGGGCTTGATTGGCCAATGTCTTCATTTTGAGAGGCCTTGAAAAGTGTCTTCTAATAGGAGTAGAAGCTTCAAATTTGTCATGCCAATACAACTTCTGGTGGGCTTTTCAATTTTGCAAGCTAAAAGGCTGTGGAACAAATAGTTTCTGAGTTACAAGGGCTTAAACATGGCTCCATTTTGAAGCTTGCATCAATTCCTCCCACTTTTACGACTCTACCATTTTCAAAAGTTTTAGTTCTACATCAATCACAGCTGTTTTAATACTCCTAATAGTCTCTATGGGTTGTAAATTTATGAGTGAAATAAAAAAATAACCAAAAAAGGATTTATTTTATTTTTAAAAATTTCCAAAAGTTGATATTTTCACAAAATTTGCAAAATTAACATCAACTTTGGGGCTTAATATAAAGGTGTCCGAAATTAGTCAGGGAGTTGATACTTCTAGTAAAGAAAGATACATATGTGTACAAAAACATATATTAAGGAATAGATCTCAACTCAACTCCTTCATATAGTTTTGGCTATTCAAAGAAAAGTACTTTTTGTGAAAAATTCTGAATTTTTTCAAAATTTTGAAATGTTTAAATTTCTTTTTACAACATTGAATTGTAATTTTACTTCCATTTTATTACTTGGTAAGTTAATTCACAAATGTTAAATTATCTAAATAAGTTTTACTCATAAAAAGAAATAATATATACACCTAGATTATTACTACATTTGCAGTTAACACAACAGATGGACCAGCTTGTAGGCTCAATACTTGGATCTACCTAAGTAAATCATGTAGAACCGTGTTCTACTGCTCTTTAAGCACTTCCTAGTAATTTAAATTATGCAGTTAGTACAGATAAACTAGCAGTAACCATCATTTCAGTACAAAACCTTAAATTTAAGTAGCTTTGTTGTATTACTTCCCTTAATACAAGTGTACAGTACTTAGCTATATACAATAATGAATTCCTGAGTTTTTAAGCATGTGAATTATTGGCTATAAGTTCATATTCTTTTTTTAATGTGTGTTGTTTTATGTAAATTTGTATGTAAACTTATATATAGCTAATAACTCTTATGTTTAGACACTGACTCAGGAATTTATTATTGTACTCAGGCTTTAAGTCTGATTGTCTTCAACACTCCATGGCCTCACAGCCATAAATTGGCAATTTATTATTCAGCTTGATACAGGTCTGTAGTTACTTAGGCTTTTTTTAAAATACTCCTCAATTTTAGATAAACAATCATTTGATAACTTGTACTGTCTCCCCATTTTCCCAGCAACTGTAGGTGGTTCAATTGAACACAAAACATGTTGGAATGGAATCCAGCAAACGTCCTCTTGTTCAGGCCATTTAAAAGGATTCTTTTTCATGAAATTTACTAATAGATCCTTCTCAGTATCACACACTTCAACTATGTTTCCAACAAACCAGTCACCTTCATAGAAACAGGCCACA
Source organism: Bathynomus jamesi (assembly GCA_023014485.1). Taxonomy (NCBI): domain Eukaryota; kingdom Metazoa; phylum Arthropoda; class Malacostraca; order Isopoda; family Cirolanidae; genus Bathynomus; species Bathynomus jamesi. The sequence goes on from JAJOZX010003255.1 coordinate 416,791, forward strand.
TATGTACCAGGTTTATATTGGTAAGCCACATTTTCTTGTGTAGCATTGAGGAAGGAAAGTTGTACGTTAAAGAAATTTTCATCACTAGAAATTTTGTACAGTTTAATGCCTGTTGATGAAGGTCTAAAGCAGTGATATGAAGGTTCCTGGGATTGTCTTAATTAAGGAATACCTTTTTTCTAACTCAAATAAATTAGCATTTTCCTCAATTTTAGCTGAATCAATGTACAGAAATTGTATACCATTAATATTAGATTTGCACCAATCGAACATCTCTTTTGGATTGGTGATGTGACCTTTACTTGTTGCTTGTAGACTTGCCCGGGCAACTAACCTTTTGACGGTGCCACCAACACCATCACAGGGGCTCTTTCCGTGAGAGGTGGCAAAAAAGTTCCATTCACATATTAGTTGGAAATCTTTTTCATGTAACACTGAATTAATGATGTTTTTATAGTTTTTATATTGACTTGCTGTGCCATCGCTAAAGTAACAAATATGTTTTAGTTTAGGATTCTGACTTTTAAGTAATTTCAAGGCTTCACATAAAAAAGAATGAACTGCAGTTATGTTGTGTGTAAGTGAATCTGATATTACAAAAATTTGTAACTTTTAGTTCACCATCAACTTTTTGATAGCAGACTCCCAGATGCAAAGTAGCCTGGGTATTGTCCCAGTGATGCCCTTGTACGGCATCCTGAATTATAAAACTATAGTTTTCAGAGAAGTCAACAAGCACTAATGCTGTAGAATCATTGAGGTTTTCTTTACAGTCGGACAAATATTTTGATTGGGCTTTTGCTATGAAATGGTGTACTTTCAACTTTTTTGCACTTTCACATATGTCTTCTACTACATTCGAAACACTTTTTGTCATTGTGACCAGTTGGGTATGGTCTGTATGAAGCCACTGCTTAAAGGAAACCTCATCATCCATGTCATAATCATTGTTTTCAAAAATGGTAAGAAGCCAATCCCGTAATTCATTTAAACCAGGACATGTTTTGCAGTTATTAATCATGCAGTTTCTGGTTTCAGTGTTGCAGACTATTTTCCCTAGTAACTCTCTTAATTCTACTTTGACGGGGAGTGATTCACATAAAAGTTTAAAGTTCTGGTGTATTTCACAAATGCATACATTGTGTGATCCTTTACTCCCCACACCCATACACCATTTTGGTCTCAGTTCAAAAAACTTTGATTTGGAGATTTTGTCGTTTGGATATTTATTTTTGTAAAGCGTATATAATTCTCTGATATTTGTCAACAACAGTATTTTCTGCTTGTGAACCTTCCCTTGTGGTGTTTTTATTGATTTGTAGTCTTTTTTACCAGGGCATTCTCTAGTATATTCATTGTTTTGGAAAAATTCTATCACTCTTTCCTTTATTTCATCGCTTATACCCTTGCTACTCTTTTTATTTCTCATTATAGGAAGGATACCTTCTTTTCTCTTTAAGGCCCTCACAGCATTAACCATTCTGGCTGACACTTCAAATTCTTTCATAATTCTTTCTCTGGACCAGGTTTTACCAATTGGAAGGAGTGTTAGAATTTGTATCTTTTCTTGTCTGGTACTAGTTTTACACTTTTCTTTCAGTTCCTCTATCATATGCTGATAACACTTTTCTTCCTCACTCTCTATAGGTTTCTCCGCTTCCTCATCCAAAATGCTAGGCTTCATATGAAGTACTTTTGACAGCTTTGATTTTGTTGATGTTTCAATTTGCTTTAGTTTCCTTTTCGCGTAAAACTTTCGATCTCTTGCTCTTACATACTTAATGGGTGAGCATTCTAGTGAACCTAACGTTTCGTCAAATGTCTCCTTAACTATTTCTTCTGGAACATATTCATCACTACCTGAGTCTTTTTCATCTTCAATCGTCTTGGCTCTAGAGAAGCATGTTGAGCAAAGTTTCTGTCCTGGTATCAGATTCAGTCTAGTTGCTATGTCTTTGTCAATAATTTGTAGTGATTCTGCAAATAAAGTAGGGTAATGTAAACTCTAAACACATTGGAAAATAATTTTAAAACCTCAACATTTGGTTATAGGCTATTCGTATAAAATATTCAAAACATATGCATTCAGTAGCACAGTATATAGCCTACCCTATTAAAATTAAATAGCTAATTTAGGTTACAATTTACAATATAAACTTCTTTATGAAATATAAATATATTAGTACCTATATTTACTTACTTGTTATCTTCTTTCGATGATTTCTCCATGGATCTTGGCAGCTACGTTGCATTTGTTGGTAATGCATTCCAAACATTTTTTCATGGTGGTAGCATACAGTAGCACTATTTGGGTTGATTACAGTTGCTTTTGTTCTCCACAATAGCAGTTTCCTTGTTTCATCTGTCAGCTCATGTAAGGTATACATACCCACCTTCCTGGTGAGTCTGTGTTCATGACATGGATCATCCAAGTACATACCAAAGCTGCACTTTGATTCTTGATTAGAATAAGCCATTATTACAGGCAGTAAAATTAAGTTAATTGCTCTAGTTAAATTTTCTGAAAATAAAAGATCATGATCTATAAAATAGGCCTGGACATTAATGATTAACCATCATGTTTTACATTTATAAAAATATACAAAGCGAAATGAGCTACCCAGAGCCCTTCGAGTCGCTGGTTGTTTTGACAGACATATTAAATTTCTTGTATGTTTTAGACTTATTTACATATTATTACAATTGTAAATCAACTTAAGTAATAAAATGGAAGTAAAATTACAATTCAATGTCATAAATAGAAATTTACAAATTTACAAATTTTGCAAAAATTTGAGATTTTTCACAAAAAGCACTTTTTATGAAACACCAAAACTATATGAAGGAGTTGAGTTGAGATCTATTCCTTAATACAGTGGACCCCCGATTTGAGTATGTAATCCGTTCCAGCATGGCGTACTCAATTTGAAATGTACTCAAATCGAACTTAATAACCTATGGCAGGGGTGGGCAACCTTTTTAAGTGAGCGTGCCAAAATCATCAAATCTTTGATACAAAATTTTCTCACATGCCAACCGAAATTTTGGGGAACATATTATTATTTGGTGCCTTTTAAGTATTGGGAGAACCTTTTCAAATAATCAAAATTACACTGGAGTGGTAAAATCAAAGAATATTGTAAGAGTGATTATTGTAAGTCATGTAAGATTGAATAAATGTAAAATTTAGTGATGGAATTTTTACTTGAAGGTCGTTCTACCCTGTTGATAGTGTGGATATTTTTTATTAGCCTTTAAGTGTATCTTTCTTTACTAGAAGTATCAACTCCCTGACTAATTTTGGACACCTTTATATTAAGCCCCAAAGTTGATGTTAATTTTGCAAATTTTGTGAAATATCAACTTTTGGAAATTTAAAAAAAAAGAAAATTCCTTTTTTGGTTATTTTTTTATTTCACTCATAAATTTACAACCCATAGAGACTATTAGGAGTATTAAAACAGCTGTGATTGATGTAAAACTAAAACTTTTGAAAATGGTAGAGTCATAAAAGTGGGAGGAATTGATGCAAGCTTCAAAATGGAGCCATGTTTAAGCCCTTATAACTCAGAAACTATTTGTTCCACAGCCTTTTAGCTTGCAAAATTGAAAAGCCCACCAGAAGTTGTATTGGCATGACAAATTTGAAGCTTCTACTCCTATTAGAAGACACTTTTCAAGGCCTCTCAAAATGAAGGCATTGGCCAATCAAGCCAACATGGGCATTTTTTGTCGAAGGTGGGGGCCATTTAAGCGACCATAAAATTAAACGTTTTTGACTGAGGAAGCTAAAATTTTAGATTTAAGCTAGTGAATGGTGTATGAATCAACCCTGAAAATTTGAAGAAAATCGGAGATGGTCACCTGACCACCCCTGTACCAATTGAGCTGGAATGACCCAATAAGATTAAAATTCTCCAAATGATCTTGAATATTATTCTTTATAATCCTTTCTACTATATTTCCTACCAATGATGATAAATTAACAGGCCAATAATTTCCTACAGTACCTCCTCCTTACTACCCTTTTTGTAAATGGGTACTACATTTGCTTTATTTGGAGCAAGTGTAGTTTATATCCTCCTGTGATGCCTAGTGTAGTTACGTCCTCCTGTGGTGCCTAGTGTAGTTACGTCCTCCTGTGGTGCCTAGTGTAGTTACGTCCCCCTGTGGTGTCTAGTGTAGTTTATGTTCCCCTACATTATCCTAGTGTAGTTTGCATTCCCCAACTTTGTCTGTGTATACCTAATCAAATAAAACTTTAAAACTAATGAAAATATTATGACAACCTAACCAATCCTCAATTTATATATATATATATATATATATATATATATATATATATATATATATATATATATATAAAACTTGACGATTGGTTAGGTTGTCATAATATTTTTGTTAGTTTTAATATTTTATTTGATGGATTCATTTAAAAAATGTCTCCTAAAGATCCTAGTGTAGTTTACATTCCCCAACTTTGACCTAGTGTAGTTTGTGTCCCCTTTTGTGTCAGGAGGACGTAAACTACACTTGCTCCCTTTTTTCCATTCATCTGTACCTCTGCATAATTAAAAGACCTAGCAAACAAAATAGTTACAGTAGTGCCTAAGATAAGCTTTCCTCCCCTTCTCTGAGAATCCTAGCATCTATATTGTCAGGTCCAGCAGCTTTATTTGACTTCAGTGTATGAATCATTTGCCTAACATCATCCTTATATGATCAAGAATGTGAGTGTTTACAGCCTCTAGAGCAGTGGTGGGCATACTTTTCAGTGTCGAGGGCAACTTTCAATCTAGAAATTTTTATATACAGTAGAACTTCACTCTCCGCTCTTAGTTGGTTCCTAGAAAACAGTGTGTATGAAAAAGCGTGTAATGAGGTGGGGAAGTACATGTTAAAGCCCTGGCTTGTTCCAGCAACTCCAAAATCCTGACACCAAAACTCATTACATAGGCCTACATAATGCATGACTGTATTAAGCCACAAATGCACATCAAAAATGAATAAATAGCTACATGTTCTTGCATGTTTAAATAAAAATTAAAGAAAACATCTAAAATACTCTACATTAGGGTGGTCCTTAAAATTCAAAGTTGGGAAGTTTCAGCTCCCACCCCTGGAAATCATTTGAATGGTTGAGAAAACTCTAGTTGAATTGTTTATTAAATCGGACAACGTTTACCCCTCCCTCATCGACCTTGAACTTTTACCCCCGTAGTTGTTGCCCGGTTGCAGTTGTTGCCCGGTTAGCGATCCTGGGTCTGTAGGGTTCGCTTCGAGACCGAGACGGAAACTGGCAGTGGTGGCGAGCGATGACTTGCAGGAGGAACTGGAGTTGCTCCTCGTCGTGGGTCAGCGTCCGGTTGTACTCTTGGACGAGGGCAACTCCTCGCTCAGCATGGTCGTTGATTACGGCGAGCCCTCCCACACGTGCCGCCGCTGTCTTGAAGTCTTCCCGCTTCGGCCAGGTCTCCGGGTCGACCTCGAGGAAGCCATCCTCCAGTCGAAGTTTCTCGAAGAAACCTCGTGTGTTGGACGACGCCAGGTCTTCCAACTGAAGCCCGGCAAGTACTCGGTTTGGCAGCATGGGCCGCTTCGCCGGGGACTCCTCACTGACCCAGTCGTGGAGAGAGGCGATGATCTTCCTCTTCTGATCGACGGCGATCCCCAGATCGAACAGCGCCAGCGCCACCAGCTCCTCCGACAGGTACCAGAGGTGGTTCTGGAACTTGGTCAGCGCCGCCTTGGCCACCGCAGGGTTGATGTCAGAGTAGGCCAGCAGGTCCTTGAGGAGGGCGAAGTCATTTCGGGGGGCAGTTGCGGTGATCGGAGCCTCCATCCACGCCTTGGCGTAGACCCAACAGACGAAGATGCAGATGCTCCGGAGGCCACTCTCCTCCCTTGCCGCCGTGAGTTTGAACTGGTCAAACATCCAGACCTTCAAGGCATAGATTGCCTTCGCCATCCAGCGGGCGTGGTGAATCGGCCTAGGAGCTCGGAAACGCACTCCTCGCGGGGGGACGTGACCGACGAAGAGGAGGGTGAGCTCGAGCAGCTCACGGTAATCGTCGCGCAGGTCCTTGCGCTCGACTATCGCCTTCTCAAACCACTCTGTGTCGACAGTGGTGAGCAGAGGAGCGACATCGGGGTGCGCAGCGCCGGACTTGTACTGGCTTCTGTCCAGGAAATCCCAGCGCTCCTGGAAATGCTTGAAGAGGGTCACGTCAGGACCGGACGTGGGGCCCATCACAGCCGTGAACGCCGCACCAAGGAGGAGCTCCAGCACATGATGGCGGCACGCGAAGTAGAGCAAGTCTTTCGCGAGGTGAGGTTGCTGCGATGAGGATGCACACCGTTGTTCCGGCCAGTGTTCGAGGCGGTGGTATCGAATGACAAGCCACTCACTTGCTCAGTGAGCTCCCACTCCTCCAACGCGTTGAGGACGGCCTTGGCCATCTCAGAGCCCGTTCCACTCAGCAGCTTCGGGACGCCCAGGAGCTGCACCGCGCCGTTACCGGAGACCAAGATGGGAAGCCGATCGACTTGCTCCTTGCTCGTCAAGTCCTGCATGAGCTTGCTGTCCCAGTGAATGACAAGATTGCCGGCCCTCAGCTCTTCCTTGAGCGCCACGTTGAGCCTGGAGCTGTGGTTGATATTGAGCTCTGCGACATCGTGCCCAAGCGACTGGGCAACCTCTGTCAGGACGTAGACAGCTCCTCGGTCGGTCACCTTCGTGCGATCCAGCGACGACGCCACAGCCGCCGAAACGATGTTCGTCGTGCCCCGCCTGGAGCGCTTCGGAGCCCGAGGGCTCCCTTCTTCTCCATGGTCGTCGCTCTCCGCTGCGCTTGCGGCACCACTGGAAGAGGACGAAGACCACTCGAGCTCCACTCGGGCCGTAGATGTCGTCGCTTCTTCCTCGGCTCACTGCCTCCGTCGGTCTTCTTCCCCTTGGCGTTGAGATGCGCGGGCATCGACAGCGGATAGCGTCGAGTCGACGGACCCCAGCTTGCCGCGCTGATGGGGTTCGCGCTGAGCGAGGAGGAACACCTTGTCCTCCTCGTTCTTGAGTAGCTCCATGGCGTTAGCGGCAGCGACGTCGAACAGGTTCATCATCCGCTCGCTGAACTCGTCCTCCCGCTTCACTTGAGCGCCAGCTCGCCCCTTGTTCCTCTTCACATCGTTGAACTCCTTGTGGAGCTTCTCAATCTTGGTGATGATGTGGTCCTTCTGGCGGAGGGGGATTCGCGCCTTGGACCACACCTCGGTGACGAGCTCGACGACCTGGTTGGCGGCCTCTCGAAGTGACTACTTCTGGATGTCGATCCTGTAGACCGTCAGGGCCAAGACCTCTTTTTGCGAAGGAAGTTGCGACCTGGCGATCAATTCCTGCGGGGCAATCAGGTAGCGCAGCTTCGCTGCCATGATCCAGGTTATCTACTTAAAGGTTGAAAGAGTTATTCACTATTCAGTTTAAATTATAATCATTAGAATTTACAGTTTTACACACATTAGTTATCCAACCACTGACGGGTAGCTTGACTTATGGTTAAAGGAGTTATTCAGTTTAAATTATAATCATTAGAATTTATAGTTTTACACACATTAGTTATCCAACCACTGAAAATCTGGAAAGAATGAAAAAAACAAACATTGCAAATTATGTAACATTTACTTGAAAGTCAAAAAATTAGCTTAATGATAATGCTCAATGAGGGAGGGGTAAATGTTGTCTAATTAAAAAAATAAATCACCTAAAGAGTTTTCTCGACCATTCGAACGATTTTCGCGGGTGGGAGCTGAAAAATGTTCAACTTGAAATTTCACCCCCTAAGCAAAGACCACCCTACTCTACATATAGTATAAATTTAACTTACCAAAGTTGAAAAGGCAAGCCTTGCATCACAGTTTTTGGGAGGAGGAGTAGGATTATGAGGAGGAGGAGGATTATCTACAGATCTACAGAAGCTAAGGCTAACAAAGACCCTAAGATCCACTCTAAGGTTAGCCTGAGAGAGAGGAAAAAGGAGGAGGTTAAGAGAAGAGAGGAGAATAAGGGGTTAAGTAAGGAGGAACACCTATCACTCGTGGGTTAACATTCATTCAGAAAAAGAGAAAAAAGACTCACCATCATCATCTGCCAGCCACTGCCGACAAGTCAGAAAAATAGTCGGAGGGAGGAGGATTATTTATTGTTTTGATGGTGAATCACCTTCCATGAAAATGTCCAGAAGGTCGTCACTTGCCTTAGAAGTTGATGTAGTGGATTTGAAAAATTCTGAGATCTTAGCAGCCTAAGTTTTTTTGGTAAGCATCTCCTTGTAACAACACAGACCATTCTCCACTGCTCTCATTGCTATCAATGCATGGTCTGCCAAAGGATCATTTTGTAGAATGGAATTTATTTTCTCCATGTGCGTGAAAATTTCTTTTAAATCAGAGATGGTTAGGTTTTTATTTCTCCTTCATCTTCATCAGAAATGCGATACTTATCCAGTTGCAGTAACTCATCTATGGACAACAACTCACCTTGAGATGTGACTAGATTGGCAACATCTTCATGATCAATTTGTAAGCCCAGTTGCTCACCCAGCTCAACAATGTTTTCAGCAATGCCTTCTCTTCAGCATCAAAGCCCTGAGAATCATGGATGCATTCAGGCCAGAGGTTCTTCCAAGCAGAATTTAAGCATTTCTTACTTATTTCTCCCCAGGCACTGGCTATCATATCAATAGCACTTTTTATGTTAAATGATTTCCAAAATTCTCGGAGGCTAGGTTTTTCATGACCATCTGTTGCTTCAAGGCGCTTAACAAGAATTCTCTTATGGTATGGCCTTTTGAAATTTGTTATAATCTGTTGATCCATTGGTTGAATTAAGGATGTGGTGTTTGGTGGAAGAAATATAACCTCAACCATTCCACCTGATAACTTCCAAATTATCAGGATGACCAGGAGTGTTATCAAGAATAAGAAGTGCTTTCTCTGCAAGATTATTTTCTTTGAAATATTTTTCACAGAAGGCACAAAATCATCCATAAACTACTCAGCAAATATTGTTTTTGTTACTCATGCTTTTTTGTTTGACTTCCATATCACTGGAAGTCTAGTCTTCACAAATTTTTTTAAAGCCTTGGTGTTCTGAGAATGGTAAACAAGAAGGGGTTTTAATTTAAAGTCACCTGTCACATTTGAACCCAACAGAGGAGTCAGCCTATCTTTGGGTGGTTTAAATCCAGCCACTTTTGCTTCTTCTTTAGTAATAAAAGTTTCATGAGGCATTTTTTCTCAGAAGAGTTCAGTTTCACCTACATTAAACACTTGTCTCAGACTATAATCTGCTCCTACCACTTCATTAAAATCATTGGAACAAGTAGCAGCAGCAGCTTCTCAATCAGTACTAGCTGCCTTGCCATACTGAGTCGCACTATGAACACCAGTCCATACACAAAACCAATCAAATCAGCCTCTGCTGGTGTTAAAATCAATTTTCAAATCATCACCTTTAATATTAAAAATTTTGAGAGCCTTTCCTCTAATTAAGCCAGATGATACAGGTTGGCCCTTTGGTCCAGTTTTACAAGCACATCATCCCACGCTCTTAATTGTTTCACTGTACCAGGCACAGCTAATTTCGCACTTTCTTCATATTTGTCTTTGGCTCTACAATTTGTAGCATTTTGAAAAACAGTCAGATTCATATCCCAGTATATGTCTACTTGCCTCTTCTCAGCCTTGTGTTCACTTATCACTTTCATTTTTGTATTAAGGTCCACTGATTTCCTTATTTTTTTACCCTTTCCACTGTCTTTATTACTTTTAGGAGGGGCCATTTCAAATCTTTATCCAGCAAGCTTGGGGATTAGGCCATTCTGGTTATCTAAATTTTATGGTTATGGGTTCAATGGTGAAAAAAACGTGACCATCACTGATTTTTTTTTAAAATTGGCACACTTATAGATCTCTGTGAGAAAAACAGAATGATGCTTGTTTCAACACTCTAGATCATATGGCTCTGGAGATATGGCCCTTCGAATTTTGTTAAAAAAGGTCAATTTCCAAGGTCATACCATATTTCAACATGAAATATCTTGGCTCCTATTGCACTTACAGAGACCATTTAAACACTATTTTAAAGCTTTTAAGCAGATCTACAACTTTGTTTCTATTCATATTTTACCTCAGTGGTAAAAAAAAAAGTTGATCTTATTTTTTACTTTTGACCTTGTGTAGTCATTTGATGTCACAACCAATTTTTTTCTCCTTTCACCCAATTTTGGGTACACATGTCTACCTTAACCTAAAACAAGATTTTTAGTGTTGATTAAGTTAGTATAGACGCTACCAGGGCTGTGGAGCTGGAGCTGGAGCCAGGAGCTGGAGCTTGAAGCAATTTTGGTGAGGAGCTGTAGCTGGAGCCAGTTATTTTTGGGAAGCTGGAGCTGGAGCTGATAAAAAATGTGTCAGCTCCGGCTCCAGCCCAATACAGAGAGTTCATATTTAGATACAAACTTTTTTATGCTATTTTTTTTTTTATTTTGAATGATTTCTAATTGGACTTAATTTTTTTCAGGAAATGTGTTAATTTTTAGAAACTTAAACTAGTAAGCTTAATTTTTAAAAATTGAAAATACTAAGTTTCATTCTTCTTTTTTTTGAGCCCTTTCATAATGACAACTAGATCTCAGTCAAACAAAGTCCGCATTATTTGAATACTTCACAGTTTCTACAGATGGAAAATATTTCATTTGTCACTGTAAGAAAGAAAATAATGATGAACAATTATGTGAAACTAAAATTAGTTCTTGTTCAAGCTATGATACAAAAGTACCAACCCAGACTGGCAAGACATCAAATTTAAAAAGACATCTACAACAATTTCATCCAAAAATTTTAGAAATTGTTAATAAGAAAGACAGTGAAGCAAGTCAAGCACCCACCTCGACTAAAAGTAAAATTTGTCCTGGGGGACAATTGCAAATGTCACCATTAACAAGTTTCTTTCCTAGTAATAAAGTTACCGTAAATATGACCTCAGATAAATTCAAGAAGTACATCATAGAAATGGTGGTAAAAAATAGTATACCTTTATCTTTTTTCTCAACACCAGCTTTTTTAGGTCTTAATGGAGAAATGGCCAGTAAACTCCAAGTTTCTTTGGATAGAAATAGCATTAGAAAGATTGTGATTGAAGATGCCACACACAAAAAGGAGGAACTTCAAAGAACTCTTAAGGAGCGCTTTGTGTTCCTCAAAATGGATGGATGCACTCGCCATAGAGTTAATTATTTTGCCATTAATGTGAGATATATAGATGACAACAATAAAAAGTGACTCAGACACTGGCAGTAAGGAATACACATGCACATCACACCAGTGAATATCTTTCTAAGTTAGTTGAAACTGTCTTACAAGATTTTAAAATAAAAAAGAACAAGTTCTATGTATTGTCACTGACAATGCTTCGAATATGCTAAGCACTATTGAAAAACTAAATAGAGGGACAGTTACTAAGGAAATAATGGAAAATGAAGATGACATTTCTGAAATTGATTCTGCAAATGAAATGATAGTGACAGAACAAGATGATGAAGTTCTAGATGATATTGCTGAAGAAGCCACTATGCTATCTCATATTCAACACATGTGCTGTGTTGTGCATACATTGCAGTTAGCGATAAGGGATGGATTAAAAGAATGACATGTAGCAACTATGATCAGCAAGTTCAGACAGGTAGCCACTGCAGCCAGAACACCAAAAATAGACTCCATTGTGAAGAAACATTTGGGTATGGGAGCTATTTTAGATCAAGATACTCAGTGGGGCAGCACCTATTTGATGATTAAGCGTTTGCTTGATCTGAAACCACATCTTGAAGACCTGGCAAATCAAAATGTCTCATTAACTGAAAATGAATGGATGCAATTGACCCAATTAGAAGTTCTGCTTCGTTACCCTTTTGCTGTCACTAAAAAGTTTCAAACAGAAGAATTAACTTCTGGTGAATTCTTGTTGGCATGGAAAGAATTAATATTTCGCCGCAATCAAACAGGAGGACTACTTGCTGAGGGAATTGTTTCTTTGATGAAGAAAAGAGAGGTATTACTATTAGAAAATGCAATTGTATTAGCTGCTGTTTACATAGACCCAATGAACAGAGTTCTATTAAATGAAGATCAAAAAGCTAAAGGAAAAGAGGCCCTCTATGACATTGCATTGCGCATGGAAAAGCTGGTATCTGAAAAACCAGATGCCCAGAATGAAGAAGATAGCAGCATTACCAACCAATCATCCTCTTCAAATGATGAGGAAGATTTCACAAAATATTTGGACAGAATAGATAGATCAAATGCAAAACGTCTCAAAGTAGAATTAAAGAATCCTCCACAGATGAAAATAACCAAATTCAAGCAAGAATTCTATGCTGAATTAAAGGAAGTAGAAAAATACAACCGCTCCTCTAAACTGACAGTTGACAATGTCATACCCTTATATCCAAAGATTATAAGGAATGTAGCTAGTATTGTATCAGCTCTACCACCCACACAAGTCAGTGTAGAACGCCTCTTTTCAGCACTGAGAATAGTGAAATCTGATTTAAGAGCATCAATGAAGGATGACTTAGCAGAAGCCATTTTATTTCTGAGGACAGGCATGTAATGAAGATGTATAAAAAGTAATAAAAATTATTTAAATTTTTTTAAAAGGCTACATTTTCCAAATAAACATTCTATAATACAAACGAATAAGGTTTTTTTTTTTGTCTTTTTGTAAAACATTTTTTTTTGTCATGAAAGGTGTAGGTAATATTATTATTAATAAATGATAAAAAAAAGCCACAAAGGCATAGCTATAGTCATTAGAATTTAGATTAATAGCTGCAACAGGCTTTGGTCTAAATTTTAAAAAGTAGCCTGATGAATCATGTGATGGTGATGAAATGTTTTGTGTGGCTGCCTGCTATGGCCTATGAGTAGCAGGGTACAATTTCAAGAGATTTATCAATCATTAATATATGGTGAGAGGAGCCGGAGCCAGAGCCGGAGCTGGGCATAAAAAAATGCTGGAGCCGGAGTTGGAGCCAGAAATTTGAAAATGCTGTAGCCGGAGCCGGAGCTTAAGATTTTGGTGCCAGCTCCACAGCCCTGGACGCTACAGCCATTTCAGTGGACCATACCCACCTCCATTTTGACCAAGTACCTTTTTCCACCAAACTTTGGAGCACTGTATCTTTGGAACTGTTTGAGCTAGAGTGTTGAGAAAAATACCATTAGATTTTTCTTAATGAGATATATAATGTCTGCTAATTTTTAAAAAAAAATTGGTAATTATCTAACCTAACCCAGTTATTTGGTCAGATAAGTATCCAGCCCTATTATAAATTTTTTTTTTTTTTGTATATTTCAGAGAATTATATAATATAGGTAATTTAAATTGCATAATTAATTAATTTATATGGACATTCAAAAGTGTGAAGAACTTTGAACCTGCTATCCTGTTTAAAGGTAAAGCTATGTACGTATATAAGTACCTTATACTAGGCTATAGGTACTACCCTATAGAATAAGTTCAGTTTTAAGAGTTAGATGAGTTTTAATAGAATTACTTAACTTTGTGTATTTATTCATTGTGTACAACAGTATGTACCCATGTGAAAATAAGCTTATTTAAACGTTGGCGCAAGGATTTTTTGGCATCTGTATTTATTCTAATCTGTAAATCAAACTGCACATTTTTTCCTGTTGTAGACCTCTGAAACAAGATCAGTAGGTCCCAAATTTTATTTGTGCCATATAAGCAAAAATAGCTTTTAACAGGGTTGGATACAATGAATAATTATAAATGTATTTTTAATTAATTGATCCTAATTTCCATTAATTGTAATTGTAATTGATTCAAAATAAAATTAAAATAAAGGTAATTGTAATTGATTTTTGAGCTATATATAATTGATCAATTAATATGAAAACAAAAACCCACTCTAATAGACAGAGTTTATTTCCACAACAGTTTCGACGCCCACTGGCATCCTCCTTGGGTGGATACAGAAAAACGAATGAACCAAAACAAGAGGGAAAAACAGTCCAGGGACCGACTGTTAAGAAATTCGCACCTAGGTTAGATCCCATTCTCCCGACACCGGAAGGGCATTTTCATTAAGTACATTCGCACAAATTTAAAACTATCTTCCTGTTCTAAACATACAGATTCTTTATTTTTTTATTTTTTTACATAATTAAATTACATTTATTATTAAATTTATTACATTTAATATTGCATAATTGTTTATTACAGAAATTATAAATTTATTATTACATTGGTTATTACATTGTTGTTTATTATACAGAACTTATAAACCAAAAAATGAATGAAAAAGACGATTAGGAAACAATCCAGAGACCATTGAGAAATTCGCACCTAGGTTAGATACTGTTCTCCCGACACCGGAAGGGCATTTTATTACAGAGTCTGCTTATAAGTACATTCCCACAAATTAAAACTATCTTCTTGTTCTATACATACAGATTCTAATATTTTGACATAATTACTGCATTTATTATTGCATTTACATTTTTTTACATTTATTATTATTACCTAATTATTAAATTTATAATATTACCTTTATTATTACATCTGTTGCATTTATATTTATTTCCACATTTATTACTTCCATTATTACATTTACTAAAAGCGAGTAAGGAAACAACCCAGAGACCTTTAAGAAATTCACACCCAAACTCCCCCACATTTACGGCCTACCCAAAACCCATAAGATTAATATACCACTCCATCCCATTATTTCACACAGGGGTTCCTTTAGTTACAGGTTATCTAAATTTCTTGCAGATAAATTATCCCCATTAGTTGGTAAATTTTCAGGCTCGCACATCACTAATTCCTGTGACTTTATTAACAAAGTTATGTCCTTAGATTTAAAACGGGGAAGAATGATCAGTTTTGACATTGAGTCCTTGTTTACGAAAGTTCCCATTGATGATGTACTTAGTTTTTGAGATAGAAAATTGCCAACATGTAACGTAGAACTAGGCATGCCCACATCTGTATTTTTAGAACTGATAAAACGCTGTGTCACCAATAATGCCTTCTCCTTCGGTGAAGAATTTTATTTGCAACTTTTTGGTATGGGAATGGGGTCCCCTTTATCCCCAATACTGAGTACATTATACATGGAATATTATGAGTCGGAATTGTTGCAAACAATATGTCCCAGGAATCTAATTTGGTTTCGTTATGTAGATGATATTTTCTCATTTTGGCCTGACCACTGGAACAACTTTGACACTTTCTTTCAGTCATTAAATAATCTTGTTCCCTCTATTAAATTTAAATATGAATGGGAGAATGACAAACAATTACCTTTTCTAGATGTTTTGGTAATTAATGAAAGGGTATGAGAAATAGACAAATGAAGTACATGGTCACCTCTTCAAAATTCATGAAACTTGGTGTGAGGGTTGGTTTAGGTCCAAATTACAAATTTCTGAATTTTTTTGAAAATTGGTCAAGTTGGTCAAATTTTATGGCTTGACCAAATTTTGGTCAAATGAAAAAACCAATAACACTGGTATGCATATGAAATTTTTTTGTCTACTGTGAGGGTTTTTTCAACTCATATTATATAATTCGACCATGCTGAATTCGAAAATGACATTGGTTTTCCTCGATCAGGTCAGGTTTTTTCTCTATTGGCCATTTATTATAAGTCCAATTTTATCCCCAAATGTATTTATTTTTTTAGCTTAAACACTGTAGATACGAGTAATATTATAAGAACACTCATGAAAAATGAAAACTGTGTGTGAATAAATACTTTTATTCATACAATGAATATGGAAAAAAGTTTATTGAGGAAGGAATGAAGTTTTTTTGGCTTTCCGTCTGTGTTTTTCTTCGGGCACATCTCGCTTCAAACACCAGCAATAGTCCGCCAGCATATTGATATCCCAGTTTCCCTGGTACCTCTCTTCCATTATTTTGATATCTTGGTGAAATTGTTCACCCTGTTCCTCACTATAATCCCCACAATTTTCAGGAAAATAGTCCAAGTGGGACCACAAAAAGTGCACTTTTATGGACATGCGCGACCCATGAGCTTTGAAAGCTTCCATCAAGTTTTTGACAATGGACTCGTATTCTGGACTTCTACGCTTGCCAAGAAAATCAGTGACAACTGATTTGAATGCCTGCCAGGCATTCTTCTCAGTTGGAGTCATTGCGTTTTCGAACTGAGTATCCTTGATCAAAGTTCGAATTTGAGGACCATCAAAAACCCCAGCATTTAGTTTAGCATCAGATATATGAGGAAATTTACTCTCGAGATATCGGAATGCTGAACCCTCCTTATTCATTGATTTGATGAAATTTTTCATCAAGCCCAGCTTAATATGAAGTGGTGGGAGCAAAATTTTTGTTGGTGGTACAAGGGGCACTGAAACGACATTATGCGACCCAGGTTCAAAATTCTCTCTGGATGCCCATTCACGCTGTGCATAGTGCTTCTCATCCGCTCGGCTATCCCATTTGCAGAGGAAACATGGGTATTTCGTGTATCCCCCTTGCATTCCCAATACAAATGCCACAATCTGGAAAAAAATGAAAATATTTAAAGAATTTAGAGAATTTGTTCTATCAGATAAAAAAATCTATGCATTGGACTGTATCACTTCTGTGGGGAAGTTAAGTGTTCTTATACGCTCTCAAATAACCTTTGGAAAAACAACATAGTCAATAGCAATAGTTTACTTATGATATTAGTATTACCTTCAAATCTCCACAGATCCTCCAGTTATGTTGGTCGTATACGAGAGCATCCAGTAAAATTTTCATGTTATCGTAGCTTCAGTAAGTTGTACGGAATGTGCTACAGGGACTGATGCAACCCTATTCCCAATGTTGAGAAGTACTGCTTTCAAACTTCGTTTAGACGAGTCTATAAATAGCCTCCATTCTGATGCATTATATGGCAGGCCCAAGGATTCGATTAGCCCCTCAACATTGCAGCAGTACACTAAGGAAGAGGTATTTTCGTACACTGCAAAAAACTTGCGGAATTCTTCCTCTCGTTTCCTATACCAGGAGAATGTTGTTCCCGAAGCCAGCAAGTTGTCCTCTCGAAGTCGTGAGCCCAAGATCTCGGCAGCTAATTTGGAAAGTCCTAAATCCCTGGTAAGATCATTAAGTTTGGCCTGGTTGAGAGGCCTCGGCTCATTTGAAGCGGTATTTTGAGGTATATACGACTGGGACTGGTCATTGGCATTGGTCATTGATTCATCATCAGAATCATCGAAGTCCAGGGTTTGAGGTGGGTCGGGTATTGGAATTCCAGGACCATGGGGTACAGGTCTCATAGCAGAAGGAATGTCAGGGTATACAACAATGTGTTTATTCTTCTTGTTAACTCCTGAAAATAGAAACACAGAAACATGGATATAAAACTTGCATATGAAATAGAAGAAGCATTCAGACAGTGGTGGCTCGTGAGGGAAGGCTGCGGTCTGTAAGATATGAAATAGGTCGATGGAGTCTGTATATTTTCTTTCTTTTTCATTCATATTGTCCCTTCGGGGACAATATGAATGCCTTCGGGGACAATATGAATGAAAAAGAAAGAAAAAATATACAATCATTGTAAATGTAACTTGTATAACAATATGTATGTGTAAATGTATTTTCTATAACAATATGTATATCTAAATGTATGATTACCATTATGGTGAATATATGCTATATATGGTGAATATTACATTATGGTGAAATAATGTCAAGTTTCATACGAGGATTTCAAAATATTTAAGAAAAATAAATTTATAAGCCCACCTTGGAGGTTTGTCATGCAGAAATAGCAATCTGTCATGTGATCCTTTCCTTCTCTCCAAATCATGGGAATTCCAAAAGGCAAAGATTTCGCTCTGCCATTGCTCCATCTTCTCAAAATTTCAATGCACGTCTTGCAGCACATATGAGGGGCGAAATTTTTGTCCTGGTCCCCTAGCTTAATTCCAAAGTGCTCTATACATTGTCTTCACAAATTTAGTGATTTGGGACTGGTTATTTGGCATGGTAACCATCCCACATATGTGGCAGAATCTATTGGGATTATTTTTACACGCTCTATTCATTATGAAATTTATCTATATGCCTGAAAAGTAAAAAAAGATATTATACAAGTGAAACAAGTGATGATAGATGTTACTGTTCCAATTCCGCTTTGACAAAATCACAAAAAATTCTATTTTACTTATGAGGCCATAGCCGGATAACCTGAGCTGATTGAGAAAAACGGATTGCAGATTCGAAATCAGCAGGAAAACCTCTATAAGAATCACTTACAAAACCCTTGACAGCAAAATTGATGCATACCAGTGTAATTTTCAAACGTAAATATCTCAGCTCCTAATTGTGGTAGTGTAGTAAATCTTAGATAAAATATGTAAAATTAACTGTAGTTTCTAAATATGTATCATTTGTTTAGGGTAACAAAAATAAAATTATGTACACCATAATAAGTAAAAAAGTCAGCTTATTGACAATTATTATGAAAAAAAATGACTAAAAAAAAAAATCCTCCAAATTTTAACAATTTGCTGTAACATCAAAAAAGTAAACAATGCCATGGCAACTGCAAGCTATGGAATTTTGGAAGAAAATCAATTACTATGCAGCAATTGCTATGTCACAATTAAAAAGAAGCCAATTGTATTAGAACATGTTCAATGTTCATCTAGAGAGCTGGAACCTGCGCCAATACCTGAGCCAGACATACTTAATGAATCTATGGAGTGAAGCAGTAGCAATTCCTCGAATCCACCACCATTGGAAGAATTTGTCGTTCAAAACAGGCAATTCAATAAAGATTTGCTCAGTGACAATATTTTACCTTTATTTGATGAAAGCCCTATTAAAACAGGTAATAAAACAATACCTAGAGACTCCGTTCAGGACATTTGTTTCTTAATGCCAAATTCGTAGTTTTCTGTTTTTAAATATTAGCATCAGCACTTGAATACATATATACAAAATATTTGATATTTGATTATTTCACGCAACCTAAATTTATGAATTTGTTTTACAGCTGGATTGAAGCCGGGACAAAAAACAGATAAAGGCTTCTACGAAGTTGTAGATGTAGAGCTTTCTTTGCAAAAACGTCTGAGTGAACCTATTACTTCTATCAAAGGTACTCAACAATTACATCGCTTCATCCCAATTTTCAAGAATTTGTTGAAGGTTTATCCACTCTCTCAGAGTGCACAGTCAGTCGAAATAAGAGAGCTCATTAGAGTTTCTGCTTCGGTTCAAGAACATAATACTGTCTCAACGTGAAATTGAAGCAGGCTCTTTTGTGGGTTGTATGTATGAAAATAAACTATGGCTCGGGTTAGTCCAGTCCTTTGACTGTGAATATGATGATTTTCTGATAAAATTCTCTCCTCGGGTAGTCCCTCATACGTTTTTCCTGCACAGATGATGATTTCACGTTCCAACAGAAAATATATTTGGGAGTACTGAAGCAAGTTTACGAGGAGGAACAAGAATACAATACATTTTTCCGCTTCAAGAATTAAATAACTTTTCAAAGAAGATAAAATAAATTCTATCGAATGTGTACTATTTAAGATTGTCTATATAATATTTCTAAAATTTTTATCTAAGATTTGTGTATCTACTTAATAGTTATAAAAATCTTTTCAAATTCTTTTTTCTTATTATTATATTATTAGTGTCTAAAATTTGGATTCACTGGATGAGAATACTCTCTCTTAATTCATTCTCAAAGACTTGTGTACGTGTAGTATTAGGAAGAGTATTTTATACTCTGATAAGCGCTTTATAAATTAAACATTATTTTTGTCAATATATTCTGTCCCTAAATATAAGAGGTTATGTATGTACATTGTACATATATTTTAAAAGATTTTTTCTCCTTTGGTTTATCTACATGCATTTTTTATATGAATTGAAAATTGTCTTTTTTTGGACCAACAAGTCTGTAATAAATCTTTGTCATCTGAAAAAAAATTTATTACTTAATTTCAAACTCAGTTTTGAGCCTTATAATAAACTATAAACTGACTTTTTATTACTTATTATGGTGTACATACATCAAATAAACATTTTTTATTCTTGGTCTTTTTTTCGAAAAATGATATCTTCGCTGCCAAATCGAACAAAAAAAAAAAAAGATTTTTCCAAAAAATCATAATTTTATTTTTGTTACCCTAAAAAAAATTTATTTTTGTTACCCTAAAAAAATGATATTTAGAAACTACAGTTAATTTTACATATTTTATCATTTAAGACTTATTACGCTACCACAATTAGCAGCTGAGATATTTATGTTTGAAAATTGTTGGTTTTTTCATTTGGCCAAAATTTGGTCAAGCCATAAAATTTGACAACTTGACCAATTTTCAAAAAAATTCAGATTTTTGTAATTTGGACCAAAACCAACCCTCACACCAAGTTTCATGAATTTTGGAGATGGTGGAGTGTACATTTGGCACTTTCATTTGTCTATTTGTCCTGGAATTACCCAAAAGTGGAAAGCCCAATTTCACGGTCTATAGAAAACCTACTCATTGTAATCGTACATTCATTATTTTTCATATGATGAAGGGGTTAAAAGCTCAATTATTCCTTCCATGTTTCTAAGAGCACTCAGGATTTGTAGCCCACATTTGCTGGACCCGGAAAATTCAAAGATTTGGAACATTTTTAAGGATGTATTTTAAGGCGTATTTTAAAGCCAGAAAATCTTTTATGCCCCTCGGGAACCTTCAGTTAACCAAAAACAATATGTGAGTTTGCCTTACATTGCCGGCTTAGAAAGAGTAAAACCGTTGACGAAAGATTTTAAGTTTGCTTTGGCATTCAAATATTCATCTACCGTGAAAAGTAAATTGGTTAGGAATAACGTTGCAAAAGAGGAACAAGCCTGTGTCTACCGCATTCCCTGTAAAAGTTGTGATTTAGTATACGTGGGAGAAACTGGAAGAAAATTGAAACCTGTATTAAAGAACACAAATATGCCTTCAGAAGTTGTAATACTAATAATGCCATTTTTTATCACGCCAGCCAAAATAATCATGCTATAGATTGGGAATCAAGTAAGGTACTTTATAAATGTAATAATTATGTCAAAAGAAAAATAGAATCTGTGTGTATAGAAAAAGTAGATCATTTTAATTTGTGTGAAGGTACTTATAAGTTAGACCCTTTAATGAGATTCTTGGTCAAAAAATCCCTTACGGAGTCGTGGGAATGTGTTCGAACCTAAGTGTGAATTTCTTAAAGGTCTCTGGATTGTTTCCTTACTCGCTTTTAGTAAATGTAATAATGGAAGTAATAAATGTGGAAATAAATATAAATGCAACAGAGATAATAATAAAGGTAATAATATAAATTTAATAATTAGGGTAAAGGTAATAATAATAAATGTTAAAAAATATAAATGCAATAATAAATGCAGTAATTATGTCAAAATATTAGAATCTGTATGTATAGAACAAGAAGATAGTTTTAATTTGTGGGAATATACTTATAAGCGGACCCTGTAATAAAATGCCCTTCCGGTGTCGGGAGAACGGTATCTAACCTAGGTGCGAATTTCTCAATGGTCTCTGGATTGTTTCCTCATCACCTTTTTCATTCGTTTTTCGGTTTATAAGTTCTGTATAATAAACAACAATATAATAACCAATGTAATAATAAATTTATAATTTCTGTAATAAATAATTATGGAATATTAAATGTAATAAATTTAATAATAAATGTAATAATTATATAAAATAATAATAGAATCTGTATGTTTAGAACAGGAAGATAGTTTTAAATTTGTGCGAATGTACTTAATGAAAATGCCCTTCTGGTGTCGGGAGAATGGGTTCTAACCTAGGTGCGAATTTCTTTACGGTTGGTCCCTGGACTGTTTTTCCCTCTTGTTTTGGTTCATTCATTTTTCTGTATCCACCTGAGGAGGATGCCAGTGGGCGTCGAAACTGTTGTGGAAATAAACTCTGTCTATTAGAGTGGGTTTTTATTTTCATATTTTGACCTTCACATAGAAAAAAGTGAAGTTTTTTGCATTTATGATCAATTAATGTCAATTGTTAAAAATTATAACCCTAGATCTGGCAGTCATACATCTTCCAATGAAAATAAACCTTTGATAGTTTATTTAGTTACACTTCAATATAGATATATATTATTTTAGATATATATTTATTTTAGATATATAGAATAGATAGTTATATTTGTGTAATTGTAATTGATTCAAACAAAATTAATTGTAATTGCAATTGATCTTGAAATTGTGAAGTACAATACTAACTGTAATTAATTTGAAGAAAAATAAAAAAATTGTAATTGTTTCCATTTTGCGTAATTGAACCCAACCCTGGCTTTTAACCCTTTAAGCCCTGAATTTTTTGTAGGGTTAAGTTATGAATGCGTGTATTTGAAATGCTAGCAATTGGCATCTTCAGTCCTTAAAGGTTTAAGCTACATATGTTTTTTTTTCTTTTTAGATAAACATGGATTTCAGCAGTTTGAATATGGGCAGGTTCTGTTGTGACCCATTTAAAAAATGCAAAGGAAAAGTGCAAAAAGGCATTTGTGCATTGACTAAAAATTTGATTGATCAAAATTCTGAATTGAAACTAATAAATAATCATAAAGCATTTGCAACCTGTAGAAATATACAAGCAAATTGTCCATCCCCAATGCCTGAATGTGAACCACTTGAAAAATCACCATCCACCTTATCAAGTGCCCCATCTGAGCTAGAAACCATTGGAGATGTAGTTGAAATGCAGTATGAGCTTAGTAAATTCAATGCTTCATTGGCCACACCTGATGAGACCCCAAAAAACAATGTAAACTCTCTGACAGCGCTGGTTACGCAAAGAGAAAGTTGAGGAAAATAGTAGTAGTTGTGAAAAGAAAGCTTGAACTTGCAACTAAACAACCAATTTCATGCAGTGACTCAGATGATACAGAACTGGAGATTCTTCAACAACTAAGAGAAGTTTAATCAAGTGACAAGTTGAAGTGAAAAACTGATAATTCTTACTATCCTACCAAAAAGATGGACACAAGTAAAGATCAGAGAAGAATTAAGTGCTCAGATTACATGGCTAGGCAAGCAAAGAGTTTGGTGAGGGAGAAGGGAGTTCTTTCAACTCCTAATCTGCATTTGGGGAAATGCCTGAATAGTGAAACTGCTGCCAAAGTAATTGACTTCTATCATTTGCCAGATGTGAGTAGACAAATGCCAGGGTTGAAAGACTATGTTTCTGTAAAAGGAGCTGATGGTAGGCAGGAAAGAAAATAAAAATTGCTAATCTTATGCAACCTAAAAGAAGCATTTGAGCTTTTTAAAACAAACCATCCAACAATTAAAATAGGATTTTCAAAATTTGCAGAGCTTCGGCCAAAAGAATGTGTGTTGCCAGGTGCCAGTGGAACACATTCTGTCTGCATTTGCACTAAGCACTAAGCAATGTAACAATAATGGCTTCCATAAAATATATTGTAAATACCTAATAACTGCCTTTTTTTAAATATAAAGTTATGTTGATGCCTCTTTTTTAATGGTTTCACCCAGCTAGACAAGAATCAGTTCTTATAACTCACTTGGTAAAAATAAAGGAATATCTTATTTTAATATATATACCATATTTTTTGGTGTATAAGACTCACTTTTTTTCCAAAAAAGGGGTCTCAAAATCACCCTGCGTCCTATACACTGAAGGTCATAATATTACCTTTATATGGGCTAGAAGAACTGATGGATTTTTACAAAAATTCATCATTTCTTAGTCCCTCCTGACTGTGTATTGGTTTGGCCAATTTTACACTAAGTTTTTACTCTTTCCAACCCACTGATAACAAGAAAAACAGTATGTATTGCATAATGATTTACTTTTATGTTTCATAACATATAGTATAGTCTCCCATATACTTAATACTATTTTCTTATAATGAGTATGGGTGAAAGAAAATATATCACCATACTTTTGATGGAGGGCTTTAACAAAAGTCAGCCTCGCTGGTAGAAAATTACGGACATTTTCTGACAACTAGGCAGTTGGTCATAATTTTTTTCCTGAAAAAAGGCTTTGAAAATAGGGGTGCGTCTTATACACAGAAGAATATGGTATATATTAAAAGGTAAATTGTCTTAAAAATAGCACATTATACAGTGCCCGCGAAAAGTATCCGATCACCCTTGAAATTTGTATTTTTTACATAAAAAACAATGTTTAAATGTATACTAACCTTATATTAGTATTTTGTCATCTGTCCTTTGGTTTGGATGACTTGTTCTAGACGTTTTGGCATGGATTTAATCAAGTTTTGACAAACTTCCACTGATATTTCCTTGCACCATACCTTTTTGATGGCCTCTTGTAATTTTTCGACTGAGCCAGTGTCGTGGCATTCAACCTTATTTTTTATTATTAGCCACAGATTTTCTATCGGATTGAGATCTGGACTATTACCAGGCCAATCCAAAATATCAAATTTATTGTCAGTAATCCATTTTGTCACTATTTTGGCCCTGTGACATGGTGCACCATCATGCATGTATGTTTTTGTCCTTTGGATTGCCATTGCCATTGGAAGTTTATCCTGTAGCATTGCTAAATACCGTGCACCATTCATAGTTGTGTTCTTCGGAAGAAAATATAAGTTTCCACGCCCATAGTAACTGAAACAACCCCAAACCATCACACTTGGAGGGTGTTTCATTGTCTTTAGGGTGTATTTAGGGTCCATCCTATTTGAGCCAATAGGCCGGCGAACCTTTTTTGGACAACTTCTGAATGTCAAAAATGTCGACTCATCGCTAAATAAAACCTTCTTCCAGTCATCAACAGTCCAATGAATGTATTTTTTACAAAATGCGACACGTTTTTTACGCATTTTTTCATTAATGAACGGTTTCTTAGCAGCATGGCGAGATGGTAATCCGAGTTCTTTTTGGAGCCGCTCCTGGATAGTTCGTTCAGAAACACCAGATAACAAATTATTCATATTAAATTTTATTTCTTTCGCAGTTATTGTTGGGTTTTTCAATACTAAACGTTTCATAAGTTTGTCTGTTCGCGAATTTGTTTTTCTCGGTCTGCCAGATCGTTTTTTAGGGACTGGCGTGGTTAGGCCACCATTGTTCTTAGCCTGTGAAACCCATAAATTAACGGTACTTTGGGATATGTTTAATTCCTTAGCTATCTGTCTCTGTGATTTCCCACATGCATGCAAAGCAACAATAGCACCTCGACAATCACTCTTAAGTTGTTTTTTAGCACACATTATATATAAATTTTATTTACACCACTTTCTGTAAAAAAAAAAAAATATCAAGAAATTTACACAAACAGTGAAATCTGACAAATTTGAGACAGCCACCCGCAACGAAGGCTACCAGAACACTAATTTGAGAATGCGTTGGATAGCTCTCATATCAGCGAGCAACCTCAAAGTTACCAGATGTCGCTAGAACAAATAGAAAGTGAATTACGTGTCTCTGAATATCAAGGGAAAATATTGTATTTTCTTGAGTGATCGGATACTTTTCGCGGGCACTGTAGATCTCAGTGAGACAAATCTAATGGTACTTTTCTCAACACTAGCTCAAACAGTTCCAAAGAAACAGCACTCCAAAGTTTGGTGGAAAAAGGTACTTGGTCAAAATGGAGGTAGATATGGTCCACTGAAATGGCTGTAGCATCTATACTAACTTAACACTAAAAATCTTGTTCTAGGTTAAGGTAGACATGTGTACCCAAAATTGGGTGAAAGAAGAAAAAAAATTGGTTGTGACATCAAATGACCTACACAAGGTCAAAGGTAAAAAATATGATCAACTTTTTTTTTTATCACTGAGGTAAAATATGAATAGAAACAAAGTTGTAGATCTGCTTAAAAGCTTTAAATTAGTGTTTAAATGGTCTCTGTAAGTGCAATAGGAGCTGAGATGTTTTTTTGACCCAAAATTCTGTTGAACTGACATGGAATGACCCTTTAAATCTGAGAGTACCCAGCACCATTAACCTAGGAAAAACCAATGGACAATAATAGGAAAACTCAAATTTTGGCTATACTGCACTGTACATCAATGTAAACTATATTGTAATCAACATAAACACTATGCTAAGTATGTATGGGACAATTGAAACAAGTGAAATTTAGTCTTATTTTATTAAAAATGTTAATGATGATCTAGACTTTTCCGGATGGCATCACAAAGCTTCATGGTTTTTAGATTGGTGAATTGTATTGGCCTCATGAAATTTGCCAGTTTCTAAAGTTTTCCAGATAGTTGATTGCTGGATAGTGCAGGTTTTACTGTAGTAATAGCTTTGTGGTCTTGATAATTATAGGCAGTTAAATAATTTGATTAAGAAGAGCAAAAGGCATGGTGAACGTGGATATAGATCAGGAAGGCCTTGTTTATCTAATCTCTCAGACTTTAGAATTTGTAACTGATCAGGTAGATAATAGACACTATGTAGGTATTATTTATTTTGGATTTTAGTAAGGCACCTGACAAGGTTTTGCATAGGAGATTTCTATATAAATTAAAAGCTTCTGGGATATTGGGTTTAGTTTTAAATTGAGTAGAAAAATGGCTAGAAGACAGAGAACAGTAATTCTAAATGGTTGTGAATCTGGGTGGCAGAAAGTGAAAATGGTGTACCACAAGGATCAGTGTTAGGTTAGGTACATTACTCTTTATTTTATATCTAAATGGTTTAGAGAGGGGAATAGGCAGTAATAGTCTTCTTTATAATTCCTGCTAATATTGAAATGGGGGCACGATACTGGCAATTTATGTGTCTTGTAAAAATGCGTTTGCATTACTCACCTACTGGATACTCTGTTAGTGGGGTCATGGCAGCTGCTGCTGGTTGCTGGTTGCTGAGATGGGAGATTGAGCTGCCAGTGAGGACCACCCAGAGGGCCTTCAATTTATTAAAAATAAATCCTTTGACTTCAGCACCACCTGCACTGCTAAGAATGAGAGAAATGAGGACAGCAAGTTCCCAATTTTAGTATGGTTGAGATTAGGTCAGATAGGCAGCTCCTACCAACTTGAAACTGGGTTCTCACCTTTAAGATCTCTGGGGCATAGCCAGTCTGCTTCTTTTAAAGACACTACTCGGCTTATGGTAGGAGGATTTAACCCTTTAACAATGGATGGTACCTTAAGGTCCACCAGAAATAATAATATAAATTGTACTACAATGCCTCATTTCTATAAAGGTTTCTACATGTTTATATATAGATGTCATTTAGTTGTCATGAAAGGAACCCAAAATTTGTATCATTTCAGTGACTAGTTATTAAAATATTTAGTTTTGAATAACAATAAAACCTATACGTTCTGGTAACAAGAGTGACTGCATATGCTGCGGACTCGTCCTTAAAGGGTTAAGAAAAGTAAAGCGTCCTTTGCCTAATTTAATCAATGAAACAAAAATAACACTTACAAGGTTAACTGCATCAGCAGGCAAGTTTTTACAGGTAACTAAAGAAAATATGAACAATTTTTATTGATCACCAACGTGTATTCAGACCCAACTAAGCACTTGGGCAAGAAAAACATTACTACAAAACAAAAGAAAACATCATTAGTCCCATACCACACACAAAAATGTCAACATAAAGTAAAACCATTAAATTATTGGCCATCACCAGCCCATTACCACACAAAGGAGACAAGACTTGCAGAAAAAAAAAAGGAACTTACATAACTAATACAAAAAACAAAGAATATTAGTAACTAGGGCAAGGTCAGTGAGTGTTTACCCAAATTGTATAAACCTGATAAGTCCCAGATGTGTCATTTTAAACTACACTTCATATCACAATCATTAAAGGTATTCTTGGCTCAATCAGTGCAAACAAAAGCAATGTTTATAACAAAAAAATATGCGAATACTGGCTTCAGCATTTGTGCAGGTGTTGGGGAAGAAAAAGCTTTGTCCAAATTCACTTCAATAAGCAATTGTCCCAGCCAAAAACAAATCCCTGATAAAGAGAAAAAAAACAACAAACATTTAGAGATTATCCCCCCAGCACTGTCATCAGTGGACCCACAGGAATCCATGAGTGCAATAATGCCAGAAAAGGGAGCAAAATTAACAATGATAATAATTAAGGTTCTAAAATTTTTGGATATGTATTTGCATTAATATGTTGCTCATAAGGCAGTTAAAGGTACAATTTAGTTCACAGCCTGAGAAAGCTCAAAATCCATTGTGATGCATATTGATAACTGAAGTTAGGTTTTTCAACAAGGTCTTTATAAAGGAAATCAGGCATTCAAAAATGATTATGATATTTACTGGTACATGATAATTTTAAGTGATCCAAATATGTGAGATGTGTGATAATGGGCTGGTGATAGCCAATAATTTAATGGTTTTATTTTATGTTGACATTTTTATGCGTGGTATGGGATTAATATTGTTTGTTTTGGTTTAATATTTTTTTTGCCCAAGTGCTTAGTTGGTTCTGAATACACATTGGTGTATGGTCAATGAAATTGTTCATATTTTCTTTAGTTACCTGTAAAAACTTGCCTGCTGATGCAGTTAACCTTGTAAGTGCTATTTTCTTTTGTTGATTAAATTAGGCAAAGGATGTTTCACTTTTCTTAAATCCTCCCACCATAAGCCGAGGCGTAAGTCTTTAAAAGAGGCAGACTGGCTCTGCCCAGAGATCTTAAAGGTGAGAACCCAGTTTCAAATTGGTAGGAGCCCCCTCTGACATAATCTCAACCACACTAAAATTAGGAACTTGCTCACCTCATTTCTCTCATTCTTAGCAGTGCAGGTGGTGCTGAAGTCAAAGGATTCATTTTTACTCAATTGAAGGCCCTCTGGGTGGTCCTCACTGGCAGCTCAATTTCCCATTTCAGCCACCAGCAGCAGCTGCTGTGACCCCACTAACAGAGTATCTGGTAGGTTAGTAACACAAACGCATCTTTAGACAAACTGCTTGCCAGCATTGTGCCCCCATTTCAAGGTTCTGATTATTCTCTATACGGAGAGAATATCAAATCTGTCATAATCAATTAAAAAGATAAGAAAAACATTTTTAGTAACTTTGAAGGCCTGGCTTTCTAAGAAAGCTCTGGCCCAATGGGGATTACTGAAACCTCCCAGGCCCTACTGAGGGGTTTGGGAGCTCTCAGGAATCCTTCCCAATAGTGGAGTTCCCACCAACTTGGGGTGTTAACCAGGGTTGGCAAGAAACCACTTTTTTTGAAAAAGCCCAACCCAGGTGGGTTTTTTCGGTTTTTTTCACCTAAAACCCGAAAACCCGGGTAAAATTGGGTTTTTTCATATGTCCATTTTTTTGTCATCTGCTGGCTTTAATATCATATATGGTAGTTCATATTAGACCTACCTATTCTTATTTTTATAATAATACTGTACTGTACCGTACACTATTAATATAACATTTGTCTTGTTTTTAGCAAAAAGGTTGCCTTCCAGGCAATTAAGCATAAAAAGTTATTATTTTCTCAGATTGAGCTTCACAACAAAATTTGGAAAACATGGACCAATTTGAACTAAATTTGGTGTGGTAAATTATCCTATTTGTTAGGCTATACTTCCTATGGAAGACAGGCCCCTATCTTCTGCTGGAAGTAGATGAATTACAGCTCCCAAAGGGAACTTAATTCAGCTAGTTATATCTATTTAATTCATATTCCTGAATATTTTTTCTTTTATTTCACAGTTAAATAAAACAAACTGGCAACAGCATATTTATCTTTACTGCTAGCAAACAGAATTAGTCTGTTTGAAGTTATAACTGCATTAAATAATGCCAAAGACCTTTGGATCAGGAAGAAAATCAGGGCATGAATGGAGTGAAGTCAATATTATTGATGGGACTAGTAAAGTTAGATGTAAACATTGCAATAATGAAATAAGTAATAAAAAGAGCGAATAAAAATGCATTTAATGAAATGTTTGAAACACATGGAAATGAAATCAAGAAACAAGACTGACAATACTGCCAGTACATCATCTTCATACTGCCATGACATAGACCTCTCAGATGATCCAGACTCATCCTCACCACCACTGACACAATTACAGATGAAAAAAAGAAAAATTCAAAAGAAAATAAGTGATTTTGGCATGACAACAATAACTTTGCAGAAAAATGTCATTGATAACAAAATAGCCAAATTCTTTTATGCAAATAATATTCCATTTCTATGTGCAGTCTAAGTTTTTTATTGAAATGATAGAGACTCTAAGACCAGGCTACACTCCACCTTCCCGTCAAAATTTGTCTGGTCCACTTTTAAATACAATCCATGAAGAAGTAGAAAATTCCTTGAAGATGCAGTTGACTGAAGAATCAGGATGTATAACACCCTGATTGGCTGATGTCTACACTCTATAACCTGCTACCTCACCCAAAGAGTTATACCTGTAGGTCTATTTGTTGACTCATGTTTGCTTGCTTTGCATGTAAAATCATTATAGGCGCCTATATGACAATTTTTAAAAATAATTGCATATGCACTTCTTAAGTTTCATGAAAAAACCCACAAGTGGGTAAAATAGTGAGTTTTTCAAGTGGTTTTTTTAAAAAAAAAAACCCGGGTGTTTTTTTTCGGGCTGGGCCCACTAGTGCCAACCCTGGTGTTAACCACATCATCTCACTCCTCCCCACTTGTTGTGGGGTGCACAACACAGGTATTTTTATCTCTAAGAATATAAGTATTGATGAGTGACAGTATGGGACTTTAATACACTTTATAAATTATGTCTTACCTTAACCTAATCAGTAACCTTAATTTTAGTTTTCCTCTCAAGTGGGGAACTTGTACCCTAGGCAATTCCTGAGATCTGCCCTGTGACCTTGTGAATGGTCGGTTCCCCATCTTATTGAGGGTACCTACATGTGTAACAACTGGCAAAGGCAGGTTTTGAGATTCAGGTGAGAACCCTTTAAAATCAATTTTTGAAGGTATCAATGATGTTTTCTTTACCCACTTTAATACACCAGAGAATGGTTCCAGAGTGAGGGACCCTCGTTGCCTTGCGTGAGTTGACTGATCAGTTGGCCTCAGTCCTCCTCCTATGTCACTAAGGCCCCAATTCACTTGTCATTTCTGAAGATTCTGGAGATTGTGTCGCTGCAAGGTCTGTTTCAGGTTCCACAGCAGCTAAATATGATTGATTATTGGTGGCAATAAATCAAAAAGACCTTAGGGGACTTTGTTTCACTGGCTCCAATTCAGAGGAAAGGAGTTCCTGTTGTGAATCAAAGGATGAGATTGCTACTGGGCATCCATTCTCTGTGTCCCCATTAACTTTATCCTCCCCACTTTTCTTATCTAATCTTGAAGAATTTCTGCTGGGAGGTGGCTGTTCATGAAATCTCTCTTCCAACTGATACAGGTTGTGAAGAGTCTGATCTAGAGTGTGCTGAATTTTTCTCAGATGCTCCACAGGTAATGGGTTGAAGCAAAAACCCTTAAAGAATGGCTCATCATGGCTTGGTTCTTCAATTAGAGATGGACCCTTACTCATCTCTACAGGTGTAGGTTGTGGTAGGAACTCAACCTCATAATGGGCATCTCCCAAAAGCCTCTGGTAGTACCATAGCAGTTCTGTTGAAGATATGGTGGAGCCACATTCCACTTTTTCAGATGTTTGTGGTGAACATTATAAATAGTGGGTTCCTGAGGGTTCATTGACTGAACTTGATAAGTAATTTTATTTGGGTTTGCTTTAATTATACAGTATGGTCCAGCATACCGAGGTTTGAATTTATTGATGCTCAGGTTGCCGGGATAGTGTATTTTCAGCCCCACCAGCTGATTTAAGTGATAGGGTTTGAACTGTGGGTGGCCTTCATCCCGATATTGAAGCTGATGGTGGTCTATCCTAGGGCCCCGAGGGAAGATGTGAGTCTGGGATAAGAGACAGGCTACTGGAGAAATACCAATCTCCTGATGCTTGGTATTGTTGTAAATGGATACCACCCTGGGCAAATGGTCATCCCAGGTCTCAACCTAGTTCAAACTAATCCGCAAATATTGGGTTAGTGTCCTGTTTACTCGTTCCACAGTCCCATTGGATGTGGGGCAATAGGGAGAAGTCCTTACATGGAGTATATCCAGTTCAAGCAAGGTATCTTCAAATTCCTGGGCTGTTAACTCAGGCCCATTATCACTGAGTAGCTTTTCAGGCAGCCTGGGTAGAAATGGATATATACTCGAGTTTTGAAGGCTTGTGCTACAGTAGAGGCCCGTTTATTGGGTAGTGGGACCACGGACAACCACTTAGAGAAATGATCAACCACCACCAATGCACAAACATTCCCCTTTGGAGAGATAGGGTAGGAGATAAGATCTGCTGCAATCAACTCAAAAGGATGTTGGGTTACAATCTTAAACACAGGTGGTGTGTGGAGAATATTGGTAATCTTCGCTCTGACACTCCACACAAGAGGTGACTATTTCAGTCACTATGCGATGCAGCTGTGGGTACCAAAAATGTTCCAATAATAGGGCAAGCAATTTATTTTGCCCTAAGTGAGCAAACTCCTTGTGAAAAATGACAGCCCAATCTATAGCAACACCTTTGGCAACAACACAACGCAAGTGGTGGTCGCTTCCCCTATGGTAAATGATGTCATCAGTAACTACCAATTGCTGATGATCTCATTGATATGGTTGTAGGTTTCCAGTATATCATTTTGCTGGCCATTGTTGCTTAATCCCCTTTTTAAGGTGATGTAGGTGAGGGTCAAGTTTTTGTAAGGTTATGACATCTTCCAGTGACAATGCCCCTCCTTTTGGGAATTGTTCTCCTTCTCTCAAAGGAATCACTGGACAGATATCCACCACAACTGATGTCAGTTCCAATTGTGGTGTAAGGTCATCAGATGGTAGATTCCCCTCCCCACTAGCCTCTATGTCAGGTGCAAGGTCCTCCTCCATGCTATCATCAAGCAGTGTAAATTCTTCAAAGCAGTTATCAGTTTCCCTATTCATATTTAGAATTTCAGGGGAAGGCTTATCATTTGATTGGCCAGGTAGGTGTATAGGGTTTAACCAATTGTAATGGATCCCAGTGAGGCACTGTAGATAACATCGATCATGGTAGTTGTCAGAACCATACTTTAAGGAAGCTCGATCTCCATGATATACCCAAATCTCTACCTTATTCATATCACTGTAAACTTGGATCACACGTGGGGTTGGGATCTGACCAACGTGTTTCATCAGATTCAGCTGATGGGTGATAGTTTTATCAGAAGAGATCCCATACTTATTTCGCCTGTTAAATAATTCTGCTACTGTTGCTTCTCTGACTTTCCTATGATGATCCATTGTGCCACTACTCCACAAGGATAGACAATAAAAGAGGGGATCTCCTCTCCCTGGGACCTCAGTCTTTATGAATCCTTTTGGAATGGCATTTGATCGGTTGTCATATTGATCCAATGATTCTTGACAATTGTCAATTGGAGACCTGGATAGTGCATCTGCGATACAATTCTGTTTCCCAGGTATGTACACTAGCTCATATTCAATGCTACTCAGCTCTTCCAGTGTGCGAGCAACTCTGTTATTTACTAATGGCATATTGTAAAGGAAGGTTAAAGGTTGATGATCAGTAAAAATCTTAACTTTGATTCCATAAAGGAAGGGTTTTAGGGTCCTCACAGCCCATCGAATAGCAGCTAATTCTCGTTCAGTGGTTGAGTACTTTTGTTCAGCCTTATTGATTGTGGTTGAAACAAAGGCTATGGGCCTATTCTTTCCTTCCTGCTCTTGGGACAAGCAAGCCCCAGCTCCAATGTTAGAAGCATCTACATGGAGCTGTAGGGGTTTAGCTTCCTTTGACCTATCAGGGTATGTCAACAAGATCAGACTAACTAAGGCCTCCTTTAGTTTATCAAACACAGTCTGGCAACTTGCTGTCCAAGTCAGCGTCTTGCAGCCTGTAAGTTCACTAAGAGGCTTTGCTATCTCTGAGCAATTTTGGATGTGTCAGCGATAGAAATTAACCATCCCTAAGAATTGGCGGAGTCTTCTGATGGTGTTCGGGATTGGAAACTTGGCAATGCCTTCTAGATTCTTTACCAGTGGGACCATCCCCTTGGATGACACCTGATGTCACTTCCTCTCAGCAAAGCTCAGTCTTTGAGGGTTTGATTTTAAAACCATTAGATTCCAAGGCATGTAAGACCCTTCCCAGAATTTCAAGGTGTTTCGGGAAGGTGTGGCTTACTACCATTATATCATCAAGGTAGACCATGCATTGAGTCCATGGGATCCCAGATAATGTCATCATCATGGCTTGCTGAAAGCTAGCTGGACCATTTTTCACCCCAAAGGGCATTCTAAGAAATTCCCAATGGGAAAGACGGGTGGAGAACGCAGTTTTCTCAACACTGGATTCCTCCATCTCAACCTGATAATACCCTTTGACTAAATCAATGGTAGAAAAGTATTGCATTCCATGCAAATTGAAGAGTGTGTCAATCAAATTAGGTAATGGAAAGCAATCTTGTTTTGTTATTTTGTTGAGCTTTTGATAAATAACACTAGGCAACAAAGATTTTGTTACAGAAGACCAAATAGGTGCTCCTAGCTAATTTCGGTATGCTGATTTCAAATCTATAATTAGATTTTTTCTATCACGTCTAGATTTTGTGTAAAATGCAAATCACTTTTAGTAAAATTTTCTACCACGTCCAGATTTTGGTTTTAATCGGCTTAATGCCAGTAATATGAAACTTGCTTTTCAAGGTTAAAGCAATTTTTTTTGCCAACTATATACAAATTCGAACAATTTTGATAAATAAAATTTATCCCGAGTTGGCAACACTGAGTCAAGAGCATAGTAACGGGCAACGGCCCAACGGTCAGTCGCTACGTGACAGTCAAGCAGAACGGTTGTTGAAGCTCTCTGCTGATGAGCAAGTGACAGGTTGTGGTGACTTGTGTGTTTTTATAGCATTTGTTTTGTACTACGGTGTGTATTTCTTTTTATTTTGCACATCGTAATAATTACTTTCTACGTTTTTTCAGATATTGTATGGTAATTCAAAATGGCATCAAATAGACGTGCTTGTGTAAATCACCCAGACAACTTCTGCTTTGTCTGTGGACAATATACACCTAAGCCACAACGTAGAAACATAACAACAAAGATTAAACTTGCCTACAAGTGTTATTTTGACTGTAAGTTAGGAGACCAACAGAGGGACTGGGCACCACATATTTGCTGTGCACAGTGCAATGCAATGTTAATAGCTTGGATGAATGGTAAAAGAAAAGCTATGCCGTTCTCAGTCCCCATGGTTTGGCGTGAGCCGAAAAATCACTTCAATGATTGTTATTTTTGTTTGACAAAGATTGCTGGTTTCACAAAGAAAAACAAATCAAAGATCACGTACCCAAACTGCGAATCAGCAATGAAACCAGTACCACATGATGAAACAAATCCACCACCAGTTCCACCAGCAACGATAACAGACAGCAGTTCATCTGAAGATTCTGCTAGTGATATAGAAACAGGGAAAGATGGCATATATGTTCCAGATGCAAATATTTCCCCACATTTGTTAAGTCAAGCGGAGTTAAATGACTTAGTGCGCGATTTGGAATTACCAAAAGAAAAGGCAGAGTTGCTTGGTTCAAGACTTCAAGAATTTAATCTTCTCCAACCAAACACCAAAGTTTCCCATTTCCGCCATCGCCATTTGCAGTTTTCATCATTTTACTTACAGGAAGAAAACGTTTGTTTCTGCCACGATATCAGTGGTCTGATGCAAGGGATTGGCTGTCGCTATGATCCAAAAGAATGGAGACTGTTCATTGACTCTAGTAAAGCTAGCCTTAAAGCTGTATTACTGCACAACGGCAATGAAAAACCTTCAATACCTGTAGCACATGCCACTGGCCTTAATGAGACTTATGAATCGATGAAACTGCTGCTAAGACTCATCAAATATAAGGACCACACATGGAATATTTGTGGCGACCTTAAAGTTGTATCATTACTTCTTGGGTTACAGTTGGGCTACACAAAGCATATGTGCTTTTTGTGTCTATGGAACAGCAGAGATGACAAGAACCACTACAAAAAACATGATTGGCCATCTAGAACTGAACATGTTGTTGGTAAATACAATGTGAAACACCCAGCACTTATTGACCCTCAGAAAGTACATCTTCCACCACTTCACATTAAACTTGGCCTTATGAAAAATTTCGTGAAGGGTATGGATCATCAAGGTAGTGGTTTCCAATATTTAAAGGATAAATTCAAAGGAATATTGACAGATGCTAAGCTAGAAGCTGGAGTTTTCACTGGACCACAGATCCGCAGTGTCATCCACGACTCATCGTTTCCATCTAACCTAAATGAGAATGAACTAGGAGCATGGACATCTTTCGTTGAAGTTGTCAAAAATTTTCTTGGAAACCACAAAGCTGAAAACCACCGTAAACTCGTAGAAAACATGCTTAAATCTTATGAAATAATGGGATGCAGAATGTCTTTGAAAATTCATTTTTTACATTCTCATCTTGACTTCTTCCCGGCCAACCTTGGGGCTGTAAGTGACGAGCATGGTGAGCGCTTCCACCAACAGATCTCAGTTATGGAAAACAGATACCAAGGTAATTTCAACCCAAATATGATGGGAGATTATTGTTGGTTCCTGCAGAAGGAGAGCTCGTCATCCTACAAGCGACAAAGGAAGAGGACACACCAAAGTTTCACTTAAGAACAGGAATTTGCCTTTCAGTAGTAACAACAAAATACTAACGCGCTTTGGGTGGATGGTTGGGCGCAGGGGTGGTAACTCCACCAGCGGAATTCCGCTGTCTGTCTTAAGCCAGAATAAAGGAGGAAAGACATCCCTGTTCACTAATTATTTAAGTATGCTTAACATAAAACGTGGCACGGAAAAGTAGCTTAGACGGCTTTCGTAATAGAAGTGGGTGAGAAAAAAAATGAAAAATAGGGGTTTTTGGTTACACAAAATCTGGACGTGATAGAGAAATTTTGATATCAGATCTGAAATCAGCATCACCGCTTCAGTAGGAATCAGTAGTTCACGTGTCTGTAACAAAAAAAAAGTTGAAATTTGTTGCCTAGTGTAATCAATGCATAACTGTATTGACCCCCATCACTTTTCTTAATTGGCACAACAGGTGCAGAGTATGGGGAGAAACTTCGTCTGATGATACCATCTTCCTCCAGCTGTTGGCAGTGCTCTTCAATGTCCTGCAGTACAGGTCCTTGGACTCACCTTACTGGGATATGGACTGGAAGCCTGTGTTCTGTTTCAATCTGATGCTTGATAATGGTTGTGTGGCCAACATCCCCATCAGAGAGAGATGTATTTGTCAACTCAAAAGCATCAACCATCATTTGTGAAGTCCAGTCCTTCTGATTTTGAGAAGTTTTTGAACTGTCAGTGAAGTCCACCAGATGTACCAATGAGTCCTTACCCTGCAGTTTCATAGCCTTCCCAATTAAGTTTCCTCTGGAGATCTTCTGAGAGAAGTCTCCAAGGTTGAATACAGCAACCAAAAAGTTGTCTTCTGTGACATTCATTAATCCAGGTTGTATAATCAAATCTTTTACCGAGGAGTTCCTTTCCAAATAAGTTAACTCATGATCAGGGTTGTATCCTTGGAGGCAGAAACATGCCTCTATCATTTGACAGGTGCAGGGTGCAACTTCAACATCTTCCACACTTTCACATTCAAGGCTGGTTGGAAGTGGCTGTTGAGCATCTTGGGCAACTGTGATAAGTTGGCTTCCCTTCTGAGTGAGGAGTTCTCATTTAGCCAAGTTGGGAAGCAAACTATCATTCTGTAACATGTCTACCCCACAGATCAGATCAAAGTCTGAGACATGGACTCTCACAACCACAAATTCAATTGGTTGTGTTTCAAAATTGGGAAACATGAGTGTGACTGTACAACCACCCAGAATTGGTACAATGTGTTTACCTATACCCCTAATCCCCTTGAGAGGTGCTTCCTTTAGTGGGAATTTATCAGAGGGAAGTTGATGGTAACATGAAGCAGACATCAAAATGACTGCAGCTCTTGTATCCACAAGAGTTGACAATGGGCCTGTGTGGGGAGAGTTTTTATTCTTGGCTAGATGACTAAGCCATTGCTTGGTTGCTGCTCTTGTCTCAGGTCCAGAACTTCAGCCAATTCATCTTCAGTGTTCACTGGCTGCTCTTCATCCCTCTCTAGGGTTCCAACTTGTTCAACATCTTCTGCTGTCTCATCTTCAGTCTCGCTCGTAACATTTCGGAGCAACTTCTTATTACATTTCTCATCATTTTTCTATTAGTTATAGAGCAATTTAACTTTTCTTACTATTGGGTATTGAGGGATGGTCAATGAACACAATGATGTGTGTTTCAGCTAAATCAGGCAAATACATTGTTTACAGCAAATGTCCAAAGTTATGGTGTCATTCGTAACTGAAATGCAGCTGGCACTTACACTTGTACTTACATTTGTCTGAATTCCTGTGAATTGTGGACATCTACGGGAAAAACGTATTATTCCTCATTGAAAGACAATAAAATTTGCTGCAAATTGAGACCTAGCAATTAGCTCTACAATTTTAGTCCCCCCCCCCCCCCCCCCCAAGGGGGGAAATGTGTAGTGTTCGTAACAAAAAAGTGTCACTCATAACCATGCGATTCTGTGCACCCAGAATATAATATTTGCATATTAAATGCACTCGTACATAAATAATGAATAGCATAGTGGACACAATACACAAATATTATTGAAATATATATATACAGTTGACCCTCGACTTACGTCGTCACCATCTTACATAATTTTGAGTTACGAGAAGCCCCCCATTGACTGTAATTGATTCGTCTTACGTAATTATTTCATGTTGCGTAATCACAAATGCAGTGTGTGACCACTCACTGGCAGGACACCAGGTATTTCATGTTATTTCATTGTTATTTTTACTGCATTATATAAAGTGATACTGTATGAAGTGATCAATAATTTGGCAAATTAATAAATGTGAAATTATTAAGGATTATTAAGTAATCTAAGATAAAAAAGTGCCTGTGTGAAGTTGAAACATTGACAAAATAACACGTTATAATTTTTTTCTGTGATTTTAATAAATTGTGCAAAGAATTACAGATGGTGTTTCTTAATAATAATTATTAATTACCATTATAATTCTGCTTATATACACTGTTTTTATCAAAAAATTTAATTATTTTATTAATTTCAATACTTTTTTGGGGCTTCTGGATGGATTACCTGATTTACATGTATTTTGGGGTTTGACTTACATCATTTTTGAGTTAAGTAACTCATCTGGAATGGATTAATTATGTAAGTCGAGGGTTGACTGTATATATATATATATATATATATATATATATATATATATATATATTATACACACACATACAGGGTGTCCCATAAGTCTGGCATCATAGGAGAAATTCATATTTTTCTCTTTCTACAAACCATAATTCATATTTTTCTCTTTCTACAAACCATAATTCATATTTTTCTCTTTCTACAGGCCATAATGTCTGTGAGCAAGGAAGGACGAATCCAGATAATTCTACTCATAGGAAATCAGAGTCAAAGAGAGGCTGCTGCTGAATTTAACAGACTGCATCCAGACCGCGAGCCAATAACACAGTTGTGTTAGCAGACTTGTTGCAAAGTTTAAGGAAATGTGTCGCTCGTAACCACACTGTAAATGTGGTCTAACCTAAATAAATAGAACATGTTTTCCGAAGTGCTGCTAGTTACACATACCTGGCAACTAACTAAAAGAGGAATTGTAATAGGTTTCATTTATTCCTACAAATCAGATGACCTGAGAAGAAAAATGACCAAAAAAGTGTCTCTTGTAACATAACCATATAATATTTTGGGAAGCTACCTATAAATATTTTCATTGGGTACATGAAGACAATAGTAATAGTGCATAACACATTACATGTATGTACCTATATAATCCCATAACAAAATTTAGTCAGCACGTTTTGGTTTCTACTAATTTGGGGAGCTTAATGGGTTTAAATTTTAGCACTTAACGCTTACTGTATAACTTGTCTTCGCATAAAACATCAGATCTCCAAAACCAATAAAGATAACTCAAATCTGTAAAAAGATTTGAAAACTAGACACTTTCCCGGTTCCAATGGTGTATAATATGTTGCTTTTTGGTAAATTTTAACATTTCAGCCTCAGGATGACAGCACTTTACGTGGAATGACCCTCCTCCACAATTTGGGCATTGTGGCCTCTCCG
Source organism: Bathynomus jamesi (assembly GCA_023014485.1). Classification (NCBI taxonomy): domain Eukaryota; kingdom Metazoa; phylum Arthropoda; class Malacostraca; order Isopoda; family Cirolanidae; genus Bathynomus; species Bathynomus jamesi. The sequence goes on from JAJOZX010003255.1 coordinate 457,158, forward strand.
TTAAATAGTTCCTCTGAGTTGGACACTGTGCAGGGCTATGTCCATGTTGCTTACAATGTATGCAAATGTTCCTGGCAGTATAGCAATCTTGATGGAGATGACCCCGCTTTCCACACCAATGACATAAAGGACGTGAGGGATATTGACCCGTTGTATGCCCTGATTGCTGACAATTGGTACATGTCCTGTGGCCTCTTGGTGCTGCTGCAACTTGCTGAAAGTTATTGGCTGGTGGGTGAGACTGACCCCTAGGAAGTTTGTTGCAGTTCTCACTTTTCTTCCATTGGGCCCTTTAGCCTTCCTCGACTGTTTGTTGCAGTAGACTGAGGGGCACCCATGGCACCCACGGGCAGTTCTTGCCTTAATACAACTGGTGGTGAACTCAGATGTGGTGTGTGTGTATTGACTGGTGTGTGATTTGTTCAGTATAGTTAGGTGGCCATTTCCATGAAGGAGGTGGATAAGAACACTGATTCAATGGGGGTGCTGCTTGAGCTGTGGGAAGGGCTGGTGCTAGATGTGGCACATTGGCCATTTCAGGTTAGGGCTTCACAGAAGATTGGGATGTCTGCCACTGACCCACTGGTGAGGATGTTTCTTGGGTGCCTCTATTGGTGGTTCCAGCTTGACACAAGCTTCTCCCACGAGATCTTCATTCCTAGTAAGGTCCCTTGAGTATGTCCAGGGATATGGCCCTTCAAATTTTGTAAAAAAAATGTCAATTTCCAAGGTCATACCCTATTTCAACATGAAATATCTCGGCTCCTATTTCACTTAGAGCCTATTTAAACACTCTTTTTAAAGCTTTTAAGCAGATCTACAACTTTGTTTCTATTCATATTTTACCTCAGTGGTAAAAAAAAAAAGTTGATCTTATTTTTGACCTTTGACCTTGTGTAGGTCATTTGATGTCACAACCGATTTTTTTCTCCTTTCACCCAATTTTGGGTACACGTGTCTACCTTAACCTAGAACAAGATTTTTAGTGTTGATTAAGTTAGTATAGACACTACAGCCATTTCAGTGGACCATACCTACCTCCATTTTGACCCAGTACCTTTTTCCACCAAATTTTGGAGAGCCGTTTCTTTGGAACTGTTTGAGCTAGAGTGTTGAGAAAAGTACCATTAGATTTGTCTCACTGAGATCTATAATGTCTGCTATTTTTAAGACAATTTGCCTTTTAATATGTATATTAAAATAACCTATTCCTTTATTTTTACCAATTGAGTTATAAGAATCAATTCTTGTCTAGCTGGGTGAAACCAGGAAAAAAGAGGCATCAACATAACTTTATATTTAAAAAAGGCAGTCATTAGGTATTTACAATATATTTTATGGAAGCCATTATTGTTACATTTATAATAATAATAAAGTATTTGTATACGCCTTTCAAGGTAATTATTTATCCTACGTATGCTGCCATCATGAGTTTGACATTCTGGTGCTTAGTGCAAATGCAGACAGAATGTGCTCCACTGGCACCTGGCAACACACATTCTTTTGGCCGAAGCTCTGCAAATTTTGAAAATCCTATTTTAATTGTTGGATGGTTTGTTTTAAAAAGCTCAAATGCTTCTTTGAGGTTGCATAAGATTAGCGATTTTTGTTTTCTTTTCCACCTACCATCAGCTCCTTTTACAGAAACATACTCTTTCAACCCTGGCATTTGTCTACTCACATCTGGCAAATGATAGAAGTCAATTACTTTGGCAGCAGTTTCACTATTCAGGCATTTCCCCAAATGCGGATAAGGAGTTGAAAGCACTCCCTTCTCCCTCACCAAACTCTCTACTCGCCTAGCCATGTAATCTGAGCACTAAAATTCTTCTCTGATCTTTACTTGTGTCCATCTTTTTGGTAGGATAGTAAGAATTGTCAGTTTTTCACTTCGACTTGTCACTTGATTAAATTTCTCTTTTAGTTGTTGAAGAATCTCCAGTTCTGTATCATCTGAGTCACTGCATGAAATTGGTTGTTTAGTTGCAAGTTCAAGCTTTCTTTTCACAACTACTACTACTTTCCTCAACTTTCTCTTTGTGTAACCAGCGCTGTCAGAGAATTTACATGGTTTTATTGGGGTCTCATCAAGTGTGGTCAATGAAACATTGAATTTACTAAGCTCATACTGCATTTCAACTACATCTCCAACAGTTTCTAGCTCAGATGGGGCACTTGATGAGGTGGATGGTGATTTTTCAAGTGTTCACATTCAGGCATTGGGGATGGATGATTTACTAGTATATTTCGACAGGTTGCACATGCTTTATGATTATTTGTTTGTTTCAATTCAGGATTTTGATCAATCAAATTTTTAGTCAATGCACGAATGCCTTTTTTCACTTTTCCCTTGTTTTTTAAATGAGTCACAACAGAACCTGCCCATATTCAAACTGCTGAAATCCATGTTTATCGAAAAAGAAAAAAAAACATATGTAGCTCAAAACCCAGGGTTGGGTTCAATTACACAAAATGGAAACAATTACAATTTTTTTTATTTTTCTTCAAATTAATTACAGTTAGTATTGTACTTCACAATTTCAAGATCAATTACAATTAATTTTGTCTGAATCAATTACAATTACACAAATATAACTATCTATTCTATATATCTAAATATATATCTAAAATAGATATATATCTATAAAAATATATATCTAGCTATATCTAAGTATAACTAAATAAACTATCAAAGGTTTATTTTCATTGGAAGATGTATGACTGCCAGATCTAGGGTTATAATTTTTAACAACTGACATTAATTGATCAATTACATCAATTATATATAGCTCAAAAATCAATTACAATTACCTTTATTTATTTTTTTTATTTTGAATCAATTACAATTAATGGAAATTAGGATCAATTAATTAAAAATACAATTATAATTATTCATTGTATCCAACCCTGTTAAAAGCTATTTTTGCTTATATGGCACAAATAACATTTGGGACCTACTGATCTTGTTTCAGAGGTCTACAACAAGAAAAAATGTGCAGTTTGATTTGCAGATTGGAATAAATACAGATGCTAAAAAAATCCTTGCGCCAAGGTTTAAATAAGCTTATTTTCACATGGGTACATACTGTTGTACACAATGAATAAATACACAAAGTTAAGTAATTCTATTAAAACTCATCTAACTCTTAAAACTGAACTTATTCTATAGGGTAGTACCTATAGCCTAGTATAAGGTACTTATAAACGTACATAGCTTTACCTTTAAACAGGATAGCAGGTTCGAAGTTCTTCACACTTTTGAATGTCCATATAAATTAATTAATTATGTAAATTAAATTACCTGTATTATATAATTCTCTGAAATATACAAAAAAAAAAATTTTTATAATAGGGCCAGATACTTATTTGACCAAATAACTGGGTTAGGTTAGATAATTACCAATTTTTTTTGAAAATTAGCAGACATTATATATCTAAGAAAAATCTAGTGGTAGTTTTCTCAACACTAGCTCAAACAGTTCCAAAGATAGTGCTCCAAAGTTTGGTGGAAAAAGGTACTTGGTCAAAATGGAGGTGGGTATGGTCCACTGAAATGGCTGTAGTGTCTATACTAACTTAATCAACACTAAAAATCTTGTTTTAGGTTAAGGTAGACATGTGTACCCAAAATTGGGTGAAAGGAGAAAAAAAATCAGTTGTGACACCAAATGACCTACGGGTTATTCTCTGTCAGATCAACCAGTGCCTAACACCCTCATCTCTCAGATTTTGCTGAAATTTGGTTTATAGGGAGTTTGTGGGCCCTGAATCCATTTCTGAAATTATAAGGTCAATCCGACCAACGGTTCAAGAGATATGACCTCGGGAAATTTGAGGTCACTTGCGAGGTCACTAACATTTGGCGACCCATAACTTGGGTAATAATGGTCACAATTATATAAAAGTATATATTTAGAATCAGAAAACGACAAGGAATCCAAATATGCAAGTTTTAGAACTCTAGGTTGAAAAATAAAAAGTTACACTGTAACCAAAATTTGAGGTCACGATTTGACCTCTGGGGTATCAAATGAGAATTTTTTTTTTAAATGTAAAAAATGAAGGCATAGGCATTGGCTATTAGAATCAGCAAAAAAAAGTTTGTTTATGTTAGTATTTTTCATGTAACTAACATATAAGTGAACACCATATTCATAAGTTGTGCGTCAATTCTACCTATTTTTTCACACTTAAGCTCATAATTTGACCTATAGAAATTAAAATTACATTTTTTTATAGATATAAAAACAAAGGCAAAAAATGTAAAATTGTATTTCACTGCTAATCTACACTGGCAATAATAGTTATAATAGTGAAAGGGGAAGTCCTACTTAGAGGATTTATGTGCTAGCCTAATACAATTTTTGCATGCTCGATGCTCTCATCAATTTCTTTTTGTGGAAAAATGTATTGAATTCTGCTGCCTCCTCTTAGGGTAGGACAACTCATTACAGTTAATATATGATGTCCTGGCACTGCACATGAATCCTTGTTTGATGGATAATAATATGCACTTGATCCTGATGACCCAGAGGGATGTAGAAAGTTCACAGTGAAATCATCAAACTCTTCACAATATTCCTCCACAATTCCATACCAAACTTGCATGTCATAAATGCAGCCAACATACTCTCCTGGTTTGACACATTTTAGGTTACCAAGCATGCTGCAGGTTCATTAGTAAAATGACTTTTCCTTATTCTTTTCTTTTCTCCAATGCCACTTGAAATGGGATACACCATCAGTTCTTCCTTGTTTAGGGGAACAAATCTATGATATTTCTGAGTTCCAGGAATAGCCCTACTATCCTTGAATCGATGTTCCAACCGTTCTTCTGCATCTTTCAAATCAGCTGTAGTTACAAAGAAAAAATTTATCTTCTTGCTCAAGTTTTCTTCACAAAACTGAAACATGTGTTCTGGTGTAAGAATTTGCTTCTCTGTAGTTCTCTGCAAACTGGCACGAGCAGTAGCTCTTTTCACTGTTCCTCCAATCCCATCACATGCATTTTTGCCATGGGATGTAGCAAAGAAGTGCCATTCACAAGACAGACCAAAATCCTCTTCATGGTAACAGAGATTTGTGAAGTTGTATCTGTTCTTATATTGGCCAGCACATCCATCTGAGAAATAGTGCACCTTCTTCAATTGTGGGCATCTGAATTTAACATATGTCATAAGCTTCAATATGAATGAGTAAACCATTATAGTGTTGTGTTTTAGTGATGCAGATAAGAAACAGACACTAAAATGGCTAAGTTCCTGGTCTGCAGATGATCTATAATAGATGACAAAAGGGTGAACTGTACACTGTGAATTGTCCCAGTGAAACCCTTGGCAGCATCCTGGACAATGAAAGAATAATTCTCAGAGAAATCACCTACTATAACTACCTCGCTCTGAGGTGGTAGTGTTTCTTTCAACTGCTTGAAGTACTGTGATTGTTGCTGAGCAACAAAGTGATGACGAACCATGCGGGATATTTTCATGCTTAGGGATGATAAGTATTCATGAAGTGGCTCCACCTTATCAACCATTGTACAACGGTCAACAGTCACCCATTGCTTGTAAGATATTTCATTTGGAGCTGATTTCACACTGTCAAGTAACTCAAGAAAATCCAGGACACCCTCTTCTCTTGGGCAATCATTGCAAAGTTGCATCATGCAAGTCTCTCTTTCTGTACTGCAGACACTGTAATCCATAAGATCCTTGTATGAAAGACCTCTTTCTCCCAATGCAGCCAGCTGCAATTTTGGATTTTGATGGTATGTGCAGACACAGACAGAATGAGTCCCACCACTACCGGCAAGCACACAATATGATGGCCGTAATTTTGCAAATGTGGAAAATCCTATTTTGGGATTCTTTTCATCATTTTTATATAGTTCAAACATCTCTCTTAAATTCCGAGGACCAATCGTTTTTGCACCTTCATTGCACCTTCAGCACTGATAACTTTCACGCAATCCTTTTGGCCAGGACACATACGACTAACCTCTTCTGACTCATAGAATCTTCTAACTATATCTTTGTGTTCTTCAGATATCACTTTTCCTTTGCTCATTAGTGGAATCTTCGGAAGGATTCCATGTTCTGATTTAAGTGAATGGCTTCTTTTCACCATGTATGTTGTAGTTTGAAAGAAACTAGCTGTTTTTTCAATTGTGTATGGTGAGAGTGTCAATATTTGTAGTTTGTGATGGTGACATTTGCTCTCCAGGAATGACTGTTTCAATTCATTCATTAATTTGTCTAGATGTTTTCAGATTTAGTTTCAGGTTTTGAAGTATCACTTATCTCCTCGGTAATTTGAACACCATAACTGAGTTCTAGCCTCTCCTTCAGGTGTTTCTGAGCAGATGATAGCTTACCACGAGCCTTGCGCTTTTTCTGGCTTAATGACAGCCCTTCTGAAAAGAATAGAAAAAAAGGTTTCACACACCTGAATATTAGTAATTAAATATTAATTATAGTACCTTAAATGCTATATAATTGGCTATATAGTAGATCAAACAGACCTTGTAGTAAAGTATAAGTTATTATATTAATTTATTACTTACTTTTTTAACTGGTGTTTGGTCCAGAAATGCTAGAACTGGTTCAACTGAAGTTGAAGGATTTTCCTTTATCAAGCAATCACTCATTGTCCAGATCTTGAATTGAAGAGATGTTACTCAAGCCACTGATAGTAGATGATTCATTTGAATCCTGCTCAGACTCGTTGTTTTCAGTGGTACTAAGTATAGTGGGGTTTTTCATTATCAGTGTCCAGCAGTTCACACACAACAATGAGTCTTTTTTCACTCTTCCAGCACATTTTTCAACAAGTACATCAGTCACTTTTCTAAGATTGATTGTTATGCGTTTCTTGTGTTTTTGAATAGGGTCCTGGCAGTATTTCAAGTGCCGAACCATTGTATTTTGATCTGTAAAGATATAGGATTTACAATTAGGTAATATATATTTTTTAGAAAATATATAGCTATACACACTTAATATTTTAGGCCTTGATAGTCTCTCAGGCTCATTAAAACACCATACCCACCAGCCACCCACAGTGCTGGCTGGAACTGTACTAACCTGTAGACAAGGAATTTTGCAACTATCTGTGTTGATTCTGCACTTAGACAAGTAGCAACATGTTTCAACAGGTTTGTTTAGGCTACATGTGAGCTTAGTCTTCCCCTTTCACTATTATAACTATTATTGCCAGTGTAGATTAGCAGTGAAATACAATTTTTATTAAATTCTTGGAGCTTGAGGTCAAATTGATAGCTAAGATATAAAAATTCCTTGAAATGACAAGCAATTTATAAATATGGTGTTCACTTATAAGTTAGTTACATGAAAAGTACCAACAAAAACAAACTTTTTATGATTGTTTCTATTAGTCAAGAACTCTGACTTTGTTTTTTATATCTATAAAAAATGTAATTTTAATTTCTATAGGTCAAATTATGAGCTTAAGTGTGAAAAAATAGGTAGAATTGACGCACAACTTATGAATATGGTGTTCACTTATATGTTAGTTACATGAAAAATACTAACATAAACAAACTTTTTTTTTGCTGATTCTAATAGCCAATGCCTATGCCTTCATTTTTTACATTTAAAAAAAAAATTCTCATTTGATACCCCAGAGGTCAAATCGTGACCTCAAATTTTGGTTACAGTGTAACTTTTTTATTTTTCAACCTAGAGTTCTAAAACTTGCATATTTGGATTCCTTGTCGTTTTCTGATTCTAAATATATATACAGGGTGGGTGGAAAGTAGCTCCCTATTTTGGATTGGTAAAAAAATACGTATATTATCCATTTATTTCAGAAGAAATAATATGAAAAGGTAGGCATACATGGTAGGTTTTCTCTGAAATTCAATGTGGGCTCCAACTCTTTCCACCAGCTTCTGGAGCCGCCCAGGAATGGCGTCCACTGACTTTAGCAGGAACTCCGGCGGGATGGAGGACATGACTTCCCGAATTCGGTCCTCCAGTTCTTCCAATGTCCTCGGTTTGGTGCGGTAGACTTCTTCCTTTACCCACCCCCAAAGAAAGAAGTCGCACGGTGTCAAGTCGGGGCTCCTGGCTGGCCATTGATGTGGACCACGACGACCCATCCAACGCCCAGGGAAGTGGGCATCCAGCCACTCACCGACAACAAGAGCGAAGTGCGGAGGGGCGCCATCTTGCATAAATATCAGATCGTCGATGTTCTCCATGTGCTGACAACCGGCCAGACCTCATTTCGCAACATAGCAAGGTACCGCTCAGCATTCATGGTGTTGCGCAGAAGGAACGGGCCCACAACCTGATCTGAGGTCATACCACACCACACCGTTACACTGAACCGATTCTGCCATTTTTCAGCGGTAACCGTGCGACTTCTTTCTTTGGGGGTGGGTAAAGGAAGAAGTCTACCGCACCAAACCGAGGACATTGGAAGAACTGGAGGACCGAATTCGGGAAGTCATGTCCTCCATCCCGCCGGAGTTCCTGCTAAAGTCAGTGGACGCCATTCCTGGGTGGCTCCAGAAGCTGGTGGAAAGAGTTGGAGCCCACATTGAATTTTAGAGAAAACCTACCATGTATGCCTACCTTTTCATATTATTTCTTCTGAAATAAATGGATAATATACATATTTTTTTACCAATCCAAAATAGGGAGCTACTTTCCGCCCACCCTGTACTTTTATATAATTATGACAATTATTACCCAAGTTATGGCTCGCCAAATGTTAGTAACCTCGCAAGTGACCTCAAATTGCCCGAGGTCATATCTCTTGAACTGTTGGTCGGATTGACCTTATAATTTCAGAAATGGATTCAGGGCTCACAAACTCCCTATAAACCAAATTTCAGCAAAATATGAGAGATGAGGGTGTTAATTTCAATTTTTTTGGTTGATCTGACAGAGAATGACCCCTACACAAGGTCAAAGGTAAAAAATAAGATCAACTTTTTTTTTGGCTACTAAGGTAAAATATGAATAGAAACAAAGTTGTAGATCTGCTTAAAAGCTTTAAAATAGTGTTTAAATGGTCTCTGTAAGTGCAATAGAAGCCGAGATATTTCATGTTGAAATATGGTATGACCTTGGAAATTGACCTTTTTTTCACAAAATTTGAAGGGCCATATCTCCGGAACCATATGATCTAGTGTTGAAACAAGCATCATTCTGTTTTTCTCAGAGATCTATAAGTGTGCCAATTTTCAAAAAAATAAATTGGTGATGGTCACGTTTTTTTCACCGTTGAACTGACATGGAATGACCCAATTGTTTTATTACTCTTGGCTTGAATGCTCTCTTCTTATCATAATTTACATTCAAAACCTCAAGGAAACTAAACCTTGGCTCCCCATAAATTTTCTATTGACCCTCTTCTATTTAATAAGTATGGTACAGTTTGTTTCTCTTGAAAAGCACTGGTCTATCAATAAATCTATCCCACCCATCTATAAATTCTAAGCATTTCTACTTACAAATTACTTTTAGCATCATTTATACCTATTATCCTATTACTAAGCTTATTTCCTGACTCACTTCCTTAACTCGGGCATGGTTCGTACCAGAACTCTCTCTGTCCGCATGTTTTAAGCTATCTATCAGCTGTCTGTATTTAATAATAACTGCCTCTTGAGTTCCTGCCGGACCTCCAACTGGAGTACTGGACTTATTTACATAATCCTGCATATTTATACTTTTGTCTCAAATATCATCTCAAAGAATGCTGCTCTTGGTATATACTGATGGGTATATCAAAAGTTTTTAATATGAACTCAATAGACTAGCCACTTAGGAGACAGAGTTTTCAAAGATGAAGATTTAAGTGATTTATCCAATACTTTGTGAATGATAGATACATTATGGACCAAAAACTTTATAGCATATTTTAAATTAATAAGGTTTATATTTCTTAGCTTTGTGTGAATACCAAAGACAAGAAGTAGTGTAAATTGCTTTTCACATTTAGCCCTTAATTGGATGGGGTACTACACTCAACAATGGGTCATTCCAGGACAAATCAGGCATTGCCTGAAACTATACCCACTTAGATTTTGCTTAAAATTGCTATACAAGGTTCTTTATGCTGAAAAACACAAAATTTCAAGTTTCAGAGCAATCAGAGTAACGATTCAAAAGTTATGGGCCTCCCAATTTTGGTGATGGGAGCTGGCCCCTTAATTTTTAAGTCTATAACTCAGTCCCTAATTGAGCTAGTAAAAAAATTTAAAAACCATTTGAAAGCTCAAATCCTAAAGAATAATTGACTCCAAGTAATAAAATGCATTTAATCAAATAGTTAAGAAGTTATATCAGTTTGAATATTTTTTGGGGGCCCCACCCCTATGATACAGATATTCAAGATTTATTTTTGTCATTTTGTACCTCAATTACTTTTCTACATGACTTAGTCAATGACATTGTGTATTTTTCCCCTTCATTGGATGGTGGTGGAGGTTAAAAACACACACTATTTGCTGGACTTTGAACTTACACCATTATGCCTGTTTTACTTATCAAGCTCTCTTACAAGATGTTTTCCTTGACTTACAAGTGGATTAAGTGGCCCTTAAGGAAGAGAAATAATGAACTAACCAACGATCCAAAAGAAATATCTGAAACATTGAGAGCCCAGTATGAATCAGTTTTTAGTATCCCAAAAAGTGACAAAGCAATACCTGACATAGATGCATTCTTTGAAGAGAAATTGCAAGGAGAGTGTATAACAGACTTTGATTTTACCCCAGATGTAGCGAGAGCTATAGGACAAATGAAACCACATTCAGCTACAGGTTCAGACAATTGGAAAGCATTATTGATTAAAAACTGTAAAAATGAAATAGCTACACCTTTATACTGGATATGGAGAACATCCCTAGACACTGGAGAAATACCAAGCATCTTGAAAAGAGCAAACATTGTCCCAATATATAAAGGAGGGGACAGACCTTAAGCAAAGAACTATAGACCAGTAGTTAGGTTTGGTTGAGAAATGAACCCCAAAAATTTTTTAGAGCAAATGGATAAGGACCTGCTTGCGGATTTGCAATTAAAGTTTATTATGGTTTTTGACCCAATTTTTGTCATATGCAACAGGTAAACTCGGCATTTTTGAAGACATAATATTAACTAATTATAGATGTAGCAATTCGATATCATTTTCTATCCCAAGAGGAGACAATGCCTAATGTATATCATGTGTTTTAAGTGTAAAATGATAAAATTTTGTTGAAAAAACATGCATTTTTGCTAATTTATTCACATATTTTGGCTACAAAACTTGAAAAAAATACTTTCAAAAGGTGATAAATCCAAAAAAATCACATGTCATGTAAAAAGAAAAACTATTCATATAAATCATCATAAGATTGAGAATAATGTCCTTTTGACATAAATGCAGGATGTATCTTCCTGCTCAGTACTTTAGTAAGGATACATCTGTGACGAGTTTCAAACCTGTACATGGTATGGGAAGCCTCTGTCACTAATTTCACACTCCTCTCAACACTCTGAGAGTGAGAAGGCAAGTCTGGAATGTCTGGCTTAGTGTTAGTGTCCATGAATGACTAGGTTTCTTCATCAGATAGGTGCTGTGTGGTAGGTGGTTCCATGACATCAGGGTCAGTGAGGTCGATGAGCTCATGCCAGTGATTTGCATTCCAATTCACCTGGGGAATTTTCTTCCCTGCTTCCTGGTTGCTCTCCATTCTATAAATGAAAAATGAAAATGAAAATATAAATATGAATGAAAAATAGTACTGAAATATTGCCATTTCAATAATACAAACAAATTACCCACTTAAAGTGACAATTATAATATTTTTTCCATATTTTTTGGAGAATAACAGCTTTGGCAAAAAAAAAAAAAAAAAAAAAATTATAAGAAGTGCAAAATTTACCCCTGTCTGAGAGTGAGTATAGTCTGAAGCCCAAGATTCCTGATTCTGTCTTCATCATCTTTCACCCTGGCATAGAGGATGTTCTCAGGTTGGAGGCAGAAAACATTACCCTGGATGTTCTGCTTTACAATGCATTTCACATCATCAAATGGAATCAGCCTCAGTTGGCTGATAGCAGAGAAGAGGATGCAAGGAGAATCATGCAGCTTAGAGGATACCTTTATCTCAAACCATGCAGGAGCATAAACTTGAACAATGTAATGGGCCAACTTTTTAAAATTCAGGTTTGGTCTGTTGTCTCTGTGTACAAACAAAGAAGTTGTATGGCAAGAGTTAACCATCTTGCATGGTTAAGTGGACCAATCTTCCAAGCAGCCCATCTGTCATCTACTCTTCCTGATCTGATCCCTCTGCAGTACTCATACAGAAGCTTTTGATCATGACTGAGGTCTTTCAGTACTTCCTCTGGAATGTACCCTTCAATGATTGGAGTTTCCACAGCTTCAAACTGTACCTAAGGTTCATCCTGGATATCTTCTGCACACCTTTGCCCAAGGGGCCCGCTGAAACTTTTTGGGCCAGTTGTCACTCCATCCATTTTATTGAAAAGAGCTTTTAGTGGGAGTTCATTCTGATGCAGTGCGCAACCAATAGTGTGCAGTTTCCTCCCCAGAGTTTCTTCAAGTTTTACCACTAAACCACTCTTCCAGCCAGTGTTGGTTGCGGTATTATCAAGAAGAATGGCTCGGATACTTTCAAGGCTATTATATTCTTCAAGAACACTGAATGTCTCCTGAGCAAGGACCTCACCAGTGGCGCCTATAACAGGTGAAGGTGAGGTGATGTTCTGCGTCAACACACTTTCTGAGAACAGTTTCCCCTTCAGGTGTCTCTCTCTCTTTGTAAGTCATGATATTCTTGTCAACCTTCTCATCCACACCAACGCAAATGAGCTGTCTTTTTCTCTGATTCCATACCCTCACTAACTACCCTAATTTGGGCTTTGGCCCTGTCTAATTTGCACTTGTCAATCATGATGTGATTGATGTCAACTTCAGGTCTCAGTAGGTGTTTGATGTCATGGAGCAAGGCATTCCCAATAGCTGCACCCAGATTTGATGAACGTTCACCTCTGACAAGTTCCATAGCATATCTGGTAAACTTTAAAAGGCTGTAGTCTCCTGAAGGCCTCTTCCTAGGCTGCCATTCATCATCTTCCTGAAAATAAATGGAAAATATTAATGCATTTTCTGTTTATTTACTTATTTATTTATTTAATTTATTTATTTTTATTTAATTTATTTAATTTATTTATTTATTTATAATTATATATAATTAATATAAATAAAAGGAAACTAACCTCACCACCAGATGAACTGCTTGTAAGTCCAGGCAACTCTGTAGGCTGTATGAAAGATCCTACTAGCTCAGCTTCCTCCTGAGGTTGTTGTTGTTTTGTTTAGCCGATCAGCCCACCCTGATCGAGCAAGCCAGTGGCACGCAGGTAACTGATCACCCTCTCCGGAGTGGACCAGAGGTTCAGCGGACTAGTGTTGTTGTGTTGTGTTCGTTGTTGTGCTAGAGCAGTACAGTCTGTCATAATGTGTTCAATTGTTTGTGGTGTGTCCTGGCACAGGTGGCAGGTGTCGTCTATGGAGTTGTCTAGTCTGTGTTTATATGTCCATAAGTTGGGGTGATGTCCACATCGGAATCGTGCTAAGTTAACTCGATCCGATCTGCTCAGGCTGATCTCTGACCTGTTAATGGGTGGTGGCTTCGTACCTAGGACCGCATTCGGACCGAGTCGTGTCAGTGCTTTGTGGGTTAGGTGTGTGGGTGTGTTTTTTCTGTACTGTGTGATGTCTGTGGGGTGTGGTATGGAATGGAGTATTTGGTTATAATGTGTGTCTGGTGTTACCTTAATGGTGCGAGGTGTTGGTGCATGATTGTACATGTAGTGGCAAGGGTGTTGTGGGTTAGTTGTCGCTGCTGCCATGAATTGTGTTCCCCTCATGTCTAAATGTTCCCTAACTTTTAGTATTTTTGTTTCTGTGTGCAGGTGTTCCATTGGTGTTGTTTGGGTGCATCCTGTAATGATACGAAGTGCGTTGTTTTGTATTGTTTGTAAGGTGTTTATGTGTATGTTTGAGATAATGGGTGCCCAGCATGGGCTAGCATAGGGTCATTCCATGTCAAGTCAGCCACCTAAAATACTCACCCCTTTCAATTTTGCTCATACTTGGCACAATAGCAGATATACATGCCAAACTTAAATTCCCAAATTATTAGAGCTGACTGACCTTTGGTTACTGAGATACAAGGTCACAAAGTTGTGACATTTTGACCTTTTTTGCATTAAATGACTATTTTCAAAACGGTGTAACTAAAAAACTATTAAAGCTAGAGCATTGATTTTGGTCTCATTTTAAAGCTCTTTAGTAGCCCCTTGTTTATTGTCTCTTGTTAAATATCTCTACTGTGAAAAATAAAAAAATCCCTTCAAAAGTTGACCTTTGACCTTGAATAAAAAAAAAATACCTTCTCCTAAAAAATTCAATTTTTTTACATTAATACCTTGAGTCATGTACAACAAAATCCCACGAAGCTGTAAGTGGCTGATAACTAGTTCAATGTATAAAAAATAATGAATTCAAGCAACATTTTGAAAAAAGTCATTTTATACAAAAATTGTAAAAAAGTCATGACTTTGTGACCTTGTATGTCAGTAACCATTTTTGTCTAAGGTCAGCTCAATCTCTTACAAATACAACCCATATCTACATACTATCTGCAGCCTTCTACAAACAAGCAAATGCTTATTTTTAAATATTTGTTCTTTACCCACCTCACCTGTATGTTGTGCATGTATGTGATGGTTTTCAGTAGTTGACAAGATTCTTGTGGGCCACCCAATTTATTGTGATTTCTAGAAGAGAAAACAATTTTTAATGTATACCTAGATAGCTACCTAATTAACAAATACAAGTAACATATTAAAATGTACATACAATATGTATAGGTATAGTGCTCATTGATTTCCATTTATCACAACTTAAAATGTATGCAGTGTATATATAGTTACATGACCATTTTAATTTTGAATTCTTACCTTTCTGTGCTGTAGATCTGCCAAAGCTTTGGATGCCTTCAAAGTAACTTCTTTGCAAATCCTGTATGTTCGTCCATTAGTAGTAGATGCCTCAACTTGTGTTAGAATATCTGAATATGGTAAGATTAATTCATCTGGTCGACCAGGATACACAAATGATGGGTTTGGGCCATGAGGATGAAGGAATGTGACTTTTACTTCTCTATTCTCTGGTATCTTTTCCAGCACATATGCCACCCACCAATGGCCATCATATGCAGCAGTAACAAAACCATGTATTTTCTCCTCAGTCACAACTTCTTCCTTTTCAGTAACTTTCTCAATATTTGAATAATCTGATAATGAATAATGTTTAACCTTAAGAGAAGTCAATGAAACTGGCTGTAAATGGTGTAATTTCTGTGTACCAGCAATAGTCCTTGCAGTTGAGTGTCTTTCTTGGAGAAGTTGGCTTTCCTCTTCATGCTCTTTATTGGTTGAAAAATGACATTTTATATTTACAATATTTTCACTTGCAAATGTATATAACTGTTCTGCAGTAAGGATCTGTTCATCATAAGGTCGTTGTAGACTAGCTTTTGCAGCTAATCTCTTAACTGTGCCTCCAACACCATCACAGGGTCCCTTTCCATGACTTGTTGCAAAAAAATTCCATTCTGCCTCAATTCCAAAATCATCTCTGTGATGGCAAAGATTCAAAAAGTTTTTGCAGTTCTTATACTGTCCTGCACACCCATCTGAAAAGTAAATTATTTTGTGGATGGAACCGATGGATGAGATATTATCTTTTAGGAATTTTATCAGATGCTTTTGAAACAAATGTACAGCAACTGTGTTATGGATGTTACACTCTGAAATAATAACAAAGCTAAGGTGAGCAATCTCATCTTCCTTTTTATAGTAAATAACAAATGGATGTAGAGTAGCCATCTCATTGTTCCAGTGAAAGCTCTGAACCTCATCTTGAAGAATAAAGGAATAATTTTCAGCAAAATCACACACAGCAAGGACCTCACCATCTTTCAAAGACATTTTTGTTTCACGGTAATAAGTTGCTTGCATCTTTGTCTTGAAGTCATGTATCTGGTATTCTTTCAGTTGGTTACAGAATTGGTCAATATATTCATCTGTATTCAGTTCTACTGATTCAAGATTTGACCGATCTGTATTGGTCCACTTTTTAAAATTTATGATATCAATGAAGTTGTTTGTAAATATGTCCAGTAGTCTGTTTTTTAAATCTGATGGATCTCCACATTGTTCACATTGTCTGAGGCAGCATTTCTGTGAGGCAGGATTGCATTCCATAAAGGCAACACAATGACGTACATTCTTAATAGGTGTGTCATCATTTGCAGTTAGTTTTTCTAATTCAGCTCCTACAAACATAAGTTTGGCATTCTGATGAATTGTACAGACACATACTGAGTGAGTTCCTGTTGCTCCAGCAATAACACACTGCTTTGGACGCAATTCTGCAAATTTACTGAATCCCACCTTAACCAAAGGATTTCTTTCTTTGAAAATATGATAGGCTTCTTTTAAATTGCAAAGTAAAAGATGCTTTTGCAAATGTATCCTTCCTCTTTCATTGTCAATGATACTACAATAGTCTTTCTTTCCTGGCATTGTTCTACTGATGTCTTCTGAAAGATAAAATGCTTTAATAGCGTCAACAGTATCCTGTTTAATTCTTTTCCCACCCTTTGGATTTGGGTCTGAAAGGACACCTTTTTCTTCAACTATTTTTTTAGCAATAGATGCTGTATGCCTTGTTGTGTTAAATTCTGAAGCAATTTTCCTAATGCTCCAACTTTTGGGCAATACAGTGAGGATTTTTATTTTATCACTTCTTTTAGTATTTTCATTTTTGAATTTTTCCTTGAGTTGATTTATTATTTCTAAACAGTCTACATCTCCAGATGGCTCCTTAAATTGTGAGTCAGAAATCTCTTTTCCTGCAACTGTTTCCATTCTCTTCTTAACTGTCTCTGTCACCTTGCTTAGTTTTTTAGCTCCATATGACTTTTGCTCTACAAGCTTTCTCTTTTTTATGGGTGATTCACCAATTGAAACAAAAGAAGCATTCAAAGTACACATCTCATGGTTTTGCTCTGAAGTTGATGCATCACTATTGTCAACATTTTCAATTTTCTCAAGATCTTCAGGTGGTTCACTACTACAAGAAGAATCATCATTTATGTCTGAATTCAAAGTGCCTATTCCTTTCTCAGGCAAGGACTCAAGATGTTCTCTACACTGCTTACAAAGTCTGTGATGTAGTGTTAAGTGCAGATCGGGAAACTTATTTACAAGTTCCTGTGGTACAATTCTCAAACTCTTCTTTCGACACTGACCTTTGTGACGCAGCAAAGGATCAGCACACTTCTGTTTCAGTTTTAAATGTTCCATGTTTGTACTCTGAAATCACAAAAGCACAAAGAAAATCCTGAAAAGAAAACAATGAACAATTAATGAATTATTAAATAAATTTTTATACATGTATTTAGTAAAAATAAATTAACTTTAACTTGAAGTCAGGAGTCAACTCTGTAAAGTTGACAGTACTTATATACTAGTTGGGCCTTTGGATCAGCGCTACTCCAGTAGATTTGGGGCTGTCGAGGGGTTTAACCCTGGTTGTCTTTTAAAAGACTTCTTTTGGCACAGGTCACAAAAAGGTTTTTGAACTAATAATGTTAAGTTGAACTAAGTCTTCACTGACACTATATCAGAACAGAACTTTTAAATAAATGAACTGACAAAAAAAATCTAAAATTGAAGAATGATGCCAACTTCATTTATTTTTTATACATTGAACTAGTTATCAGCCACTTACAGCTTCTTGGGATTTTGTTGTACATGACTCAAGGTATTAATGTAAAAAAATTGAATTTTTTAGGAGAAGGTATTTTTTTTTTATTCAAGGTCAAAGGTCAACTTTTGAAGGGATTTTTTTATTTTTCACAGTAGAGATATTTAACAAGAGACAATAAACAAGGGGCTACTAAAGAGCTTTAAAATGAGACCAAAATCAATGCTCTAGCTTTAATAGTTTTTTAGTTACACCATTTTGAAAATAGTCATTTAACGCAAAAAAGGTCAAAATGTCACAACTTTGTGACCTTGTATCTCAGTAACCAAAGGTCAGTCAGCTCTAATAATTTGGGAATTTAAGTTTGGCATGTATATCTGGTATTGTGCCAAGTATGAGCAAAATTGAAAGGGGTGAGTGCAAAAAGTGCCATTTTGTGGCTGAGTTGACATGGAATGACCCCTAACAACATTGTAGTCATTGGAGTCTGAAACTAACTAAGCTTTAATGTGACTCTTGAGACATTGGCACAATTCTGTGAAAACCTTGTGTGCCCTTCACCATCACTGCTTTTTCAAACCTACTACTGAGTTCTGTTTTATTATGATTTATTTGTTCTTTTGTAATGAATTTAAACTTGGTCTCAAAATTTTGTGTACAAAAGTCATAGAAACTCTGTGGAGACAAGATGTGTCCTGTTGTTGTTCTTTGCAAACTAGCTTTAGCTGCTGCTCTCTTCACACTTCCTCCAATGCCATCACAGGCATTTTTGCCATGACTAGTGGCAAAAAAGTTCCACTCTGCCTTTATATCAAAATCTGTTTCATGATGGCATAAATTGCTAAAATTAAAATGGTTTTTGTATTGTCCAGCACAACCACCAGAAAAATATTTCATTGTTTTCATATTAGGGAATCTCACTTTAATATTTTGAACTAAAAATTGTTGAAATGTATAGTACATTGCTGCGGTGTTATGATCTAAACTATCACTAATGATACAATTGCTAGTGTGGCTCAATTTACCATCTTCCATTTTATATACAACCATTGGGTGTATTGTAACTTGTTCATTTGTCCAATGGAAGCTCTGTGGTGCATCTTGGGTGATGAAAAAATAGTTCTCAGAAGAGTCTCCCAGTACTAAAACTTCATCTTCACTGAGATTTTGCTTAAGGGTCTTCATGTAGAGGCTTTGACTCTTGGCTATATGATGATGATGAGTAAGAGAGTAAATTGATTCTGAAAGTTTTTCAGTGAATTCCTCCACTGTAACAGTTACATTTGACAAAGTTGCCCTGTCAGTGCTGGT
Organism: Bathynomus jamesi; assembly: GCA_023014485.1. NCBI lineage: Eukaryota > Metazoa > Arthropoda > Malacostraca > Isopoda > Cirolanidae > Bathynomus > Bathynomus jamesi. The sequence goes on from JAJOZX010003255.1 coordinate 476,295, forward strand.
CCAATGGTCATATTCAATTGACTCCCTGGAAGTCAGTACATTTAATGTGTTCAAATAGTTATCTATACCAGCAACACCAGGACATTCTCTAAACTGGTGTAACATACATTTAATGGTATCCACATCACAAACACTTTTTTGAATCATTGAATGATAAGTCAAGTCCTTGTCACCAATTGCCAAATCCATTAATTTGGGGTTCTGGTGGTAGGTACAAATACAAACTGAGTGTGTACCTGTACCTCTAGCAATAACACACCATTTGAATCTAAGAGCTGCAAATGTTGAGAAACTTATACTTGAGTCAGTTTCTTTATACCTAAGATACAGTTCTTTCAAATTACTGAGTAAGAGATGCTTTTGTTTGTAAATTTTGTTTCCATCTTTGTCTCCGACACTAACACAGTCCTTTTTTCCTGGATACACCAACTAAATTCTGGGTCCTCATAAAAAGCTGTCACATTAGAAATAGTTTCATCACTTATCTTTTTCCCCTTACTGTATTTAGGAACATTTGGCAATATTCCATACTGTTGCTTCATGCTCCTGGCTTTATCAACAAGATATCTACTAGCCCCAAAGAACTCTTGAGTTTTTGAGATTCTGTATGGGGATAGAGTAAGAATCTACAACCTTTGATAGGAAGTTGTAGAGTTGAATGCTTCAGTGAGCTCCCTCATCATAGTTTTGTACCTATTAGATAAATAAAAGGTAGGGGATATCAGAATTTTCTTAAATTGAAATTATTAATTTAATGTACTCTAAGATCAGGACCTAAAGAGGAAAAATATAAGAATATCTACCTTCTATGGATATTTTTTAGACATTGTTAAAATGGTGTGATTGTGTTCTGTACGTAAGAATGATATTGAAGAAAAGGTAGGCTATTGAAACTTAAAACATCTAAAATTATATATATCAAGAGTCTTTAATTGTGACCATGAGTTGCTAATTCAGTTGAATTTGAGCAATCCTTACCTTTCCAATTCTTTTTCCATGCATAATCTCTTGGATGTAGATGCTCCCTCATCCACAGATGCTGAGAAAGACTGTTCAAAATTCTTTTTCAAAGTAGATACACAATTGTCATATTTGTTTGATGCTTTTTAGATATCCTGTCAGCATTCATACCATCTGAAATTAGGCATAATCCAAAATTTAGAATTACTGTAAGTTACAGCAACAAATTTTCATAATTTAATGACTAATCAGAATTCATTCATTGTATGTAACTATTTTTCGAAATTCCTTAAATTGTTAAAGAATGTTATGTTTACAAGTTTGATAAAACTACATTATTTTGATAACCTATGAAACAATGTATACACGAAGATAGAGAGTTTAGATGATTTTTAAAAATCATATAATTCATTTTCTGATAACTATACTTTTCAAAAATAGTCCCCAAATTATAATTCATTCACTACTTACGGAATTTTATTGGTGAAATCTCCATTTCTTCAAGAATGTTCTTGGTTTGTTCTCTACAGATTTCAATATCACTGGTCTCACCAGGATTGTCAGTTTGCAAATGCGTACTTCCTGGACTGCTTTGAAATGAAGAGGTACTTGTAGATGACTCAGTTTCAAAAACATCATTAAATAATTTATCAGGTTCTTCAAGTTCATTTAATCTTACAGAACAGTTTGTACAAACTTTCCAATTAAGGAGTGCAGGATTTTTTTCTGTTACATTTAATGGTAAATTTCTTAAACCCTTTAAGATTCTTTTCTTGTGTCTCTTAAAGGGGTCACAACACTGTTTATGATAATTTAAATGGTAAGACATGTTTAAAATTTATATATTAGCTTCAGTTCCTGTAATAAGTAGAAAGAAGATTAAATGTTAATCATTTTTAATGATAACAGGCAATCACAAGCACAGCCAATATAGGCAAGGCACTAAAATAATAGAGCAAGCAGATACCATATATGAACAGTGTTTATCATGTGGTCACAAAAGGCAAACTGAACCCTTAATAACCAAGGCTTGGAGCCCTCAGACAATCTCATTTTGCTGTGACAAGTTGTAGCATGACTACACAAGCGTGATACCACTCGACCTTACAAACAGGCAGTACAACTTATCTTTTATTTTAATAATGTGTGTGTGTATGTGTGCAATATATATAGTTAGGATAAAACTATTATATACTGTAGTTAGTAAATTATAACTTATAGCTCAATTCCTGAACTTGGGCTAATATGTCATCTTTTCACTAGCCAAGTAATAAAGTGCAAAAAAAATACACAACTTAAAGGTAAAAATACACAATGTCATTGACTAAGTCATATAGAAGAGTAATTGAGGTACAAAATGACAAAAAAAAATCTTGAATATCTGTATCATGGGGGTGCCCCCCCCAAATTCAAACTGATATAACTTTTTAATTACTGTATTAGATTAAATTCATTTTATTACCTAGTCAATTATTCTTTAAGATTTGAGCTTTCAAATGGTTTTTAAATTTTTTTCCTGCTCAATTAGGGACTGAGTTATGGATTTTCAAACATTAAGGGGCCAGCCCCCACCCCTAAAATTGGGGGGCCCATAACTTTAGAACCATTATTCTGATTGCGCTAAAACTTGAGATTTCATGTTTTTGCACAAAAACATACCAAATTTGAGAAAAATCCAAGTCAGAGTGGTTACAAATTTCATTTTTTTTGCATGATTTGTCCTGGAATGACCCCAACATGTAGTTATGTAGTTTGTTTTAAGCCATTGGATTTGTAGGATTTTTCTTTTTTCTTTGCAGTGATGACAGTGATGATGATGATGATGATGACCCAATTTTAACTGAAATTCCTTTTAAGAAGAAAAAATATTTTCATGACAATGCAGACCCTGAACTAATACGAACAGGTGATATTTTATTTAAACATTTTTTTTTATACCTCATGTACTGATATATTGGTATCTGTATCGGTAGATTTTTAACAGTATCAGCCAATATTTCAAAAGTATGATTTTTCCAAAATTATGAATAAAACACTATTTAGAAGATGAAATTTCCAATATTTTAATTGTTTTATCACTTCACATAACTCAATATTTTTTCATCATAGCCTTTTATTTTATTATAGTCATAGCCTAGATCCTAAGAAATGTAGCACACAAGTTTTACCCACTTTTCTTTTCAAACAGCCAATCAAACAAGTGTAAATCCTTTGAGAAATAGATATAAAGCCTAGCAAACTAAAAAACTATCTTGTAGTCATAGCTCACAATATTAACTCAGCTAGCTGGTTAAAAACACATTTACTAAGCCCAACATAGGCCTGCAGTCCAATTGTATAACAAACAAAACTATGACATCGAATGTAATGCAGTGTTGCAATCTTTAATGAAAAGGATTATTGCTTTGTTGCCAAATTTTCAACACAGAAAATAAATTATGAATATGTTACAAAAATATGACAAACTAATAAACCCTAGCTGGATATCGGTATCGGTTATTGGCTGATACTATTTTTAATTTTCAGTATCGGTTATTGACGAAAAAGCTATATCAGTACATCCCTAGTAACTTTGTAAAATTAGAATTTTCACTGCTAGATGTATGATATATAGGGTGGTGCTCTTGTAGGCTACTTATAATTTTATGGTTTCATTAATTACTGATATCTCTGAAGATCATTTGGAAACAGTTTGTAGCCATGATACAGAGGGGAAATGCTTTACTATAATTAGGCCTAATTGTGACCCAAAAAAAAAAAAAAAAAAAAAAGATTTTTGTTCTAAATCTAGCTAATAGATGCAGGTTGAAGTACAATTGGAAATTAAAAGTTTTATCATTTTTATAAAATTACTTCGTCTTAGCCACTGAGATTTGGCTCTTTAAATTTTCATTCTGGGCTTTGAAATTGTGTTCAGTCAGTTGCAGAACTCTTATTTCTCTAATATAGAAACATTGCTGGGGATTTGGATGACAATGATACTGTAATTGTACCATAACTTCCTTTCAAGGTTCAGTCCAGTGCAGTAGGCTTTCAGATGGAAATATTTACCCTCTTCAGTCAAAATTCTCTCTCTCACCTCTTTCTGGCATGAGTAATCGAAAGGTAAGGTTATTTTCTTTTAAAAACATTGTCATGCAGCAGTGGACATAAATTCATTTTTGCTAGGTTGGGTGTTTGGATTTTCATTAGTAACCATACAAGATATGATTAATTTGGTGATATAGCTACCATAACTAATTAGGCTTAATATATAGTATGTGTTGCACTTTAACTCAACTTAATCTGGTATTATTCTTTTCAGTAATAAGTTTGAAACTGTTTACTCTCAGGTGCAGATTACAGATTTTTATAGTATTGATACATGAAAATTTTATTTGAGTTTCCTAAGGCTGTAACCATAGTAAATGTGTTTTATTTGTGCAAACTATAAATAATATAGTTTTAGCACATTTTGTTAATAACTTATCTGGTATGATTTTGTTGCTTCTTTTTTTAGTGATTTAAAATTTTAAAACTGATTAATACTTGATGTGTAGACCTATTATTATATATATATATATATATATATATATATATATATATATATAATATATACACACATTCAACTGCAAAGAACACGCAGTATAAATAACGTAAAGAAAACGACGCTTGTATAGGAGATATTCCACGCAAGATGAGAGAGAGAGAACGAAACAAATGAAAAAATGAGGTAACCACCCGGGAATCAAACCCGGGATCTTCCGATTGCCGGTCAGATGCGATACCATTACACCATGGGCCTCACTCTTCCAAATGCCGTAATTCTTCTACATACTTGCAGAAACCAATGCCCCAAGGGGGCACCTCCCGCATGCCGTAACATTATATACATTCAACTGCAAAGAACACGCAGTATAAATAACGTAAAGAACGACGCTTGTATATATAACCTTGTTGTTCCGTGCATTGGTTTCTCTTCACACGAAGGTCAAGCTGGTGGCCCTGCCTCTAAGTCTGGCTTGGTGGAGGAGTGAGTTGCTTTCTTGTGCTCCACTGTACATAGCCAAGTACACCCGGCTCATCTGGTACCATCCTGAGCTAAGCAGCAAGTCTTCTCTTGAAGACTTCAACTTTGACCCCTGTAATGTTTGAGATCCTTTGGAAGCTGGTTAAAAAGTCTTGGCCCCTGATAACCAAGCTATTTTCCTTCAGTGTTGAGGAGGTCCCTTGTTGGGCCTTTAATTTGGGAACACTACACATTCTGCTTTTCCTATTTTCCAGTGTTTGAATGGTAATTGGGTTTATTTTTAGGTTTGGTACCAGTTTTTCGATCATTTTCCATATGTAGATTATGGTGTACATCTCTCTTCTTTCCAGGGAGTACAGATTCAGTTTACATAGTCTTTCCCAGTAGTTGAGTTCTTTGAAGCCATCAATCTTGGCTGTGAAATGTGTCTACGTTTCTTTTAATTTATTAGTTTCTTCCTTTTTATATGGGGATGTCAAAACTGAGCAGTATTCAAGTTTTGGTATAATCACTGTTTTTAGCAGGGTAATCATTACTGTCCTCTCCCTTCTTTTGAATGTTCTTAGTATCCGTCCCGTGATTCTTTTTGTTTTATTTATTGCTATCTGATTTTGTGTTTTGAATTTGCCATCATTGGTTGTTATTACCCCCAGATTGATTGCTTTTGTGCTTCTCTGAATTTCCTGTCTATCTGGAGCATAATATGCAGTCTAAGTTCCTCTTTTTTACCATATTTCAAGAGTTGAAATTTCTCAGTGTTAAATGTCATGTTGTGTGTCTGACCATTTGTATATTTTGTTTGTGTCCCCCTGCAAGGCCTCCACTTCATTTACATTGCTGATTTTTCTGTGGAGCTTTGTATCATCTGCAAAGGATGTTACTATACTGTTGCTGTTTACTCTGCTGTCTATGTCTGTTAGCATGATAATGAACAGGAGTGGGGCCAGTACTGTCCCTTGTGGTACTGAGCTGTGTACTTCTGATTCTGATGATGATATACTGGTACCTTGAATTTTGATGACCTGTTGATGTTCTCTGAGGAAGTTGTAGATCCATTTTCCCACTTTGCTTGTTATTTCCATATATTTCATTTTATGTGCTATTATACCATGATCACATTTGTTGAAAGCTTCAGCAAAATCTGTGTATATGACATTGTACTTGTCACTGCCTTCCAGTGTATCTAGGATATTGTTGTAGTGTTCTATTAGTTGTGATAGGCATGATCTACCTGATCGGAATCCATGCTGATTTTCGTTGAATCTTTCAAGTGTCTCCAAGAAATCATAAATTTTCCCTCTAACTATTCTTTCAAAAAATGGGTCACACTAAAATGTGCCTGACATGCCCGACCATGTCTGACATATGCCCGATGTACATTATATACAAAATGCATTGTAAATTATAATGATTATAATTTATATATAATATAAATATTATATACAGTATATTATAATATATATATATATATATATATATATATATATATATATATATATATATATATATATAGTCATGCGGTTTGCTTCTACAAAGCTTCAATTTAATATTTAGGAGAAATCCAATGACAAGGAGGAATGTAAATGCCATGAAAAGTCTTCTTTAATGCGCAATGTTTCGAGCAATACGCTCATCATCAGGCTAGATAATAACAATATGAAATTAGAATCAATAAATAAATGTGAACAAGACAAAATAATTTCTATAAAACCTATTCATTAAAAGCAAATTTTAAAAAGACTAAAAGAAGAGGGTTAAATTCAAAGTTATAAAAATTTACATATAAAATTACAAGAAATTTAAAAGCTATTTTAAATTACATATAGTAAATTTGAAATTAGTACACTGGAATAATTAACACTAATACAATGGAATAATTAACACTACGAACCTTTCAATGCTGGTTCCGAGGCACGAGTAATTTAAAACAAAACAAAACAGGAAACAAGCTATGGTTGGGCGGTTGGAGTTATAAGTTAGGGGAGGGGGGATTATAAAAAATTGGGGAGGGGGGATTATAAAAAATTTAGAGGGACAGCTGAGGAATCCACGTTTAGAGAAGGGGTCAATGTTTTAATATAGAGAGATTCCAAAATTCTAAGTGAGTTAGGACAAGAATTACAACCGAGAATTTTAAAATTATCTAAAGTGACATCAGTTTTGCATTTTATACTGTGTTCCCGAATACTGGAGGCTTCTTTTTTATTTAAAATTTTACCTGTTCGGCAACTTATTCCCATATGCGAATAAAATCTAGTCCTGAGGGAGTGCACGGTGCTGCCAATGTAAGTACCAAGGAGACACCTTGGGCAGGTAAATAAATATACAACACTGCTACGCAACGAATCAGGAGTTCGGTCCTTCGCTGAGAAAAACCTACCTAAAGACATTTTGTTAATAAATATAATGCGAAAATCAGTATGATAAAAAAATTTTCTTAACAACTTTGTAAATTTAAGTTTAAATTCTTTATTCATGGGACCCATTTCAGGTACCAGGAAATATTTTATATCTTTAGGCACTGAAATACAGGAAAGTTGAGGGCTATAAACATTATTTAAGAAAGATCTTATTAGTTTATCTACATATTGAACAGGAAAACTATTATTGGTAAAATATGATCTTAAATTATTAAATTCATCGTTTAGTAAGGTAAAACTAGAGGTCAAATTATATCCTCTGAACTAGAGAGTTTTAATACACGACATCTTATAGTTAAAATCAGTAAAACTAAAGAAATTCATGCCCAAACCAGTAAAAGTGGGTTTCCTGTAAACTGATGTAGTAATAGAATCACCTTTTTCAAAATTAAAAGATCTAAAAAGGGAAGGGAGCCATTTTTCTCAGTTTCCATTGTATAAGTTATATTGGGGTGCAGAGAATTTAAGAAGTTAAAAAATTGTTGCGCTTGTACAGCATTATCAAAAATAGCTATCGAGTCATCAACGAAGCGTCGATAGAAAATTGGTTTACAATGGGTGGGAGATTGTCTAAAAATTACACTTTCTAAATGAGTCATAAAAAAATCAGCTGATAGAGGTCCGATGGGGATCCCATCCCAACACCATCAATTTGTTGGTAAACCTTATTATTGAAAGTAAAATAACATTGCTTAAAAACCAATTCTAAAAGTTCCTTAAAATAAGACCATGAAAACTATCATCAGAGCTAAAAATGCTATCTAAAATAATGGCAATAGTTTCTGATACAGGTACATTTATGAAAAGTGACTTTACATCAAAACTGACAAAAAACTTTTTTGATTCAAAATTCTTACTAAGAAGATCTTTTTGAAAGTCATAAGAGTTATTTATAGTATAAGCATTTTTCGCAAAAGGTGACAGGAGACCAACAACAAATTTTGACAATTGAAAGGTAGGTAAGTTATACGAAGCTAAAATAGGACGGAGAGGTGTTCCAACTTTATGGATTTTAGGCAAACAGTATAATTGAGCAAGATCAGAACCAGATATGAACAACAGAGAGTAAGTATCATTTTTTATTATCTTTAAAGACTTTAATCGTGACAAAAATCTATCAACTTGGTCTTCCAACCTTAAAATGACTTTATTGACGGGTTCAAGAATTTGTTTGAATTTGCTAACATCACTTACGATTTCATTAGTTTTATTTATGTAATCAGATTTATCAAAATAACACTCCGTTGCCCTTGTCCGTCTAGTCACAACAATCTCCTGGTTCTTTGCCAAATTCTTAATAACCTGCAAGTCACTCTTCTTAAATATGAAAGATTTAAATTTAAGGTTTCTAAGTTTGTGAAAAAATTTGTGAGTTAAATTAGCAAACTGACATTTAAAATTATTGAAATCACCGACATGGGGAACATTTTTCAAGCCATTAAAAATTTTTCAAAGTAAAGAAAAAACGAAGGCTTATATATTTGAAATAACGGAAGCTTAAATTGCAAGCCAAGTGAGAGTAAAAACCTTTCCCGAGGGGATAGGGTGTAACTAGAAAAATTCAAAATTACTTTATCAGAATTGAAAAAATTAGGTGAATTCAGGCCCAGGGCCTTTAACTTACGTTCATGAGTTTCAGAAATGGTAGAATGAAACTTTTCAAGTTCACGTTGTACAAGAGAAATTATTAATAAATAATCCAACAACGAAAGGGTATTTTTAAGGGTAATTATATGATGCTCAAGCGACTTATTATGCGAGTCTGAAATTTTGATTTTATAATTAATTTCATTATTTAATAAATATTCCAGGGAAGACTGATAAAATTCAGAGTCATATAGATTGTCACGATAAAGTTTGAAGTAAACGAATTTTGGGAAAACCCTCCCCAATTTTTTATAATCCCCCCTCCCCTAACTTATAACTCCAACCGCCCAACCCATAGCTTGTTTCCTGTTTTTTTTTTGTTTTAAATTACTCGTGCCTTGGAACCAGCATTGAAAGGTTCGTAGTGTTAATTATTCCATGTATTAGTGTTAATTATTCCAGTGTACTAATTTCAAATTTACTATATGTAATTTAAAAATAGCTTTTAAATTTCTTGTAATTTTATATGTAAATTTTATAAACTTTGAATTTAACCTCTTCTTTTAGTCTTTTTAAAATTTGCTTTTAATGAATAGGTTTTATAGAAATTATTTTGTCTTGTTCACATTATTTATTGATTCTAATTTCATATTGTTTGTTTATCTAGCCTGATGATGAGCGTATTGCCGAAACTGTTGCGCATAAAGAAGACTTTTCATGGCATTTACATTCCTCCTTGTCATTGGATTTCTCCTAAATATTATATATATATATATATATACAGGGGTTGGACAAAATAATATGAAACCTTGATAAATGGCGGTTTTTATTCTTAATATGGAGTTGGTCCTCCTTTAGCGGCAATAACAGCTGCAATGCGTCGGGGAATTGATTAATACAGCTTTTGGACAGTGGCTAGAGGAATCCTGAGCCATTCTTCGAGCAAACCCTGCTCCAGTTCTCCAAAGACGCCGGCGGTGGGAATCGGCTTCTGACCTGCTGCTCCAACTAACACCACAGATGCTCGATAATGTTAAGATCCGGGGATTGTGGAGGCCATCCAAGCGTTCTACTTCACTAACATGCTCTTCAAACCAGTTTTTAACGACCCCAGCGGTGTGGATTGGTGCATTATCATCCTGGAAGACGGCGCCGCCATTGGGAAACAGCGTTTGGACCATGGGATGGACCTGGTCAGCCAATATTGACAGATAGACCTAGACGATAACCCCACCATGCAGTACTACAGCTGGGCCAAGAGTATTCCACGATATTGCTGCCCAAACCATCACAGATCCGCCTCCATGCTTAACGGTTGGGGTCAGGCAGTCGGGGTCATAAGCATCTTTAGGCTGTCTCCAGACGTAAACTCGACCGGAAACATGGAAATAGCGTAAAGGAGGATTCGTCGGAGTAGACTACATTCTTCCACCGGTCCATTGACCAATTCTTATGGTCATTACACCATTTTCTGCGCCGCTCAATGTTGATGTGCGAAAGGAAGGGTTTGGCAATTGCAGCCCTCCCATGGTATCCAGCTCCATGGAGCTCGCGACGTACAGTTTCTGGTCGATACCAGGCTTGCAAGATGCTGGTTAAGCTCTGCAGTCACTTTTGGAGCTGTGGTCTTATGGTTCTTTGTCACAATGCGCTTTAGCACCCGGCGGTCTCGATCACCCAGCTTCTTCTTGCGTCCACTATTGCATTTGTCGGTGCTTGTCTTTCCATGGTTTTGGTATGCAGACATGACCATAGAGACAGTTCCTCTGGATACATTGAACATCTGAGCGGTTTTCGTCACCGATGCACCAGCCATCCGCGCTCCGACAATTTGCCCTCTTTGGAAGTCTGACAGGTCTTTCATAATTGCTAATTCATAATTCACTCAGATCTGTAAAAACAACGTGAGGGTTATAACATGACGTATACACTCTCTGTTACGCATTTAAATAGGTTTGCAGGTCATTTGACCGTTTACTTTGTGTCTGAGCAGTCCGTAAAGATAACCGGTGAAATCGGCGGGTGTTCATATTATTTTGTCTAACCCCTGTATATATATATATATATATATATTTGGTGAAGGCCGCTTCTGGCAAGCTTCAATTTCAATTTAAGCAGAAAGCCACAGACAAGAAGGAAAGAAACATCCATCAAGTTGGAAGGACTATATTTTGTATATTGCAACGTTTCAAGCACAAACTATGCTCATCCTCAGGCAAAAATTATATTGGTGAAGGCCGCTTCTGGCAAGCTTCAATTTCAATTTAAGCAGAAAGCCACAGACAAGAAGGAAAGAAACATCCATCAAGTTGGAAGGACTATATTTTGTATATTGCAACGTTTCAAGCACAAACTATGCTCATCCTCAGGCAAAAATTATATTGGTGAAGGCCGCTTCTGGCAAGCTTCAATTTCAATTTAAGCAGAAAGCCACAGACAAGAAGGAAAGAAACATCCATCAAGTTGGAAGGACTATATTTTGTATATTGCAACGTTTCAAGCACAAACTATGCTCATCCTCAGGCAAAAATTATATTGGTGAAGGCCGCTTCTGGCAAGCTTCAATTTCAATTTAAGCAGAAAGCCACAGACAAGAAGGAAAGAAACACATCAAGTTGGAAGGACTATATTTTGTATATTGCAACGTTTCAAGCACAAACTATGCTCATCCTCAGGCAAAAATTATATTGGTGGAGGCCGCTTCTGGCAAGCTTCAATTTCAATTTAAGCAGAAAGCCACAGACAAGAAGGAAAGAAACATCCATCAAGTTGGAAGGACTATATTTTGTATATTGCAACGTTTCAAGCACAAACTATGCTCATCCTCAGGCAAAATTATATTGGTGAAGGCCGCTTCTGGCAAGCTTCAATTTCAATTTAAGCAGAAAGCCACAGACAAGAAGGAAAGAAACATCCATCAAGTTGGAAGGACTATATTTTGTATATTGCAACGTTTCAAGCACAAACTATGCTCATCCTCAGGCAAAAATTATATTGGTGGAGGCCGCTTCTGGCAAGCTTCAATTTCAATTTAAGCAGAAAGCCACAGACAAGAAGGAAAGAAACATCCATCAAGTTGGAAGGACTATATTTTGTATATTGCAACGTTTCAAGCACAAACTATGCTCATCCTCAGGCAAAAATTATATTGGTGAAGGCCGCTTCTGGCAAGCTTCAATTTCAATTTAAGCAGAAAGCCACAGACAAGAAGGAAAGAAACATCCATCAAGTTGGAAGGACTATATTTTGTATATTGCAACGTTTCAAGCCAGGGTTGGCAAGAAACCCACTTTTTTTGAAAAAGCCCACCCCAGGTGTTTTTTTTTGTTTTTTTTTCACCTAAAACCCGAAAAACCCCGGGTAAAATTGGTTTTTTTCATATGTCCATATGGTAGTTCACATTAGACCTACCTATTCTTATTTTTATAATAATACTGTACTGTACCGTACACTATTAATATAACATTTGTCTTGTTTTTAGCAAAAAGGTTGCCTTCCAGGCAATTAAGCATAAAAAGTTATTATTTTCTCAGATTGAGCTTCACAACAAAATTTGGAAAACATGGACCAATTTGAACTAAATTTGGTGTGGTAAATTATCCTATTTGTTAGGCTATACTTTCTATGGAAGACAGGCCCCCGTGTCTTCTGCTGGAAGTAGATGAATTACAGCTCCCAAAGGGAACTTAATTCAGCTAGTTATATCTATTTAATTCATATTACTGAATATTTTTTCTTTTATTTCACAGTTAAATAAAACAAACTGGCAACAGCATATTTATCTTTACTGCTAGCCTACAGAATTAGTCTGTTTGAAGTTATAACTGCATTAAATAATGCCAAAGACCTTTGGATCAGGAAGAAAATCAGGGCATGAATGGAGTGAAGTCAATATTATTGATGGGACTAGTAAAGTTAGATGCAAACATTGCAGTAATGAAATAAGTAATAAAATAGAGCGAATAAAAATGCATTTAATGAAATGTTTGAAACACATGGAATCAAGAAACAAGACTGACAATACTGCCAGTACATCATCTTCATACTGCCATGACATAGACCTCTCAGATGATCCAGACTCATCCTCACACACCACTGACACAATTACAGATGAAAAAAAGAAAAATTCAAAAGAAAGTAAGTGATTTTGGCATGACAACAACAACTTTGCAGAAAAATGTCATTGATAACAAAATAGCCAAATTCTTTTATGCAAATAATATTCCATTTCTATGTGCAGAGTCTAAGTATTTTATTGAAATGATAGAGACTTTTAAATACAATCCATGAAGAAGTAGAAAATTCCTTGAAGATGCAGTTGACTGAAGAATCAGGATGTATAACACCCTGATTGGCTGATGTCTACACTCTATAACCTGCTACCTCACCCAAAGAGTTATACCTGTAGGTCTATTTGTTGACTCATGTTTGCTTGCTTTGCATGTAAAATCATTATAGGCGCCTATATGACAATTTTTAAAAATAATTGCATATGCACTTCTTAAGTTTCATGAAAAAACCCACAAGTGGGTAAAATAGTGGTTTTTTTCAAGTGTTTTTTTTTGAAAAAACACAGGTGGGTTTTTTCGGGCTGGGCCCACTAGTGCCAACCCTGTTTCAAGCACAAACTATGCTCATCCTCAGGCAAAAATTATATTGGTGAAGGCCGCTTCTGGCAAGCTTCAATTTCAATTTAAGCAGAAAGCCACAGACAAGAAGGAAAGAAACATCCATCAAGTTGGAAGGACTATATTTTGTATATTGCAACGTTTCAAGCACAAACTATGCTCATCCTCAGGCAAAAATTATATTGGTGAAGGCTGCTTCTGGCAAGCTTCAATTTCAATTTAAGCAGAAAGCCACAGACAAGAAGGAAAGAAACATCCATCAAGTTGGAAGGACTATATTTTGTATATTGCAACGTTTCAAGCACAAACTATGCTCATCCTCAGGCAAAAATTATATTGGTGAAGGCCGCTTCTGGCAAGCTTCAATTTCAATTTAAGCAGAAAGCCACAGACAAGAAGGAAAGAAACATCCATCAAGTTGGAAGGACTATATTTTGTATATTGCAACGTTTCAAGCACAAACTATGCTCATCCTCAGGCAAAAATTATATTGGTGAAGGCCGCTTCTGGCAAGCTTCAATTTCAATTTAAGCAGAAAGCCACAGACAAGAAGGAAAGAAACATCCATCAAGTTGGAAGGACTATATTTTGTATATTGCAACGTTTCAAGCACAAACTATGCTTATCCTCAGGCAAAAATTATATTGGTGAAGGCCGCTTCTGGCAAGCTTCAATTTCAATTTAAGCAGAAAGCCATAGACAAGAAGGAAAGAAACATCCATCAAGTTGGAAGGACTATATTTTGTATATTGCAATGTTTCAAGCACAAACTATGCTCATCCTCAGGCAAAAATTATATTGGTGAAGGCCACTTCTGGCAAGCTTCAATTCAATTTAAGCAGAAAGCCACAGACAAGAAGGAAAAAACATCCATCAAGTTGGAAGGACTATATTTGTATATTGCAACGTTTCAAGCACAAACTATGCTCATCCTCAGGCAAAAATTATATTGGTGAAGGCTGCTTCTGGCAAGCTTCTTGTCTGTGGCTTTCTGCTTAAATTGAAATTGAAGCTTGCCAGAAGCGGCCTTCACCAATATAATTTTTGCCTGAGGATGAGCATAGTTTGTGCTTGAAACATTGCAATATACAAAATATAGTCCTTCCAACTTGATGGATGTTTCTTTCCTTCTTGTCTGTCGCTTTCTGCTTATATATATATATATATATATATATATATATATTATATATATATAATTTTTTTTTTAAGTTCGGGAAGAACCGATTCGCCTCTATTTAAAGGGCATTTCTCAGTGGAAAAACAAAGAAAAAGTGAGAGGAAAGACAGAGGAAAAAGAAAGGGTGGAGGGGACAGTTGAAGTGGAAAAAGACCAAGGATGAGGAAGACTGCAGGGTCGAGCCCCATCATCCTTGGGTGCTAGGGCCGGGAGGGCGCACATGAAACCTCCAGGAACAAGCACGTACAAACGAGCACAAAGAGCACTCAAGAGCACGAGCTTAGAACCCCCTTGCGGGGATATATATATATATATATATATATATATATATATATATATTATAATATTATACAGGGTGTCCCATAAGTCTGGCATTATAGGAAAAATAATAAAAAAGGCAAAACAAAAGCCTTTATTTCCAGAACATGCTCAATATGTCCACCATTGTTTTCAATACACAAATTCAGATGTGATACCCAGTCAGCAAGCACACGGTGAATGATGTCAGGAGTAATGGTGTTACATGCCCCAATAATGCGCTGCCGCAAATGTTCAACACACCTAATTTTCTCTGCGTATACCAGCACTTTCAAGTGGCCCCAGAGATAAAAATCTAGTGGCGTGAGTGAGATCCGGGCTTCTAGCTGGCCATTCCACAGGCCCTCGACGTCCTATCCAATGACCAGGGAATTGTTGGTACAGGTATTCCCTTACTTGGGTGCTGTAATGCGCAGGGGTGCCATCTTGCTGGAACCATGTTGGGAATTTTCCTTCTTCATTCAAGACACTGGGAAATGCTTTTTCCTTGAACATATGTAGGTAGGTGCCTCCAGTGACATGTTCATCGAAAAAGAGGGGGCCTATGATGTGATCCTTCCAAATACCACACTATACTATCACCTGAGATTCACCTTGTTCCTTTGAAGAGGTATACCAGTGAGGGTTGTTTTGAGACCAGTAGCGGGTGTTCTGTCAATTTACCTCACCATTTCCATAAAAAACAGCCTCGTCACTGAACAAAATGGTGGATGGGAAATTGTCATCCTGAGCATTATGAATTATGGTTTGTAGAAATAAAAAAATATGAATTTCTCCTATGATACCGGACTTATGGGACACCCTGTATATATTATATTATATTATATATACAGGGTGTCCGAGAATTATCTGTACAATTTTTGGCTGTTATTAAAAGTCAACCATGAAGTGTAGAAATTCCAGTGTTGTCCCATTTTATAGAGAATCTCATTAAGTTTTTTCTGATACCATGTTTTGACAAGTTTTTTAGAAATGTACGCGGGTGACAGACATTGATGATTTAAAAGCAAGAATCACAGCTGCTATTGAGCAAATTGATGTGGATATGCTGCAGCGTACATGGCAACATTTGGAGTATCGATTGGATGTTTTGCGAATCACCAATGGTGCACATATCGAATGTTTGTAACAACGTTACTTTAATAAAAGAAACTTTTGAAAATACAGATTCTAAATAATCTTGTTTAAGAATTTTGTGTGTGTTATCAAGAATTTTATTAAAAGATGAAATTGTACAGAATGTTTGGACACACTGGAATTTCTAAAAAACTTGTCAAAACTTGGTATCAGAAAAAACTTAATGAGATTCTCTGTAAAATGGGACAACACTGGAATTTCTACACTTCATGGTTGACTTTTAATAACAGCCAAAAATTGTACAGATAATTCTCAGACACCCTGTATATGACCTAACCAAACCTAAAGTTCTGGGACAAAGAACCTGCGTACAATCTATGAAGATCATGACTGGGAAAAAGAAAAATGTCCTAGAAAAATAAAATGAATTAAGTTGAATGAATTTGAAATAAATAAAGATAGCAAAAATATATAACTAATATGGAGCTACTGTGTATATATATCGATATAACATAAAAATAAAATTATAATATGTTTTTGTCCCATTAATTTCCTAAAATACAAATAATTTCCTAAAATACAAATAATTTCCTAAAATACAAATAATCTTCCTAATTAGAAATATGCAAATTACGTCGGACATGGTCGGGTGTCATTGGGTGTGTCAGACGTATTTTAGTGTGACCATTTCAAATACTTTGGTGAGGTGAGACATCAATGACGCTGGTCTATAGTTCTTTGCTTAAGGTCTGTCCCCTCCTTTATATATTGGGACAATATTTGCTCTTTTCAAGATGCTTGGTATTTCTCCAGTGTCTAGGGATGTTCTCCATATCCAGTATAAAGGTGTAGCTATTTCATTTTTACAGTTTTTAATCAATAATGCTTTCCAATTGTCTGAACCTGCAGCTGAATGTGGTTTCATTTGTCCTATAGCTCTCGCTACATCTTCTGGGGTAAAATCAAAGTCTGTTATACACTCTCCTTGCAATTTCTCTTCAAAGAATGCATCTATGTCAGGTATTGCTTTGTCACTTTTTGGGATACTAAAAACTGATTCATACTGGGCTCTCAATGTTTCAGATATTTCTTTTGGATCGTTGGTTAGTTCATTATTTCTCTTCCTTAAGGGCCCAATAGCAGCATGCATTTTTGTTTTCCTTTTCACAGCTAGCTATAGAAGTATTTTGGATTTTCCTTTATTGCTTCTACCACTTTTTCTTCCTCCCACTCTGTATGGTCCTTAATCAGGGCTTGTGTTTCCCTATTGATACCCTCCAGTTTTTCTTTTATTACTTTCCTGGCATTATCTCCACAGTTGGCTAACTTCACTTCCACTCTCTTTCTTTTGCAGAATACTCCTCTCTCTTGCCTCTCTAGCCAGCTCCTCTTTCCTTTTGGCTGTGATTTTGGAGCATATTTTTCTAAAATTCCTCAGCATATATATATATATATCTGACTGGCAATCGGAAGATCCCGGGTTCAATTCCCGGGTGGTTACCTCATTTTTTCATTTGTTTGTTCTCCCTCCTCATCTTGCGTGGAATGTTTTCCTATACAAGCGTTGTTCTTTACGTTAATTATACTGCGTGTTCTTTGCAGTTGAAATGTGTGTGTGTATATATATATGGGGTGAATTTGACAATTAAACATGTGAAATGAATGAATGATGTAAACCCACAAGGAAAAGGAAAAATGATTCCAAGGCCTTTTGTGTATTCAGAAGTACCCCTCATCAGAGAGGTCCCTGACAAGGTGTACTTCTGAGTACATGAAAGGCCTTGTAATCATTTTTCCTTTTCTTTGTGGGTTTCTGTCACATATAGGGTGGACCAAAAAAACCTATTATCCTGATTTTGAACAATATAATTTTACCTTTATCAAATGTTATTTGTACAAGCAATATGTGTGTCCTGTATAGAATTTCATGGTCTATTTCATGGTGAAGTTGGATTTTTGCTAACTGCAACCATTATTTTGTAATTCACTGTTTCTATACAGTTACCTAATTGAGTCCAAGATTATGTGGAATGTGCCCTCCTCCATTATCAGTGCACACTTGCAACCTTGCTCACCATTGATCTATTGCAGCATTTATGAGTTGTGATATCTTTCTGTAGCCTGCAGTAATACTTTCCTTCAAATCTTTGATGGAATTGATTGATCTTTCTTTTATAAACCAGTTCTTGTAGAGCATCCCAGAGAGCGTAATCGCATGGGTTTAGATCTGGGCTATTCGGTGGCCAGAATTCTGGTTCAATATAATCCAAAACATTTTGGTCATGATACTCCCGAGTTGTGTGGCTTGTGGCACCATCTTGCTGGATCTCAAAGTTGTTTCTTGACTTCTCTCTTATCGATGGCAGTACCACATCAATGATTTTTTGGTAATAAGCAGCGTTGATTTTGGCATTTTGATCAACAAAAATAATCTCTGACTTCCCTAACTTTGAAATAAGTCATGGAAATCATGACTTTTTGAGAAAAATATGGACATTCCCTGCAAAGTCTTTGTAGACTGATAGATTTTTTGTCATGTTTTCCATGAACTTGGTCATTTTGTGTGTTTATTGTTGAAGCAACCGTAAAGGTCTTCTCGTCACTGAATCATATTTTTTACACTTCTCTGCCTGGGAATCGATCTAACAGAGCATGACATTTTTCAACTCTTGCTTGCTTATTTGATGCAGAGAGCTTATGAACTCAACTCTCTTAAAACATTTAAGACCCAGATCATCTTTTACTATATGACGAACACTAGAGCGAGAAATACCAGTAGTTTTTTAAATTTCTCTAATGGACTTGTGGGTGTTGGGCTATTCTTCTTTACTGCATATCATGGATGAAACTGTGTCAATATTTTCCTCAGTACGTAATGTTTTTTGGCCTTTCACTACCTTCGTTTCATTTGGTCAACCCTCTGATATTGATTCTCTTTATGAATGAGATATTGAAGTCCAGGTATTGTCCATCATTTATTTGGAAACTCTTCATTCATTTTGCACCCCAGTGTTTCTCCTTGCGCTGGTTCAATATCAATGCTTCATCTTCCAAAGAGTATTTCATTGTTATAACTTGTTTGCCAATGATAGCAGAATGATGGTCTGAAATGAAAAAGGAAATAATGATGTAAAAATTAGGGAAATTAATTATGGAGAAACTGACTATCATCTGAAAGTATCAGTTGCTGATTTTGACCACCTTTCAATTGAGCACCATATTCTGATACCTCCCTCCAGTTGTGAGCCTGTACTTCTACTCCTGGGGTGTTGAATCTAGATTCAAAGCCAGCATTTGAAAGAGTAAAAGTATGGGTATAACATACAGCCTCAGCAGTAAGATCAATGTACAGGGTGAGCCACAATATTTTTTTAAAAGTTGGGTAATAGTTTTTTGGCCCACCCAGTATATATATATATATATATATATATATATATATCAACTGCAAAGAACACGCAGTATAAGTAACGTAAAGAATGACGCTTGTATAGGAGAACATTCCGCGCAAGATGAGGAGGGAGAACGAAGAAATTAAAAAATGAGGTAACCACCCGGGAATCGAACCTGGGATCTTCCAATTGCCAGTCAGATATGATAACCACTACACCATGGTCCTCGATCAGAAGTTGTAACTCTCCTACATACGCACAGAAACCAATGCCCCGAGGGGGGCACCTCCTGCATGCCGCACCTATATATACATTTCAGCTGCAAAGAACACGCAGTATAATTAATGTAAAGAACGACGCTTGTATAGGAGAACATTC
The DNA here is from genome assembly GCA_023014485.1 of Bathynomus jamesi. Classification (NCBI taxonomy): domain Eukaryota; kingdom Metazoa; phylum Arthropoda; class Malacostraca; order Isopoda; family Cirolanidae; genus Bathynomus; species Bathynomus jamesi. The sequence goes on from JAJOZX010003255.1 coordinate 496,238, forward strand.
CGCACAAGATGAGGAGGGAGAATGAACAAACGAAAAAATGAGGTAACCACCCGGGAATCGAACCCGGGATCTTCCCGGGTGGTTACCTCATTTTTTCGTTTGTTCGTTCTCCCTCCTCATCTTGCGCGGAATGTTCTCCTATACAAGCGTCGTTCTTTACGTTAATTATACTGCATGTTCTTTGCAGTTGAAATGTACATATAGGTGTGGCATGTGGGAGGTGCCCCCCTCAGGGCATTGGTTTCTGCGCGTATGTAGGAGAGTTATGACTGATCGAGTGAGGACCATGGTGTAGTGGTTATCATATCTGACCGGCAATCGGAAGATCCTGGGTTCGATTCCCAGGTGGTTACCTCATTTTTTTTGTTTGTTCGTTCTCCCTCCTCATCTTGCGCGGAATGTTCTCCTATACAAGCATCGTTCTTTACGTTATATATATATTATTAATAATTATATATCACTGAGTATTTTAATATAGCCTATCATGGTATGGTTGGGATTTTGAATATTGTAGGCTACTTTCCTCTGTTATTGTTCCTATCAACAATGTAAAAGACAGTTGAAAATATTAGAGATCTTTTAGGCAAGGATCACCAGTAGGCAGTATGCAGGTCTGGATCTGGACTGCCAATGGATTTTAACTAAACTGTCGAGGATAAATCCATAGGATGATTAGGCCTACAAAAACCTTACTTTGAAATATAGGCAAACTTTGGCATTTTGAAAGAATCAAAATCAACATCTTTCTATTTCTTTTTGTAAAGTTTAAATTTAGTTTTTTTTTAGATTAAAAGTGGTGGTTTTAAGTTGCTTTTTGTAAAATAATATTGAATATATCATGAAAACACACCAAGGGTTTGGTTGGGTTGGAGAATGAGTAGCAGACTTTGGTAGGGATGCAGAAATGGTGCTATAATATTTGTAATAAGAGTTAACCTATGTGCCAAAATATGTTCATTTTCTATTTTTTTTTTTTTGTTTTGTTTTCCCCAAAATGTACATTTCAATTACAAAAGTTTCGTAGACTTGGTGAATTTACCTGAAAGTTTAATTAACCTAACCTAACTTAATACAGAAGTAAAAGGTCTCTCTTTCATAAGTTAAATTTTGGCTGAATACACTGGATTACAGAGAAAATTAATTAGTGACGCACTCTGTGGCCTAGTCTTTCTATAATTTTTATACTTTTATTGGATATTTTTTTGTTTTTATAACATTTAGCACTTATTTATTGGCTGTATAATTATCTATATTTTTTATTTGAATGAAAATAGTTATTAACAGCATTCAGTATTGTAGCTTGTAGTTCTAAGTCCAATTAAAAGGAAAACTACTTTAGAAAAACTATATACACAGAATATTATTCACATTTTAGAACATTTACAACATATAATAATTAGTTTATCAAAACTATGTACAAAAGATCCTGCTATATCCACAAATTCAGAATCCATGATTGTCATATCTGCAACTAGGGTCCTGTTTAAAATGTGCATAAAAATTGTATCTGTGAATCCTAATCTCATATCTCTGGACTTGACTGTGAATATTGGGCAAAAATGTCAAAAAAAAAATTACAAATTAAACTATATACACTTGTTTAACCCTTTAATGCCGGAATTGTTTGTAGGGTTAAGTTATGAATGCATGTATTTAAAAGGTTACTAATATGTAGCATTGTCCTTTTAGGGTTAACTAGACAGCCTAATTTAAAGGTTATTAGCAAAGCTGGGCACTTGCATTTTTTTTTGCGGTACTACTGCACTACCAAACCGGTACCGCATAACGCAGTACCGCAAAAAATGTGGTAGCGGTACTGCTGTACTTTCAGCGATCCTTTACTTATGCATTTGAATGTGTGGTGTCCCTGGATTTGGTCAATTATTAATGTTATCTTACTGCTTTTTTATATATTTGCATGCTGTTTCTTTAATAATACCATTTTAATTCATTGCATATACTTGTATTATTACTACAATCTGACCCTGCAAATCTGGGATAATAGAGCACAGTGACCTACCTGGATTACCTGAATTAACAGATTAATAGAATGGGCTTCCATGATTTATGATTTATAGAAGAATAGTTTGAGAGAATGTGAACAAACATAGTGAAATGGGGGGTGATTCCGGCAAGTGGTTCGTGTAAAAATGCGTTTGCGTTACTCACTGGATACTCTGTTAGTGAGGTCATGGCAGCTGCTGCTGGTGGCTGAGATGGGAGATTGAACTGTCAGTGAGGACCATCCAGAGGGCCTTCAATTGAGTAAAAATAAATCCTTTGACTTCAGCACCACCTGCACTGCTAAGAATGAGAGAAATGAGGTGAACAAGTTCCCAATTTTAGTGTGGTTGAGATTGTCAGATAGGTGGCTCCTACCAATTTGAAACTGGGTTCTCACCTTTAAGATCTCTGGGGCATAGCCAGTCTGCCTCTTTTAAAGACTTACGCCTCGGCTTATGGTGGGAGGATTTAAGAAAAGTAAAGCATCCTTTGCCTAATTTAATCAATGAAACAAAAATAACACTTGCAAGGTTAACTGCATCAGCAGGCAAGTTTTTACAGGTAACTAAAGAAAACATGAGCAATTTTATTGATCATACACCAATGTGTGTTCAGAACCAACTAAGCACTTGGGCAAAAAAAAAAAAAAATACTACAAAACAAAAGAAACAAACATCATTAGTCCCATACCATACAAAAATGTCAACATAAAATAAAACCATTAAATTATTGGCCATCACCAGCCCATTACCACACAAAGGAGACAAGACTTACAGAAGAAAAAAGGGAACTTGCATAACTAATACAAAAAAAAACAAAGGGCAAAACTAGGGCAAGGTCAATGAGTGCTTACCCAAATTGCATAAACCTGATAAGTCCCAGATGTGTCATTTTAAACTCTACACACACTATCCTTCATATAACAATTATTAAAGGTATTCTTGGCTCAATCAGTGCAAACAAAAGCAATGTTTATAACAAAAGAAATATGTGAATACTGGCTTTAGCATTTGTGCAGGTATTGGGGAAGAAAAAGCTTTGTCCAAATTCACTTCAATAAGCAAATGTCCCAGCCAAAAAACAAATCCCTGATAAAGAGGAAAAAATCAAGAAATATTTAAAGATTATCCCCCCCCAGCACTGGCATCAGTGGACCCACAAGAATCCATGAATGCAATGATGCCAGAAAAGGGAGCAAAATTAATAATAATAATAATGATAATAATTAAGGTTCTAAAATTTTGGGATATGTATTTGCATTAATATGTTGCTCATAAGGCAGTTGAAGGTACAATTTAGTTCACAGCCTGAGAAAGCTCAAAATCCATTGTGATGCATATTGATAACTGAAGTTAAGTTTTTCAACAAGGTCTTTACAAAGGAAATCAGGCATTCAAAAATGATTATGATATTTACATGATGATTTTAAGTGATCCAAATAGGTTAGACATGGTTCTTATAGCTAATGGTTAAGCAATACAAAACACCAATGGTAAAAACAAGACTATAGGATCACGTACCACACCATCAAGGAGAAGTGAGATGCTTTCATGTCTCTAGAAATGGGCGTATGATTGCCTCCAGGTTCTGATTATTCTCTATACTGAGAGAATTTCAAATCTGTTATAATCAATTAAAAAGAGAAGAAAAAGCATTTTTAGTAACTCTGAAGGCCTGGCTCTCTAAGAAAGCTCTGGCCCAATGGGGATCACTGAAACCTCCCAGGCCCTACTGAGAGGTTTGGGAGCTCTCAGGAATCCTTCCCAATGGTGGAGTTCCCACCAAACTTGGGGTCTTAACCATACCATCTCAATAGCATAGTGCGCCAGTAAGAAAGAATGGTCTGTTTAAAGTGCTTTGTTCTTGTCATATCTTTACATACAATGACACCACGCAGCCTACATGTTTTACTGTGATTGGTGCACACTTGGTAGTGTGCATTAAATGTAAAGATATGACACAAGAATGAAACACTTTAAACAGACCATTCTTTCTTACTGGTGTACTATGCTATGTTCATTCACATTCTCTCAAACTATTGTTCACTCATTCCAGTACAGTACATATTTAATATTATATGCAGTAAACTGTATATAATATTAATTATGTACTATATATAATATTAATTATGTACTGTACTGTTATAGAACTTTATAAAAATGTTTAAAATGAAAAATTACAAAATGTTTTTACCACTTTTGTTCAATTTACCTTGATATTTAGTATATTTTTAAAAACTTTTACAATTTTCCCCAGTTCAGAAACCAATCCCAGAATAGCGAGGGCCTGGATTATAGAATCCCAGATTTGTGGAGTCAGACTGTATATCATTTAGGTTCAAAAATAGGTTTACCTTTGGAGGGGCAAAAAAAAAAAGAAGAATTTTTTGGTGACCAAACAAACCCCATTTCCCCAATAAGATGTGCTATTTTCATATCCATGAAGTCTTCTGAAATGCAACCTCATAGATATGGCAGGATCTGCTGTAGTTATAGTAAAACCTATATGAGACAGATTAACTTGGTGGGGAGAGTAGTCTGAGGAATAGAAGATTATGAAAATGAAGAAGTTTATTGGCAGACCCTAGCCTATATGACAAATATTAATAATACAATGACAATTCACATACTAAGGATAGAAATATATACAATTAATGAGAAATAATACAGAAATGTCAAAGTTAAGTGGAGCCATAGATAGCTGTTTTCATACCATGAATTCCATAGTTCAGAAGACATATGGCAGGACTGATGAGTAGCTTGGATAATTGAGTTGGTTGATTTTTTAATTCTTTGCATTAGACCAGTGGTTCTTAACCTTTTTAGACTGCAACCCAAATTCTGGTTGCGGGACTAACTCTGTGACCCATGCCTTCAAACAGTTTATTCGTAATGTATAATAAAATAAATAATTAATGGTAAAATGATGAGGGATAACATAAATAAATGTTAAATGACAGTTTAATGACCCAATTTTGGGTTGCGACTTGGGGGTTAAGAACCACTGCATTAGACTGTATTGAGCATGCCTTGTTACCCTCTGGGAAGCTTGGGACAATGCAAGTAGCAAACATTTGCAAAGCTGAGCATCTAGGGGGTAATTTATGTAGGAGTCTAAAAGATCTATTGTACAGCAAATTTAGGGTTCTGCCAGAACCTTTTTTATAATTCACCCAGAGTCGCTGTCTGTATATATTACTGCAGAAAGTACTAAAGAGTTCCTCTTTAGCTTCACTTGTACAGAACTGGAAGTTCCTTATAGTCATATTCACTTTAGCAGAAAGGCTTGGAGATTTTCTTATATCTGAGTTAATCACTCAAAAAGCTGGTCATAGTTGTAAGATTTAATCAGGGGTCTTCCTGCTTCTCTTAATAGGAATATAACTTATTATAATACCTATCTAGAGTTTATAACGAGAATTATTTGAACAAGGATTACTACAGGCAAGATGCAAAATTTCTAAATTATTAAAGAGGTGACCTGGTCTGTCTACATTCTATTCTCTGTTGCATATTAACATTAGACCAATCAATGTGATTATTCTTACCAATTGGGTTTTTGTTATGTCATGTTGCGCATGTGTTGGTCAAATTAATTAATAGTTCTAATGGTCTATGATCAGAAAGAAGGAAATCATGCAGAATATGAACTCTACTAATTCAATCCTTTAGATTATTAATAGTAATAATCAATCCACTTGGTGGTACTACTCATATCACTAACATATGTGAAATTACTACACCTAGTACATCTACATCACTTATACCTAATTTAGCTGACTCGCACATGTCTCACAAAGTCGGAAAGTCCCCCATTGTTTTACAATGAGAGTATTTGGGGTTATCTGATAGTGACTTAATTTTGTACAGCAAATCAATGTATTCATCTAGATTACTGCCATTGTTGTATGGTAAATAGCAGCTTACAATTAAGATGCAATCATTGTTCACTTGTAATTCAATGCCTAACAACCTTACATTATTGCTTTTAAAAATTTTGTTTTCACAAATTTTTTCTTATTAAGAAAGCAACACCACCAAAAGGCCTACCACACATTAACTCATTTGATAAGTCTACTGCTGATGATGCATTGTACATAAAGTCGTCATGGATGGTAGAGAGAAATTTTAGCTCTTGCTTAGGTAACCAGTGCTCTTGCAGGAGTATCAAATCCACTATCACAGATTTTATGAACATCTACAATTGAATTCCTTACTGAGACTATTTTCAACAAGTTATCCACCAACACCATGAATGATAGAAAAAATTTTATTATTATTATTATTATTTAATATTATTACAGTGATCCCCTGACCTGCATGAGGGTTCTGTTTCTGAAAAAGCTTGTGCAGTGCAAAATCATGCAGGTTGGAACTATCTCCCCATAATATATAAATGGGGTTATGGGGATGAAAGTTTAAAAATATCATGTATAAAGTAATTTTTACCTGAATAAGAGCTTTTAAATTCTTGTACAATAAATGTATAATAATAACAATATTATTTTGTGTAAAATAATAAATAACCACAAGTATAAATAGTAAAAACTCATAAAAAAACAAATTTCAAAAACATCACTATAAAAAATGTAATAATCCAGAGGAGCATGAGAAAGATGACTCAATATAAACTAGCTGGTCATACAAGAGAGGTGCTACTGGGCATGTTGCTGTATCTGTTGACTAACCCACCCATCATCCTCTCTTGATCTCCCTGAGGCAGGGTTTGCCTGAGTTGGGGAAGTGTGGCATGACCTTGGGGGAATGGGAGGCCCCTTCCCTACTCTGTGGCTTGATTATGGTCTGTTAGCAGGGTTTATACCCTGATGGACACGTGTGCCCTTCTTGCCTGCAGTTGAAGGCAAAGGAGAGGGCAATGATCTCTTGTCAATGAACAGTCCCTGTTACTAATATTAATGTTGTTGGTGTTGACACTCACCACCTGTTGATCAGTTAAGTAACTGGGAGCAGAAGTTCTTTCCTGAGCAAGAGGGAGGTTGACTGTTACCCCTGCAGGCTGTATTTCCACACCACTTGTGGAGTTGGAGAGAATTTTGTTTTCCTTGCTGCCCAAAATGCTCCTTGTTGGGGTTCTGACATGTTGAATAACTTTTGAGTAACTGGGCTTTGGGAGGAGTCTCTTTCAATGCATCTAACTCTGACCAAAATTGTTCAAGCTAAATCACATTTTTCTGATTTGACACCACATGTTGGTGTTTCATTTCAATTTAAGACTTTTGTACCTCATTATACTGTTTGAGGAGCACTGAAATGTCTACATCACCCATAGAGATTACTGGTATTCTGTGGAAGTTAGTAACATAAAAGGTAATATTGGTCTCATTATCTCAAAGGGTCGACACTTTATTTATAATGTCTTTTATGATATTCTCGTTTCTAGAGTTACCTCTTTGAGTTGGGAGGGCAGCACTGAACAGGGTGTTTAACTGTACCTTTGCATGTTTTACTTCTTCTAAATCATAGAAATCATGACAGACAGACAGATATGAAAAGGTCTGACCTAATATCTACTTTGTGAAATATATAACATAACATAAAGGATTTTCTACAAGACCATGATTTTTAGCAGATGATCCCATTGTAACTGTGTCGATGGGAAAGTCTCATGAGGGCAATGCAGATGGTGAGGGTGGTTTGGGAGGAGGTGGAGGGAATGCCAATAGGGGTCTCTCTTCTCATCCCTTTAAATAACATTCTAGATAGCACCAGTTTGATGCCCAGACATCTTTTCACATTAAAAATTATGGAACTATTTACTATGACATTAAGAAAATACATGGGGTCACTGTAAGTTCATGAATATAATGCTACATAAATTTCATGCAGTAATGGTCAAAAGCTTTTACTATTTAATGGAAGATTTGCAGTGTAGATGGTGGAGGTGGGAAGAGGGGAAAGGGATGCCTACTTCTCATCCCATTAAATGTCATTCCAGATACCCCCAGTTCCATGCACAGCCATCTTTTTACATTAAGTATCATGACACCATTACTCATTATGACATACTAAGTATATACACGGAGTCACTGTGAGTTCATGAACATAATAGTATATAAATTTCCTGTGGCAACATTCAAAAACCTTGTGAAAGAATATGCCAAATTTGAGCTAAATTATGTGGTAACAATTCAACACCTCCCCTTTAAAATTCAGATTGTAAATTTATTCTTTGTTGTGAGGATTCTCATTCTTGAGTGCATGATTGTTCCTCATGCATTGCAATATTGTTTTGTGAATACCTAGTATAGGGTGCAAATAGCTGTAAGGTATGAAGTTTGTTATGGATAGCAATATTAGTTTAAGTTAAAAGTATCATAGGTATATTAAGGGAACAAAAATCAAAACATTTAGGCCTAAAGTTGATTTGTAAATGATACTTTGTTTTCAGTGTCTCCTTGGACATCTTGTAGCCAGTATGAGAATGAGTTTCGGTAGAATTTTAGGTATATGAAATTGTGTTAAAATAAGACACATGGAAATCAGAACTAGCATTATTTAGTCATTCCACATTTGCATTATAACTTGTACATAAAGATTTTGGCCAAGAAATTTAAAGCCAGTGAAACCTCTATATTTACTTTAAACTCGCAAGGTACAGTACTTAGAGTTTGAGTGCAGCTTCACAAATTGTGACTCACTGGCTTTGGATATGAAACTAAAAATTTTGGCTATAGCATGTTGTAAATTTATGTCTAAGTTATTATTAGTTCAATAACTTAAACTTAGTTTGCATATGTTTCACTCTAACAAAATCTATTAAATGCAAAATGTTTCATTTTCATTTAAATTGAAGACTTAATAAAGAGAGTGGAAACTTTGTTTTGAAACATGATAGTTTGTCTTGTAAGCAGAAAAATAAATTCATTTAGATTTACTGAAGTAACGTTAGATTTGAATCTGAATTCCCAGATATTATTCATAAACTGCTTTATATTTATTGAACAGAGTCCACTGGAAAAACATATTTCATTCAAACAAAGCCATTTGGAAGTTTCTCCGAAGATAGGAATAAGAAATATCTGCAACAAGGAAAATGCATCATCCTTCCAATCCAAGTTCTTTACCGAGGTGATGCCTGTACTAAGAACTAAATTTTATTAGTAAATATTAACATATTCAAGGCAATAGCTCATACACCTGACAACTCTGTAAGGCAAGTCATTCTGCCCTTCCTCTCTCCAGTACCTAATCAGCTATCAAAGTGGGAGGAGCATTTTTGGGAAATATTTCTAAAAAGAAATATATAATTAAATAATTGCCACCAGTGGCCCAACTACTTTGCTTAATTGGATTGGAACCAGAGGGCCACTATTGGCCCATTTTGCCATGAATGTGTTAGCCTGTAGAAGTTATTTACAGTGATGTAGAGTAGTACCTTTTATTATTTAGGATATAATTGACTTCAGATTTTGTTATATATATTTACATTTTAACTGCAAACAACACACAGTATAATTAATGTAAAGAATGACGCTTGTGTAGAAGAGCATTCCGCACAAGATGAGGAGGGACAATGAACAAATGAAAAATGAGGTACCTCCCAGGAATTGAACCTGGGATCATCCAATTGCCCGTCGGATATGCTATCTACTACACCAAGGTCCTCGATCAATCAGAAGTCATAATTCTCCTACATACGAGCAGAATCAAATGCCCTGAGGGGTCACCTTCGCATGCCATACATATATACATTTTAACTGCAAACAACACACAGTATAATTAATGTAAAGAACGACGCTTGTGTAGGAGAGCATTCCGACTGGCAGTTGGATGATCCTGGGTTCGATTCCTGGGAGGTACCTCATTAGGTACCTACACAAGCGTCGTTCTTTACATTAATTATACTGTGTGTTGTTTGCAGTTAAAATGTATATATGTATGGCATCTGAAGGTGCCCCCTCAGGGCATTTGATTCCGCTTGTATGTAGGAGAATTACGACTTCTGATTGATGGAGGACCTTGGTGTAGTGGATAGCATATCTGACTGGCAATTGGATGATCCCGGGTTTGATTCCTGGGAGGTACCTCATTTTTCATTTGTTCGTTGTCCCTCCTCATCTTGTGTGGAATGCTCTTCTACACAAGCGTCGTTCTTTATATATATATATTAGTGTGGACCAAAATGGGGGGTAAATTATAAAGTTGAAGAAATCCTTGTTCCACATTAATGCCCTTGTTCCTTTGGACCAGATAGACATGTCAGCAAAATTTTGGTCAAATATGAGAATATTTAGGGTCCCGAGATTTAATGACTTATAAAAATTTTCCAATGAATAGGCGCGCTTAGAACATCAATGATCAACTCAACTCTTGAGTTGCAACTTATGAAAAAGTTTCTTCTTATTTAAGAAATTTTTGGTGTTAATAGAGTATAAAAACAATCTTAGATCATTATTTCAGAGAAAATTATTAATAAGGAAAACAAAAATTTTGGATAAAATATATTATCCTTAATTGGTCAACTCTAAATTAAAGGCTTTGCCTAATTGGCTTGAACCTTTTAGTTATCCTTTTTATCTCCTAATTTAACTGGTTTATTTTACTATTTCAGAAATTTAATTTTTTAAACTAAAAATGGCTACTCGTTCTAAAACTAAAGTTTGGCTCATTGGCCATTTATATAAAGATATACTTTGTTGCCGCTTACCTACAAAACTGCAAGTTTTGCAAAAATATTTCTTCCATCAAAAAGAGGAAATATTGGGACGAAGAAGATCCATTAATCTTTGCTTAGATGAAGTGATGACCTACTGGGAGAAAGCCAGGATTCCCACAATGCGTAGAGACAGTGCCATCCGAAAGATTGACTCTTTAATAAGCTGTTATGATAAATTGATGAAAAACAGAAAAAGGCCCGAGGAAAAATGCTGTATTGAAGAAGCTATGTTTAAAGATGAAATTAAGGCTGAAATTCTTGATATTGGTCACTCTAATGCCCTTTTGATGATGTCAAATGAAGAAGACAAGCTTTTCTACTTAAGCCAGCAAGAAGATCCTACACAAAGTAGCATGGGTACAGTAGACCAAATTCTTGCAAAAAGAGAGAAAAGAAGGCTTCATCGTGAAGAATTAGAGTGTGAAAGAGCCCTCAAAGAGCAGAAGCGATCTAAAAGATCATTCTTGCCTGCCAATAGAGATGATTTCACATCGTCATCATCAACTAATGACGACACCTTGAAATGAATTTTCAAGTCCCTCTGAAGAGCAATTAAAAAGAAAATGTTGGCTCCTAAAAAGTC